>LT934114.1:742723586-742776468 GCA_900231445.1 Triticum turgidum subsp. durum
CCTCCAGGGGCTGGTGCCCTGCCCGACGCGGCCCATGTGGCCCACAAAGAGGGGTGGCCCCTCCCGGTGGACCCCCGGAACCCTTCCGGTGGCCCCGGTACAATACCGATATGTCCCCGAAACTTTCCGGTGTCCGTATGACAACTTCCCATATATAAATCTTCACCTTCGGACCCTTCCGGAACTCCTCGTGACGTCCGGGATCTCATCCGGGACTCTGAACAACATTCGGTAATCACATACATGTCTTCCTTATAACCCTAGTGTCACCGAACCTTAAGTGTGTAGACCCTACGGGTTCGGGAGACATGCAGACATGACCGAGACGGTTCTCCGGTCAAAAACCAACAGCGGGATCTGGATACCCATGTTAGCTCCCACATGCTCCTCGATGATCTCATCGGATGAACCGCGATGTCGAGGATTCAAACAACCCTATATACTATTCCCTTTGTCAGACGGTATGTTACTTGCCCGAGACTCGATCGTCGGTATCCCAATACCTCGTTCAGTCTCGTTACCGGCAAGTCACTTTACTCGTACCGTAATGCATGATCCCGTGACCAGACAATTGGTCACTTTGAGCTCATTATGATGATGCACTACCGAGTGGGCCCAGTGATACCTCTCCGTAATCTGGAGTGACAAATCCCAGTCTCGATCTGTGTCAACCCAACAGACACTTTCGGAGATACCTGTAGTGCACCTTTATAGTCACCCAGTTACGTTGTGACGTTTGGTACACCCAAAGCACTTATACGGTATCCGGGAGTTACACGATCTCATGGTCTAAGGAAGAGATACTTGACATTGGAAAAGCTCTAGCAAAATGAACTACACGATCTTGTGCTAGGCTTAGGATTGGGTCTTGTCCATCACGTCATTCTCCTAATGACGTGATCCCGTTGTCAATGACATCTAATGTCCATAGTCAGGAAACCATGACTATCTGTTGACCAACGAGCTACTCAACTAGAGGCTTACTAGGGACGTATTGTGGTCTATGTATTCACACGTGTATTATGATTTCCGGATAATACAATTATAGCATGAATAAAAGACAATTATCATGAACAAGGAAATATAATAATAATCCATTTATTATTGCCTCTAGGGCATATTTCCAACAGTCTCCCACTTGCACTAGAGTCAATAATCTAGTTACATTGTGATGAATCGAACACCCATAGAGTTTTGGTGTTGCTCATGTTTTGCTCGCGAGAGAGGTTTAGTCAACGGATCTGCGACATTCAGATCCGTATGTACTTTGCAAATATCTATGTCTCCATCTTGAACATTTTCACGGATGGAGTTGAAGCGACGCTTGATGTGCCTGGTCTTCTTGTGAAACCTGGGCTCCTTGGCAAGGGCAATAGCTCCAGTGTAGTCACAGAAGAGTTTGATCGTCCCTGACGCATTGGGTATGACTCCTAGGTCGGTGATGAACTCCTTCACCCAAATTGCTTCATGCGCTGCCTCCAAGGCTGCCATGTACTCCGCTTCACATGTACATCCCGCCACAACGCTCTGCTTGCAGCTGCACCAGCTTATTGCTCCACCATTCAACATATACACGTATCCGGTTTGTGACTTAGAGTCATCCAGATCTGTGTCGAAGCTAGCGTCGACGTAACCCTTTACGACGAGCTCTTCGTCACCTCCATAAACGAGAAACATGTCCTTTGTCCTTTTTAGGTACTTCAGGATATTCTTGACCGCTGTCGAGTGTTCCTTGACGGGATTACTTTGGTACCTTCCTACCAAACTTACGGCAAGGTTTACATCAGGTCTGGTACACAGCATGGCATACATAATAGATCCTATGGCTGAGGCATAGGGGATGACGCTCATCTCTTCTTTATCTTTTGCCGTGGTCGGGCATTGAGCCGAGCTCAATCTCACACCTTGCAGTACAGGCAAGAACCCTTTCTTGGACTGATCCATTTTGAACTTCTTCAAAATCTTATCAAGGTATGTGCTTTGTGAAAGACCTATGAGGCGTCTCGATCTATCCCTATAGATCTTGATGCCTAATATGTAAGAAGCTTCTCCAAGGTCCTTCATTGAAAAACACTTATTCAAGTAGGCCTTAATGCTATCCAAGAATTCTATATCATTTCCCATCAAAAGTATGTCATCTACATATAATATGAGAAATCCTACAGAGCTCCCACTCACTTTCTTGTAAACGCAGGCTTCTCCGTAAGTCTGCATAAACCCAAACGCTTTGATCATCTCATCAAAATGAATGTTCCAACTCCGAGATGCTTGCACCAGCCCATAAATGGATCGCTGGAGCTTGCACACTTTGTTAGCATTCTTAGGATCGACAAAACCCTCTGGCTGCATCATATACAGTTCTTCCTTAAGATGCCCATTGAGGAATGCCGTTTTGACGTCCATCTGCCATATCTCATAATCATAGTATGCGGCAATTGCTAACATGATTCGGACGGACTTGAGCTTCGCTACGGGAGAGAAAGTCTCATCGTAGTCAATCCCTTGAACTTGACGATAACCCTTAGTGACAAGTCGAGCTTTATAGATGGTGACATTACCATCCGCGTCCGTCTTCTTCTTAAAGATCCATTTGTTTTCTATCGCTCGCCGATCATCGGGCAAGTCAGTCAAAGTCCATACTTTGTTTTCATACATGGATTCTATCTCGGATTTCATGGCTTCTAGCCATTTGTTGGAATCTGGGCCCGCCATCGCTTCTTCATAGTTCGAAGGTTCACCGTTGTCTAACAACATGATTTCCAGGACAGGGTTGCCATACCACTCTGGTGTGGAACGTGTCCTTGTGGACCTACAAAGTTCAGTAGCAACTTGATCAGAAGTACCTTGATCATCATCATTAATTTCCTCTCCAGTCGGTGTAGGCACCACAGGAACGTTTTCCTGAGCTGCACTACTTTCCGGTTCAAGAGGTAGTACTTCATCGAGTTCTACTTTCCTCCCACTTACTCCTTTCGAGAGAAACTCTTTTTCCAGAAAGGATCCGTTCTTGGCAACAAAGATCTTGCCCTCGAATCTTAAGTAGAAGGTATACCCAATGGTTTCCTTAGGGTATCCTATGAAGACACATTTTTCCGACTTGGGTTCGAGCTTTTCAGGTTGAAGTTTCTTGACACAATCATCGCATCCCCAAACTTTTAGAAACGACAGCTTAGGTTTCTTCCCAAACCATAATTCATACGGTGTCGTCTCAACGGATTTAGACGGTGCCCTATTTAAAGTGAATGTAGCTGTCTCTAGAGCGTATCCCCAAAATGATAGCGGTAAATCGGTAAGAGACATCATAGATCGCACCATATCCAATAGAGTGCGATTACGACGTTCGGACACACAGCTACGCTGAGGTGTTCCAGGCGGCGTGAGTTGTGAAACGATTCCACATTTTCTTAAGTGTGTACCAAATTTGTGACTTAAATATTCTCCTCCACGATCCGATCGTAAGAACTTTATCTTTTGGTCACGTTGATTCTCTACTTCATTCTGAAATTCCTTGAACTTTTCAAAGGTCTCAGACTTGTGTTTCATCAAGTAGACATACCCATATCTACTCAAGTCATCAGTGAGAGTGAGAACATAACGATATCCTCCGCGAGCCTCAATGCTCATTGGACCACACACATCGGTATGTATGATTTCCAACAAGTTGGTTGCTCGCTCCATTGTTTCGGAGAATGAGGTCTTGGTCATTTTGCCCATGAGGCATGGTTCGCATGTGTCAAATGATTCATAATCTAGAGACTCTAAAAGTCCATCAGCATGGAGCTTCTTCATGCGCTTGACACCTATGTGACCAAGGCGGCAGTGCCACAAGTATGTGGGACTATCGTTATCAACTTTACATCTTTTGGTATTCACACTATGAATATGTGTAACATTACGTTCGAGATTCATTAAGAATAAACCATTGACCATCGGGGCATGACCATAAAACATATCTCTCATATAAATAGAACAACCATTATTCTCGGATTTAAATGAGTAGCCATCTCGTATCAAACAAGATCCAGATACAATGTTCATGCTCAAACTTGGCACTAAATAACAATTATTGAGGTTTAAAACTAATCCCGTAGGTAAATGTAGAAGTAGCGTGCCGATGGCGATCACATCGACCTTGGAACCATTCCCGGCGCGCATCGTCACCTCGTCCTTCGCCAGTCTCCGCTTATTCCGCAGCTCCCGCTGTGAGTTACAAATGTGAGCAACGACACCGGTATCAAATACCCAGGAGTTACTACGAGTACTGGTAAGGTACACATCAATTACATGTATATCAAATATACCTTTAGTGTTGTTAGCCTTCTTGTCTGCTAAGTATTTGGGGCAGTTCCGCTTCCAGTGACCCTTCCCCTTGCAATAAAAGCACTCAGTTTCAGGCCTGGGTCCATTCTTTGACTTCTTCCCGGCAACTGGCTTACCGGGCGCGGCAACATCTTTGCCGTCCTTCTTGAAGTTCTTCTTACCCTTGCCCTTTTTGAACTTAGTGGTCTTATTGACCATCAACACTTGATGTTCTTTCTTGATTTCAATATCTACTGACTTCAGCATTGAGAATACTTCAGGAATGGTCTTCACCATCCCCTGCATATTCTAGTTCAACACAAAGCTCATGTAGCTCGGTGGGAGCGACTGAAGGATTCTGTCAATGACCGCCTCTTCTGGGAGGTTTATCTCCAACTGGGGCAGGCGGTTGCGCAACCCAAACATTTTGAGTATGTGCTCACAGACAGAACTGTTTTCCTCCATCTTACAACTATAGAACTTGTCGGAGACTTCATATCTCTCGACCCGGGAATGAGCTTGGAAAACCATTTTCAGCTCCTCGAACTTCTCATATGCTCCGTGCTTCTCAAAACGCTTTTGGAGCCCCGGTTCTAAGCTGTAAAGCATGTCGCACTGAACGAGGGAGTAATCATCAGCACGTGACTGCCAAGCATTCATAATGTCTTGGTTCTCTGCGATGGGTGCTTCACCTAGCAGTCCTTCTAGGACATAGTCTTTCTTGGCTGCTATGAGGATGATCCTCAGGTTCCGGACCCAGTCCGAATAGTTGCTGCCATCATCTTTCAGCTTGGTTTTTAGGAACGCGTTGAAGTTCATGTTGACATGAGCGTTGGCCATTTGATCTACAAGACATATTTTGCAAAAGTTTTAGACTAAGTTCATGATAATTAAGTTCATCTAATCAAATTATTTAATGAACTCCCGCTCAGATTAGACATCCCTCTAGTCATCTAAGTGTTACACGATCCGGGTCGACTAGGCCGTGTCTGATCATCACGTGAGACGGACTAGTCATCATCGGTGAACATCTCCATGTTGATCGTATCTTCCATACGACTCATGTTCGACCTTTCGGTCTCTGTGTTCCAAGGCCATGTCTGTACATGCTAGGCTCGTCTAGTTAACCCTAAGTGTTCTGCATGTGTAAATCTGTCTTACACCCGTTGTATGTGAACGTAAGGATCTATCACACCCGATCATCACGTGGTGCTTCGAAACGACAAACTTTAGCAACGGTGCACAGTTAGGGGGAACACTTTCTTGAAATTATTATAAGGGATCATCTTATTTACTACCGCCGTTCTAAGTAAACAAGATGCATAAAACATAATAAACATCACATGCAATTATATAGTAGTGACATGATATGGCCAATATCATATAGCTCCTTTGATCTCCATCTTCGGGGCTCCATGATCATCTTCGTCACCGGCATGACACCATGATCTCCGTCATCATGATCTCCATCATCATGATCTCCATCATTGTGTCTTCATGAAGTTTTCACGCCAACGACTACTTCTACTTCTATGGCTAACGCGTTTAGCAATAAAGTAAAGTAATTTACATGGCGTTCTTCAATGACACGCAGGTCACACAAAAAATAAAGACAACTCCTATGGCTCCTGCCGGTTGTCATACTCATCAACATGCAAGTCGTGATTCCTATTACAAGAACATGATCTCGTACATCACAATATATCATTCATCATTCATCACAACTTCTGGCCATATCACATCACATGACAATTGCTGCAAAAACAAGTTAGGCGTCCTCTAATTGTTGTTGCATATTTTACGTGGCTGCAATTGGGTTCTAGCAAGAACGTTTTCTTACCTACGAATAACCACAGTGTGATTTTGTCAACTTCTATTTACCCTTCATAAGGACCCTTTTCATCTAATCCACTCCAACTAAAGTAGGAGAGACAGACACCCGCTAGCCACCTTATGCAACTAGTGCATGTCAGTCGGTGGAACCTGTCTCACGTAAGCGTATGTGTAAGGTCGGTCCGGGCCGCTTCATCCCACAATACCGCTAAAGCAAGAAAAGACTAGTAGCGGCAAGCAAGTTGAAAATATCTACCCCCACAACAAAATTGTGTTCTACTCGTGCAATAGAGAACTATGCATAGACCTAGCTCATGATGCCACTGTTGGGGAACGTTGCAGAATATTAAAAATTTTCCTACGGTTTCACCAAGATCCATATATGAGTTCATCTAAGCAACGAGTCATGGGAGAGAGATTGCATCTACATACCACTTTGTAGATCGCGTACGGAAGCGTTCGAGGGAACGGTGATGATGGAGTCGTACTCGCCGTGATTCAGATCACCGATGACCAAGTGCTGAACGGACAACACCTCCGCGTTCAACACACATACGGTACAGACGAAGTCTCCTCCTTATTGATCCAGCAAGGGGGAAGGAGAGGTTGAGGAAGAAGGCTCCAGCAGCAGCACGACGGCGTGATGATGGTGGACAGGCAGTACTCCGACAGGGCTTCGCCAAGTGCTCAACGGAGGAGGAAAGATGTTGGGGAGGGGAGGGGCTGCGCCTTGGATCAGGTGTTCAGCCCTCCCCTCACCCTTCTATTTATAGGGGATGGGGGAAGGGGGCCGGCCCCCTCTAGATGAGATTTAGAGGGGGGGGGGGCGGCGGCCAGGGAGGGGGGCTTGCCCCCCAAGCAAGGGGGGAGCACCCCCACTAGGGTTCCTCCCCCAACCCTAGGCGCATGGGCCCAAGAGGGGGGGCGCCTAGCCCTCCAGGGGCTGGTGCCCTGCCCCACACGGCCCATGTTGCCCACCAAGAGGGGTGGCCCCTCCCGGTGGACCCCCGGAACCCTTCCGGTGGCCCCGGTACAATACCGATATGTCCCCAAAACTTTCCGGTGTCCGTATGACAACTTCCCATATATAAATCTTCACCTCCGGACCCTTCCGGAACTCCTCGTGACGTCCGGGATCTCATCCGGGACTTTGAACAACATTCGGTAATCACATACATGTCTTCCTTATAACCCTAGTGTCACCGAACCTTAAGTGTGTAGACCCTACGGGTTCGGGAGACATGTAGACATGACCGAGATGGTTCTCCGGTCAATAACCAACAGCGGGATCTGGATACCCATGTTGGCTCCCACATGCTCCTCGATGATCTCATCGGATGAATCACGATGTCGAGGATTCAAACAACCCTGTATACTATTCCCTTTGTCAGACGGTATGTTAATTGCCCGAGACTCGATCGTCGGTATCCCAATACCTCGTTCAGTCTCGTTACTGGCAAGTCACTTTACTCGTACCGTAATGCATGATCCCGTGACCAGACACTTGGTCACTTTGAGCTCATTATGATGATGCACTACCGAGTGGGCCCAGTGATACCTCTCCGTAATCCGGAGTGACAAATCCCAGTCTCGATCCGTGTCAACCCAACAGACACTTTCAGAGATACCTATAGTGCACCTTTATAGTCACCCAGTTACGTTGTGACATTTGGTACACCCAAAGCACTTCTACGGTATCCAGGAGTTACACGATCTCATGGTCTAAGGAAGAGATACTTGACATTGGAAAAGCTCTAGCAAAACGAACTACACGATCTTGTGCTATGCTTAGGATTGGGTCTTGTCCATCACGTCATTCTCCTAATGACGTGATCCCATTGTCAATGACATCTAATGTCCATAGTCAGGAAACCATGACTATCTGTTGACCAACGAGCTAGTCAACTAGAGGCTTACTAGGGATGTATTGTGGCCTATGTATTCACACATGTATTACGATTTCCGAATATACAATTATAGCATGAATAAAAGACAATTATCATGAACAAGGAAATATAATAATAATCCATTTATTATTGCCTCTAGGGCATATTTCCAACAGCTGCAAGGAGAGCTTACAAACATTTCTGAGATTGCATTTCATTTGACGCGACGTACCTCACCAATATGTACAAGATGCCATGCACTCCGTTCATAGGAATAAATAACCATAATCAGTCGTTGCAGTTCGGCTGCGGGCTCGTCCGGAACGAAGACACGTATGGGTACGTTTGGCTGTTCAAGACCTTCTTGGAGTGCATGGATGGACTTGCTCCGATGAACATAATAACAGACCAAGATTTCAGCATGCTTGCAGGCATAGAGGAGGTCTCTCCGTTGGCAGTGCACAGGCACTACAGGTGGCACATTATAAAGAAGGCTGAGGAGACACTAGGACCATTCTTTGCTGACCGTCCAAAGCTGCACAAGGCATTCGAGCTGTGCGTGGACCACAACTTGATGGTGGAGGAGTTTGAAAGGAACTGGATGGCCATGATTGAAACACATCAAGTCCAAGACAATGAGACACTTGCTAACCTGTGGGAGAAGCGAATGTACTGGGTGCCAGCCTACTTCATGCAGTGCTTCTTCCCATTTCTGCAGACTACGCAGCGCAACGAGGGGTTCAATGCTGTTTTGAAGCGGTACGTCAGCCCTGGCAACTCATTGCTACAATTTGCCAAGCAGTACACAGCTTTGCAACAAAAAATTCTGGGATCTGAGCTACAGCAAGAAGCGACCACAGCACTAAAGCAGCCAAAATTGCTAATGTATTTACCGATGGAGAGGCAAATGAGAAAGATATACACCAACAAGATCTTTAACAAGTAAGTCAGTTGCGTTACAGTCTTATTTGCAGAAAAAGCACATAGGCAGTAGGTACCTTATAGAGTGCAATGCAGTTGCCATGATATGCAGTTGCCATGTTTAATGAAATACTGTTTTGCCATGCTTACTCAGCTGCAGTTGCCATGTTCAATGAAAATTCTGTTTTGCCATGCTTACTCGGGTGCAATTTCCTTGTTGAATGAAGTGCAGTTGCCATGTTTAATGCACTATGCTTCCATTGGGGCATGTTGGCATGCAAGTGCAAATGTCAACTGGAAAAATGTTATGTTGGCGACACATATGCTGAAATGCAGTTGCCATGTTTAATAAAGTGAATCTGCCATGTTTGTTGAAATGCAACTGCCATGTTTAGCCAACTGTAGATGCCATGTTTACATAAAAGGGCACTTGCCATGTTTTATGCAATGTGCTTCCATTGGGGAATGTTGGTGTGGAAAATGACGATGTCCAGTTGAAACTGTACTACAATTGCCATGTCTAGTGTGCTGCATTTGCCATGTCTAGTGTGCTGCATTTGCCATGTCTAGTGCACTGCATTTGCCATGTCTAGTGTATTGCATTTTCCATGTTCAACGTACTATATTTGCCATGTTCAATGAACTATGTTTGCCATTTTCAATCAAAAATGTATTTCTATTTACATGACAACATAAGGTGGTACAATAAAAAAGCACGATAGTTTAACAGAAAACACACAAAACTTGCAGATTCCAGGAAGAAATAAAGCGTGCCAGCATGTTCACGGCTTTCCAGGTGGACGAACATACGTTCAAGGTGTGTTCTATTTTGGGCATGTCAGATTCAGAACCTGAAGACCCGGACAAAGGAAGGAACTACTTCGTCAAAGCCTCGGTAGGCGAAGGCGAGTACTACTGCCAATGCTGCAAGTTCGAACGGGGCGGCATTGTGTGCTGTCACATACTAAAAGTAATGGACATGAACGCTGTGACATGGATGCCCCGCCATTTCATAAGGCGGCGATGGACTTGGGACGCTGACAACGCCACAGACAACACACGCAGTTCTGGCTGTGCATGACGAGAGATCTGAGTCAACCATGGAAGTCGTGAGGCATGTTGTGCTGACAAAGAACTATGCTGAGCTAATTGATGAAGCATGCAAGAGTGATGAGACAGCGAGAGTCGCGGAAAAACACAGGAAGGCACTGAAAAGAGAGGAAGCCTTACACCGGTTCCCCCGCACATCAAGTGTGCCTTCATCCACGGGGCCATCATCTGAAAACTCAGAGATAGGATCTAGAACAGCAAGCACGCAAACCCAGTTCAGGAACCCACCCCGTTCCATCACAAAGGGTCGTCCAAGAGAGATAAGGTACAAGTCGGGATTGGAGATTCAAGCAAAACACAAGAAAACGAAGAAAGGGGCGGGCAATCCATGAGCAAAAATTGGGGCGACGTGACATGGTCCTTGTGGACATTTTGTTTTGTACCCTAGATGATGAGAATTTTTTTAAGATTGCGAGAATGACTCTTGAGGGGCATCGGAAGTGGAAGGAAAATTCATTGAGTGGATAAATGCAGTTGCCATGTTATGGGTACTTAATCTGCCATGTTATGTGTAGTTAATCTGCCATGTTAGGTGTAGTTAGTCTGCCATGCTATTTTATACTAAATATGCCATGCTATTTTATACTAAATATGCCATGCTATTTTATACTAAATATGCCATGCTAGTTGTACTGCATCTGCCATTTCAGTTGTACTGGATCTGCCATGTTAGTTGTACTGTATCTGCCATGTTCATTATGCTGGATCTGCAATGTTGTTTGTACTGTATCTGCCATGTTAGCTGTACTGAAAATATGCCATGGTATTTGTAATGACTCTGCATGGCATATATTTCCATTACAATACGACGCGGTTTAGAGACACATAGTGTATTGTGTGCAATGTATAGGAAACAAGTTGGAAAAGGCGTAACGTGCATAAACCGCAGCAAAGGTTGTGGCTACATGATCAAACCTACCATGCTAGCCGGTGAAGTTAGTGATGAAATAGAAGAAGCAAGACGTCCAAATGAACAACGACAATGACGTTCGCTAACCATGTCTGATGAACTACATTTGCCATGTTTTAAAACATCGTGACGCATTCGAAACAGCAAACGGGTGATGCAAACGATGAAACCATAGTAATAATGATAAACATAAAAAACATATCTGCTGTCACGCCTAAGTAGGTTCACATCCACACATATATTACAGAAACTATTCAAATGTCGCTCACACACCACCACTACATAGTAGCCTACGCGGGGTTGTAGTCATAACATAGCACACGAACATAGTTTTTGACGAGAACAAAAGAGATAGTACCTTACATTCCTCGGCAACAGAATGTAAGGTATGCATCCGGTGTGTATCGCCACGTGATCACTTGTACCTCTTGATGACTTTCTTGACAGCTTCCTCCACAAACTTGCGTGCTCCAGACCGCTTGTTGAAATATTCATTCATCAACCAGTTCCATGTGTGGATTTTCCGAAGCTCAATGACCGTTGCAGCTGTGATAGAGGGGACAATTCTGCCTTCCTAGTTTGCAAAGTATTCCAGCGCGTGAAAGCCACAGTCCGTCCTGCACGAGAAAAAGAGTCAGGTGAACACGCAAAAAGGACATGCGTACCAAAAGATAGACTTCAATTCAGATGTGGCAACAAAAGAGGGGTTGGATTGATGTAAATGGCACATGAAGGAGGGGGTTAAGAAATTACCTGTTCCCTTGCTTTGCAGTCGCCACATACTCAGTCGGGAAATGTCTGATCTGGACCTTTGAATGTTCGTAGTGACGGTTCCATGTCTCTTTGAGGTTGTTGATGAAGAATTCGGCATGCGTAGTAAGGTCTGCATCAGCTTCCGAACGGATTGAATCAAGCACCTCAAAATGTTGGTTCTTCAGGTCAAGACAGATGGCATAGTGGTGACCACACTTGTCTTGCTGGTCATGTGGTGCAAGCTCCTGGGACATGGGGAACATGACCTGCATTTAAAAGTGAAGAAATGAGAAGCAGAGTTCACATAAAGAACAACAGAGGGACAAAAAATTAGAATCACGTAGAATGTTTTGGTTATGGGTGGGGGTAGTTGAAAGAAAGTTGTCGTCCATGTATGAACAAAATGAGCCGTGTATTTTACTATCAAGTTGCCACATAGTTTGCACGGGATGCAAATATCAAGATGACAGTGTGCACGGCAACTGTTGCCACATGAAAACGTCTGCCACATAAACACAAGTGCAGATGATGGCAAAAAACCACACCATGTGAAAAAACAGTGCAGAAAGGGGAGGAGTACTCACATATTTCTTCAGTGTGAGCTTGAATTCACCGTGTTGAGCAAAATTCTTCCTCAGGATTTTGTGGTGGAAGTCACCATCCCATATTTTGCAGGTCACACTATAATGCACGATTATCTTGTCAGCACACACATCAATATGATTGTTGATGTAGTCGATCCTGCATGCAACTACATTCGTCGACATTTTACCGTTTGGCCTCAGGGACTCGGCAAGATCACCCAGGTCGACGTACGTCGCTCCGCATTGAATGACTTTGGTTCTGTCCAAACATGAGTTGTATGAAAATGATATAACATGGAAGGATCATGCCTACTAAGTAAAAAATATATGAAAGAACTAAAACATAAGCGGATCGTGTATAGGAAGTATGAAGAAGATGAATGGTAAAAAAGGAGCAAAGCAAAATGAGAGATTATGGGGTGTGGTCATTTACACTTTCAGCTCCTTCATGTGCTTGCTGTTGGCCCTCGCATTTCCAAACCGCTTGACGATATCGTACAGCTGGGTCTGTTCCTTAGTGGCCTTGAATTCGGGCTCGTAGTCTTGACAGCCTTCCTGCCCTCGACCATTGGCACAATCATAAGGACATGACAAGTGTACCTTGCACAATCGGCTCTGCGAACTTGACAGCCTTCCTGCCCTCGACCATTGGCTGCGCCATCATTGCGGGCATGCCTCCTGGGAAAGCAAAGACAACTGGCATAGGATCTTGCACCACCAGTTGATCTTGACGGATGCCAAGGCTGAAGCTCGGTGGGGTAAAGGCCATTGGGTGCCTCTCATTCCTACTGGCCGGACCACGAACAACTTGTGGGGCAGAATCCAAGGGTGAAAGATCGACAAACATATCTAAATCGACCGCTACAGAATGATCGGGCTTATTTGCAGGGCGAGGCGTGTTGTCAGCAGTATCAGCCGCAGCTTTCTTGACAATCTTCTTGTTTGGGCTGTAGGGGACACCGACATTGACTGGGAGCCTGGAAGTGCGCAGATTTATGCTGGGGATTTCCAATGCGGGTAAAGGCGCAGTATGCTCCGGGCGTTCACCTGCGTCACTCGTGCCCGGCTTGACACCTGCATCAGTTGTGCTCCGGTCTTCCGGTTTCTCCATCACATTGCTTTTGGTAGGTGGCGGGAACAGTGTGGACGCAGGAACATAACCAGGCTCGTCTCTGCTGCTCCTAGCTGCAGCCGATGCGTTGGGTATGTCTGTTGGTTGCTTGCGGGGGCTACGGCGCCTAGGTGGAAGACCAGCACGCGAAACAGTCGCCTTAGCAGTATCTGCACCGACAGGAGCTGGAGCTGTTGTGCCAGGACTCTCACCTGTAGATGGCATATCCTTGTGAACTGCCGCCTCAGCCGCTTCTGTCATGGACACATGAGTGCCACCACGCACGCGCTTGGAATCAGTGTCAGATGAGCGGGAATCTTCCTTGCTTAGGTTCGTCTCGGGAGCGCCCACTTCAATGCTTGCTGATGGGGTGGCATGGCTCACAGCAGCATCCTTCATTGCCAGTAGAGTTGGCAATATTTCAGCTGTCCTGGCAGATACCGACTCGTCACTCCCCGATGTACGGATGCCTGTTGTTCTAGCCTGCACATCTGTAGCCGGTGGAGATGGTCTGCCACTTGCATCAGAGTTGGTGGGAGCGATCAACGGTGCAGCAGCAGTATTGTCGCCTGGTGCCTCATGTACATCTGAGTTGCCCCCTGTTGACAACTTTGAATGTAGGCGTTCGAGCGGGTCCTTACTGATATGCTTGGCCCCGCACATAGTGGTCTTCTTCACCCTGCAAAAAAAATAAAGCACATGAAAAAGGTATTGAAAAATGAACAAAAATATGTTTGCCATGGTAGAAATCTTTAAAAAATGATAAACAAGTGGAAAAGCTGGTAGTTGCCATGTAAGGGGGACGTGAGTGGCCATGTGTCATAATTAGCAGTTAGCCAACTTGAAGAATGATAAGAATGTCCGATCTGCCATGAATGCAATTTCAAACCTGGGTGTGGGATGAGCTCACAAGCCAACGGAAAAAATGCCAGTTGCCATGTAAAAACCAATATGAGTTGCCATACACTTTAAAATGAAGGAAGAAATCATTTGGAAAAACAGCAGTTCATGCGTGGGGGACGATGATAGAAGACCATGTGACAAGCTAAACAGATGCATTGGAAAATCAAGAAAATATAGCGCTATGTCAATGAAAGCACATGGAGAAACCTACTTCTTGACTGGCTTCCTCAGGTCTGGCAACACGACAGGATCCCCGGTGATGGTCGTCGTCGTTCGAGGAGAAGACCTGGTGGAAGGGGTGTCACCGGCAATGGGGGCACCTTTGTTCAAGCGAGCAGAAACACGGTTTGGCATTGGCGCCTGTTTCTTCGTAACTGCTCTTCCACCAGCGGTCGGCTCGCTGCACGTATGAGTTGGAGGGAAAAAAGGTCGCAATTGTCAGACAACAAACTCATTACCACGCTTGACACAAAACAAGTGCAAGAAATGGATGAGACTGTTCCAAGAAAATAGACACAGCAAAAAACTAAAATTAAAGTCGAACCTCCTCCTGGCAGCTACGGGATCGGTCCTAGACCTCTTGCCACGAGAACCCTGCCCAACATCTCCTGGAGCCCTCCCCCTCCTTGATGGCAACACCCCCTCGCCTCTCGCAGCTGTATGTTCTTTGACTTTCTCCGGTGGGGGGACATCTGTTGCATCCTTGTCCTTGTTACAACCTGCGCGAACTTCAGCATGTTCATCATCATCGGTGTCCTGTTGCATGTTCTCCATGTCATCGTCGTCATCCTTGCTGAGGCCAGCGTCTCCATCTAGATCATCTTGTGTCATCGGGCTCTTGTGAACTGTTGTAGTCATACTGGCCACGGCAACCAGTTGGCCGATGTGTACGTTCTAGGACAAATGAAGTGAACTGCCTCGCAACTGCGTCACTGTCAGAGCCACTGAGAGACGTCCACCCCTCAACCAACTTCCCGAGCAAGCCAGTCATTCCAGATGCAAACTGCCCAATTAGATGCTCAACAGGTGCCCTCGCCTGTGCACGAAACAAGAAGCATCAACAACCACCCATATTGCAGTCACTTGCGCGACATCAACAAATAATCCACGGCAAACCATAGATGTACATATTTTGATTACCTCAGTAGGGCAAGACGGAGCTGAGTGCACGTCCATCCACTTTCCAAAGTTTTGAGGCCCCCCAAACACACTGTAGTCTATAGCATGCTTGGTCATCAGCTAGAAAAAACAAAAAAAATAGCAAGGATGTAAGAGATAGAAGGTAAGTTTCAACACGAATGAAAAGAGTTCCCTTGTGGGGTGAAACATGGATACAATACGCATACAACCATGGATAACAAAAGGTGGTCATCCCTTATGAACCACGGACGGTTCCCTCGTGTCAAATTTGTAAGCATGCCACGTGGAGAGAGAAACCAAACCTAACCTGCAGTTTCCATATTTGGTATTAGTTGCCCTGTCTGCGGCAAGCACAACCTTGACAGCGTTGATACTCCACGCAGAAACAGCAAACTTGTGCATAGGCGGCGGGCCTCCTACCCCAGTGAAATCCACAGTGGACAGATCAAGATAGTCGAGATACATGAGTTGATTTAAAATAATTTTACAAAGAAAGAAATATCAGTTGCCGTCATGTGTACTTTGTAGTTAAAAAACAAGATAATGTATGTTCCCCTGATAATCAAGTTGATGTGCATGGAAAAGAATGGAATAAAAAAAGAAGTTTCCTTCTGTATGTGCTAGTTGCCATCATGGTGTGATGGCAATTTCCATATTGCTAAGATGGCAGTTGCCATCATAGTCTGATAACAGTTGCCATACTAATATGATGGCAGTCGCCATATTGTCATTATAACAGTTGCCATATTGTCATTATGGCAGTTGCCATCTTGTTATGATCAGGTTGACATGCATGAATAAAAGTGTGTTATAAAACAGTGTTCACATAAAGAACTGGTAAAAAAATACCATTAAATGCAATCGACAACCCTTTTGGTACATCTTGCTTGAGAATGCATCATGGAGGAAGTCGGCAATAAACTTGCACCAATTCATGTTCTTCACATTTTTCAGATCCGCCTGCACCACACAAAATTTCAGGGCAAAAAGGTTGCCACATCAGAAATCTAAAAATGAAAAAAAAACATCGAAAACACTGGCAGTCACTAACTTGACACATGACATCGAAGCCGAAAGATTAAAAGAAAATAAAGGAGTAAAGATGGATCATTCACCAGGATGGGGAAGCATTTGTTGCTTGGGCGAAGAGAGGTGGTCGGCGCGAAAACAGCCGAGATGAGGTACATGAGTAGCTTCATCTTGGAAACATATCCATGCGTCATCATGGCCTGCAGCGAATCTGCCACTGCAGACGTGTTCGGCATGGATTCTGACCCAGGAAACAAACGGGGGAACAGCGCTTCTTCGATCTCATTGTTGACCTCGTACGGGACTTTGATATGTCCACGAGGCACACCCAGAGTGCAGAACACGGATTCCTCGTTCAACGGGAGTCTTCCACGTCCCGGAATCACGAACTCCCTGGAGGCGGGCTCGTAGATCTCAACAAGCCAGTCGCATACAGGGTTGACAAGGTTCGTGCACCGAACATCCATCATAGACTGCGTAGCCATCTCAGCAGCAGCCCCCTTCTGATCGTCGGTGAATTTTTCAGTCAACGCAGTCAGACATTCTTGGGAGGCTCTGTTGCGAATACGTTTCTTCTTCTGCAAAAAATAGACAATAAGTGATCAGTTGTTGCCATGTTTTCCCATGTCATGAAATTTTAGTCCGTGTCAGACGTCTGCAAGCTCGAGGTGTCAACCAGTAACATAAAGCAGGATTGAGGGGGGATGTGTGAACATTTATGTCATCACCCTCTTTTATCCTACCAGTTGCCCGATTACGCTGTGGTGGATCCATGAAATCATCATCATCGTTTTGATGATCGCCACGAGCCATTCTGCTGAGATAGGACGGACCAAATTGTCATGGAGGAAATGTAAATGCAAGAGGTAAGCAGTTGCCACCTTACAGAAAATGTCAACTAGTGAATGCAGAAAAAATAACATATGTATGACATCTGACAGAATTGATATGTAAATTTGGTTGCCACATTATGTAGCCAATTTGCCACACTGTCGTATCTGCAGAATCGCAACAGATAGTGTGTTCACATTCTATTTGCCACATGAATATACTATCCGAGTGGCAACAGGCACACTTGAAGTGCATATTAGTTGTCGTCCAGTGCAGTTGACTGCTGAAACTGCATTGACTATAGATTGTGGCAACTATCACAAAGTGGTAACTACCACAAATCATTCAGAAAAATTTGATGCCACAATGAAAAAGCATGTTAGTGGCTACTGTCACAGTAATTCAGCAAATTCAGTTGCCACATGGAAGAGCGTGTGTGTGGCAACTATCACAGTCATTCAATAAAAAAAGTTGCCCCACGCGAAAGCTTATATGTGGCAACTGTCACAGTCATTTCAATAATTTGTTGCCGCAAAGGAAAACACGTTTGTGGCAACTATCACATTTATTCAGGGAGTTAGATGCCACGCAATCATGATAGTTAATCAAACCACCAAGTTCGCCTCATACTACAGTTTCAAAACCCAATTAACTAGGGTTCAATGGCAACTACCGCGACCTCAAATTCACCCTCAAAGTTCACCCCCGAAATGACTGCAAACACAAATTCCAACCAATGCGCATCGAACAACCCGGGAGACACCTGCCCAATCCATAGGCAAGACTAGTGCATGCGTCTGAACAAGCATAACCACACCGACGATGCCGCCGCCGCGGCGGCGACGAAACTGCCCAGTGCAACCAAAAACGGCTAGCAGATGACTTCAGCGCCGGCGGGAACGCTGACGCATCGCAGAATCACGTGAATCTCTATGAAACTCGATCGAGGAATCAAGCAGGGAGGGAAGGGGGGAAAATGTAGGAAGGGGTTGCGAGAGTTGTAGCGACCATTACCTTCAAGCCGCAGGCGCTCCGACGCAGCCGCTCCGTTCCGGCGAGCACCACCGACGACCGCGAACACCGTCGATTCTTCCGCCTCCGCCGTCGCCTTCTCCCCTCGCCTTCTCCTCCAGTGGATTGAAATGCGAGTGGGTTGTGCCAGTAACTGCGTGCGGCTAGGTAAATGGAACCGTGACTGAGAGGGAACAGATGTGTGCGACGTGTTTGACGTCAACCGCGGTCGGAGCGTGGCGTGCGGGCGCATAGCGGTTCCACCGCACGCCTCCGAGTGGCAACCGCTGACCGCGGGATGGCAACCAACATGCGGGCGACCCGACTCGCACACCGCACATGCGCCTCGTCCTACGTGGCGCAGGAAATCGGCCGGTTTGTTCCAAGATTCGTGCACAAAGTTGCCAACGGAGATGCTTGCATGTGGTCGGGATGGTGAATGCCCACACGTGTGGGCCTTAACATTTCCGTAAATAATTCTTAAACTAAAACTAATTTACTCTGTGACACTCACATGTGGGTCCTCCCCTAAATAAAACAACTTAGTTAAAATTAAACAAATGCTAGTCAATGACACCTGGCGCCCACCTGCCCTTTGACTGGTCAACTGTGACCTTTGACCCGCTGACTCAGCACACCCCTGGACCCCATAGTCATAGACCTAGGCTAGTCCACTTGTGGGTATAAAAAGTATTCTGCCGTATTTAATATTTTCGAATTTAATGAATTCTAGAAAATGGTTTAATCTTTGAAATTTCATAGAAAATAAACCGTAACTCGGATGAAAATGTCTACATGAAAGTTGCTCAGAATGACGAGACGAATCCGAATACACGATCCGTTTACCTGTCAGATGCCTCTAACTATCTGAACATGGAACATTCCCCCTCCGGTCATCTGTCTGACACAGGTTCAGAACTGGGAAAACATTCCTGATTGAGTTCCCCTTTCACCTGTATCGTGCAACACTACGTTAGAACACTGCTAGTGCTGCGTATTGCCATGTTTTGCCTTGTAATGCACTTGCTTGCTATGTATTTACTGTTTCTCTCCCTCTTCTCTTTGGTAGACCCGTGACGATGCTGATGCCCCTATGATAGACTACGTCACCGACGACCCCTCCTTCTCGTTTGAGCAACCAGGCAAGCCCCCCCCCCCTTTGATCATCCTGATATCGCCATTTTCCTTTATCGCATGCTTGCATTAGATTTGGCTACTGTAATTGTTTGCTCCTATTCTGATGCATAGCCTGCTTTTGTATTTGCTGTTGTACCTTACATGCTTATCCTAAACTGCTTAGTATAGGTTGTTGCCCATGCTTCATCATCGAAGACCCGATCAATGGGATCGAAGACCAGGCCCCGGCACCGCACATCACGTTCCCCTTAGTTGCTCGACACTGCTGGGTTACTATCGAGTGTCGAGGGTGAGACCTCTACAAAACTTCTGATGTTAACCCTGTAGTGTAGCTATTCGGTCGTGGCTATCGAGGGTGATTCCGCCTTAACCACTTCTGATACGACTCTATCGTGCAACCCCTCAAGTGTGAACCTCAGGGGTGATTTCTCTTACATTCACCTTGATGATTACATCGAGTGGAATTCACCGGGGGTGATTCCTCGGGTTTCCCCCTTGATGTTTGGACACACGGATACTTGGAATTTACAACTGTTACTTGGAAAGGTGGGTCGACCCTGAGGGGTACCCGCGAGTGATGTGGAGACGGGTTTACCTGTAGGGTACCCGAGAGTTAAATATGAGGCGTGGCCGGGCATTCTTAGCCCTTGCCGCAAGTCCTCAAGACGGGGCGACGGGGTCACATCTTTCGTGAGTCTTTGCTCGTGACTGCACTACCAACACACTAACGGTTTGGATATTTGATCCGAGGGGCCTTTGGCCTGATAGCACTAACCATCACATGGGCATAGTATGGGCGTTCTGCATCGTATGCATCAGCCGAAGCTTAATAGACATCAGCGACTGAGCGGTGCGCGCCGGGTTGGACTGGTAAGCACCTGCCTTTTTAAGGGGGTAGTTAGGTCTGCTCACTGGCCGCCCCCGCAACATGCAGGTGTTCCCGGGGCGATGGCCCATGACCCCTGGGGGCATAGGTTTAGTCCGGCATGCTGACGTCTCTATTCAGCCTAGGTCGGGTTGCGGCGTATTGTTTGGCCGAGGCTGGGCATGACCTAGGAAAGTGTGTCCGGCCGGAGTTAATCGAGCATGGTGGGTAATTTGGTGCACCCCTGCAGGGAAAAAAACATCTATCGATAGCCTGTCCTATGATAACGGACACTCGGAGTTGTATCCCGATCGATACAACTAGAACTGGATACTTGAGGTGATAACTGGATAGTATGGCTCTGGGATTGCTTTCTCGAAGGGAGTCAAGAAAGGATCTCTGGCCGAGGTTGATAACACTACTGCTACTTTACTTTATGCTACTCTTATCTCTTCTGATGCTGCAAGATGCTTGAAGCTGTTGAAGATGCTAGTCTTCGATAGGACTAGGCTTTCCCCTTCTCTTCTAGCATTCTTCAGTTTAGTCCACATATACATCCCATTTCATTGATACCGATGCATATGTAGTGTAGATCCTTGCTTGCGAGTACTTTGGATGAGTACTCACGGTTGCTTTGCTCCCCTTTTTCCACCTCTTTCCATTCTTCTCGGATGCTGCAACCAGGTGGTGGAGCCCAGGAGCCAGACAACACCACCAACGACTGCTACTACCTCGAGGGTGCCTACTACCACGTGACGGACACCGACGACCAGGAGTAGTTAGGAGGCTCCCAGGCAGGAGGCCTTGCCTTTTCGATCAATGTTGCTTTTGTGCTGGCCTTCTTAAGGCAAAACTTGTTTAACTTATGTCTGTACTCAGATATTGTTGCTTCCGCTAACTCATTTGTATTCAAGATGATGTATTCGAGCCCTCGAGGCCCCTGGCTTGTAATATAAAGCTTGTATTATTATTTTAATTTTTGTCTAGAGTTGTGTTGTGATATCTTCCCGTGAGTTCCTGATCTTGATCGTATACATTTGCGTGTATGATTAGTGTATGATTGAATCGGGGGTGTCACAAAATTGGACCCAATTCCGTGTAAAATATATGAAATTTTCAAGTTTTCTGTGAGGTGTACCTTCAAGAGGAGCCCAGTGTGGAGCTGTTCAGAGAATACTTTTATTTGAACCGCCAAAATGAGTACTTGAATGGACCCATCCTGGAACTTGGTGGTATCTCAATTTAGCGAGGGAGAGATGCTATCTTCCCTTATGCTCGCCTGCCGAGTCATTCCAAGGATTGGAACCAGACATTGTTCTATTTCCAGGACACCTCTCCGGCTGACGAGAACCGACTGCCCGGCTTTCGCGCCCTGCGTCTTGACTCAAAACATCCTCTCCCTGACAAGCTGATAGATGTTGAACGCCAAAAACTCACCCCCACCATTGCCAAGGTCAAGGCTCTATTGGGAAAGGTAGCCCTTGATTCCCTTGGCTCCTTTTTCAACCATCTTATTAACATTGATTATCATCAGGATGACAAGGGGACCAGTGAAGCAATCGAGGAAGAGGTAACTATCATTTCCTCCGGCTCGGAGCCCTTGCCAAGACAGGAAATTTGAAGAGTAACCCGGAAAGTAAGCTTTTCACACCCCTTAGCTCATCTAGATCCTCACTTTCTTTTGAAGCAACAGTAGCACGAGAGCCGGCGATAGACTCATACTAGCAGAGGCGAAGAATTATCTTACGGCTTACCGAACACTCCAAGGAAGCGTCGAAACAAGGTCATCCCCGATTTAAACCCTTTTTATACTCTAGCGGGTCTCATCCGCCAACCACTTAATTCTTCCGACTCAAACTATCAGGAAACATCTCGTTCCTATTCCGGTGATTCATCTCAGTCTCATCTACCGGCTTTCAAGACCGCTCCCGAGTAATAACAATTACTTATTTGCTCATTATGCTCCTTCATACTTATACTGACCTCTCATGACTCATGCACTAGAAAAGCCAAGCCTAGCAAGAAGGCAAAAGTGACTAAGCCGGCCAAAGACCCGAAAGTCAATGAGCTCGAGCAACAAATCCCATCAGCTGCGACTTCTGCTCCTCAATCGTCAGAACCGGTTCTTGAGGTTTCACCGGTGACCCCTCACCCTCCTACCGAGCAAGCAAATGATGATCATTTGAACACTCAAGCATCAAGTCCAGTTAAAACGGATGAGACACATGATGATGATGTGGTGATTACCAACATCGGCTTTAGACAGACGGGTAGGCCTACTGTCCTGGCCAAACACTCTGCCAAGGAAGAGTACATTGAACGGCAAAAAGTGAGATTTGATGTCGCCAACTACTCCCAATTGAGCATTAGTGAAGTATATTCTGGCTATCTCAATCAAGTGCACTCCAGCCGTGATCTTGAAGTTGAGATGGTAAAGCAGATGCATCAAAAATTCGAGGTATGATCTCCTTCTTTAATGAATTATACACATCCTGCCAGCCGCCAAGTCTATTGTATAAGATAGAATTGAATATGCTGTAGACTTGATAAAATCCTTCAAAATCGAGTTTATACGATTCGAGTTGAAGCCGATCTGTTAATGATTTTAATGCATAGCCCCCAAGGGTTGGTTTAATCAGCATGAATGAGCCGGTCCTTCTCGCTTGTTGTTTATGAATAAAAAACTTATATGTGTAGCCCTCATGAGCCGGCTGTGTTTGTTTACAGTACATCCGGGTCATCATAAGATAACCAGAGAAATACAAGCAATATGCATTAGCCCCCAAGTGCCAAGTACTCTTGCTTGCAAAGTGCTTAGGACTTTAATGACCTGAGCCATTTGGATAAATAACTTTTCAGCAGGCATTAGCCCCCAAGTGCCAACTGTTGTTGCTTGCAAAATGCTTGCGACTTCCCTTTGTGACTCATAATTTTGAACCGGCATATGTATAGGACACCACTGCTCAACTTGAATCCCAATTAGCTGGCGTGAAAACCGGCTGGAGGTGCAAGAATCTGAGACCCGGAAGGCCGACTCAAAATTCCAGTTTAGCGTGGCTAAAACGGAGATACTAAAAGTCAGTTTTGAAGTTGAAAGGAGCGCTTGGGCTGAAGAGAAAACTGCCTTGACACAGTGGGCTGAGAAGGCGGAGGCGGCTCTTCAGGAAGCGACCACTGAACTTACCGGCTTAAAACTCCATGTGTCTCAGATGGTTTCTGCTATCTTTGGTAAGTCACCTCACTAGTATCCATTTTAAATTTCTTCCTTGATAATATAGACCGCCTCTAACCCATCCATGATTATTATGCAGGTCCCAGAAGCACCAATCTTAACCAAGATATGCTTGTGAAGCTGAAGGCCGTTTATACACTTGTTGAGCAGCTCTGTCCAATCATTGATAAAATCCACAAGTGCTTGAGACTTGATGGCCGTGCGAGGCATATACTTCAAACCATGAGGTCGAAGCTCAATGGCCCACTTGGTGACCCGCCCTATGGCTTCTCTGTTTTGAATAATATCTCCTAAGGGAGCAGAACTAACCACAGTGATAGGATGACCCAGAAAATAATGCTTCAGCTTACGGCTGGCCATGAATACCCCATAAATGAGCTTCTGCCAATGTGGACTCTGCTTGGACTTAATAAGAACTTCACTGATATAGTAAACTAGCCGTTGAACCGGATATTCCTTGCCTGCCTCCTTACGTTCTACCACAATAGCTACACTGACAGCCCGGGCGTTAGCACCCACAAATAATAACAACGTCTCCTTATCAATTGGAGCAGCAAGGACTGGCGGCTCAGCTAGCTATTTCTTCAAAGCTTCAAACGCGTCATTAGTAGCATCACTCCAGCCGAAGTTATCTGTTTTCTTCATCATCTGGTACAGTGGTATGGCCTTCTCACCCAACTGGCTTATGAACTGGCTTAAAGCAGCGATACAACCCGCCAGACGTTGAACATCCTTGATACACGCCGGCTTTGCCAGGGAGGTAATAGCCTTGATCTTCTCCGGGTTAGCCTCAATGCCTCTGCTAGAAACCAGAAAACCCAAAAGCTTGCCTGCTGGCACAACAAAAATGCACTTGGCCAGGTTAAGCATCATCTTGTAGACCCGGAGATTGTTGAAGGTCTCCTTCAAATAATCTATCAAAGTTTCCTTCTCCCTGGATTTCACCACAATATCATCCACATAAGCATGAACATTGCGCCCAATCTAACTGTGAAGGCAATTCTTCACACATCGCTGATAAGTCGCCTGGGCACTCTTGAGCCCAAAAGGCATGGACACATAGCAGAAGGCTCCAAAGGGAGTGATAAAGGCGGTCTTCTCCTAGTCCTTAACTGCCATCTTGATCTGATGATATCAAGGATACGCAACCAAAAAGCTCAAATGCTCACAACCCGCCGTGGCATCAATGATTTGATCAATACGAGGGAGAGCAAAAGGATCAGCCGGACAAGCCTTGTTTAAGTCTGTGTAGTCCACGCACATATGCCAAGTGCCATTATTCTTAAGCACTAGCACCGGATTAGCAAACCACTCAGGATGAAAGACTTCGACAATGAACCCAGCAGCCAAGAGCCGGACAACTTCTTCACCAATGGCTTTACGCCTCTCCTCATTGAAACGACGAAGGAATTGCTTGATCGGTTTAAACTTTGGATCAATATTAAGAGTGTGCTCAGCGAGTTCCCTCGGTACACTCGGCATGTCAGAAGGTTTCCATGCAAAGATGTCCCGGTTCTCAAGGATGAACTTGATGAGCCTTTCCTTTTTGGGATCTAGGTTAGCATTGATACTGAACTGCTTGGATGAATCGGCAGGAACAAAGTCAACTAGCTTAGTATCATCAGCCGACCTAAAATTCAAGACCGAATCATGCTCTGTAGTTGGATTTTTCAAAGACGTCATATCCGTCGGGTCAAAATTATCTTTGTAAAATTTCAACTCCCCTGTTGCACAGACAGACTCACCATAAGCAACATCACCTTCTTCTCACTCTAGAGCTATCTTACGACTCCCATGCACTATGATGGTCCCCTTGTAACCCAACATCTTGAGCTGTAAATGAACATAACATGGCCGTGCCATGAACTTGGCATAAGCCGGCCGTCCAAACAGAGCGTGGTACGGGCTCCTGATCTTGACCACGTCAAAGGTTTACTTCTTAGCCCTGGAATCACGCTCATCTCTAAAGGACACATCTAGCTCAATCTTGCCTACAGGGTATGCCGACCTACCAGGCACCACTCCATGGAAAACAGTATTGGATGGCTTAATATTTTTATCGGTTAACCCCATGCGATGGAAAGTATCATAATAAAGGATATTAATGCTGCTACCTCCATCCATGAGTACCTTAGTGAATTTGTATCCACCAACTTGAGGTGCCACCACCAAAGCCAAGTGACTCGGATTATCAACCCGGGGCGGGTGATCCTCTCGGCTCCACATAATGGGTTGCTCAGACCATGACAAGTAAAGTGGAACTGCCGGCTCAACAGCATTCACAACCCTCACTACAAAAAAATACACTTCCATGATGATACGTGTTTGTCACAGTAGGTCGCATTTTTTGTCATGCGTGTACATCCATGACAAATTTATGACAGAATCAAGATAGTCATACCTGTGCTATCGTAGAAGTGTTCCATGACATTACCAAAATTATCATCATAGAAGTGTCCACTTCCATGACGATAAATCGCGCGTCATAGAAGTGCTTTCGTCAAGGGTGACCGACACGTGGCATCCACCGTAACGGAACGCCTTTAAGCTATCGGGTCGGGTTTTGGATCCGATAACCCGTTAACAACCCCGACCAATGGGGATTTTCCATGTGTAAAATCATCATTGGCTGGAGGAAACACGTGTCGGCTCATCGTTGGGACAGATGTCATCCACTCATTGGACAGAAGTTGCCTATGATATGTCGACACGTGGCATGGCCCAACAGAGGCCCATTCCTGTGAAAAGGCCGGCCTGTTTGACTTGGTCAAAAGGTGGCAGGCCGGCCCATGGAAAGCCTGTTAACGGCATGTTCGCATATAGCCCATTTACAGCCCGCTAACCCAAGCCCGTTACGCCTTATCCGAATTAGGCCCAGTAGCATCATCTGGGCCATCCAATATGATTCCAGGCCCTTTTCACTTCTGGCCGATGTATGTCCCATGACATCTTTCGGCCCATATGAGGACCTATGTAACTCTTGGCCTATTAACGGCCCATGGTGAAACTGGACCATAATGAACAGTGTATCACTTTACACCCATTAAGGGCCCGTGGTGAAATTGGCCCGAAATGAACAGTGTATCACTTTATACCCATTAACGACCAATTATTTCATTGGGTCGTTTCCAGCCCATATTATCTTTTGGCCTTTTCAGAGCCCATTTATTCTTGGGCTCATTTCCAGCATTCGTGTACTTACGACCCGTTACTGCCATTTTCTGCTTGTGGGCCAAATTCAGCCCGTGGTTATAGTCGGCCCGTATGTGGTCCGTTAATACGTTGGGCCGTTTTCATAGCGTCATCAAATACGGCCTATTAACGATGGCCCGTTATGGTCGGCCCATGAACGGACGATTCCAACTCTAGCCCGTTTACGACCATAATGCGGCCTGTTATTGGCCCATGTTTGGCCAATCGATCATACGGCCCGTATAAGGCCCATTGATTATACGGCCCGTAGAAGGACCATTGTTTCTACGGCCCATAGAAGGCCCATTGTTTCTACGGCCCGTAGAAGGCTTACTGTTTCTATGGCCCGTAGAAGGCCACTTTTTCTATGGCCCGTAGGAGGCCCAGTGTCACTACAGTAAATATTAGCCCATGGTTATTGTGGCCTAGTTTTAAAAAATAGGTTATTGCAGCCACTAGCAAACCGCGGAAAAAGAACTGCACTGACTACAAGCAAACAAATAAACAAGACAACAAGGAAATAAATAAGCAAGCAACTTATGCTAGGCTATCACGGCTACTACACATATTACATCCACTGGGCATCAAAGTTTGCCACTAGTGCAAATATAGGGAACAAAGCATAGAAACGCCGCAACAAAACAAGTCCAGAACTGAAACCACTTCAGAAGAGTTCAAGAAACAATATCCTGGGTACCCATAATGCTGGCAAGATGCTTAGCAATCTTATTAACTTTCTCTTGTTTGGCTCTTAAATTCTCCAGTGCTTGCTGTTGCACAAGAAAGTACGCATCTGAATTTTGCAGGGACTTCCTTAGTCCTTCGGCTTCTTGCTGCAGCACAGCTGACTGATGCCTTTTAGCTTGTAGCTAAGACTGAAGAAGCCGAAGTGATTCAGGCAGCGAGTTTGAAGAGCTTGTGCCAGCGGTATTGGCCAGTAACTCGAACACTACATCAACGCAGGACTGTGGGGTCTTCTCACTGTCTACAAGATCGTTTTTATCACCTTTCTTGGAGACCAACAGGGTTGTCTCACTATCTTGAACCTTATCTTCATTACTTTCTCTACCATTGCATAGTGGGGTGCTCTCCTGTGATGTGTCTGCTTGTTTCTCACTGTCTACAAGCTAAACCTGTGATGTGTCTGCCCGTATGTGGTCCGTTAATACGTTGGGCCGTTTTCATAGCGTCATCAAATACGGCCTATTAACGATGGACAGGATAACAAGAGAAACAAGCAGACACATCACAGGTTTAGCTTGTAGTATACGAAACTCATTTTGGTAAACCAGTTCAGTAGTAAGGTGGACAGGATAACAACATGAAACAAACATATATCTATGTACTATGGTACTGTATTGTCCATATCATTCTAGTTTATGTTCCCTAATCAAGATAGAGACACAGTTCAACTCATATATTTTTAAGACACAATAGCATAGACAGAATATAAGTGTGAGAAACTACACAGCATTGGCAACACTTGTAATGTGCATCACATCAGAACATAACTGTTTATACAACTTAAACTGAAATCAATATAGAGCAAGAAGTTAGAACAGCAATCCAGTTAAAGAAATAGGCTTAAAACATACCTGTTGCGCCATTGGAGTTTCAATTGGATCCTTCAAATTCGAAAGTAGTTGGTATGACTAAATACAGTGATGCAACAGCAAAGGAGTATGGACCATAGCTACGGAATCTGACCTGAGAACAGTTGCTCTTCTACTTTAAATGTGGAGTTTGGGTTAGCTGTGGTGGTCTTCGTGCTTTGGGCACTGCAGTAGCTTTACAAACTGCTCGTGTGGGGGTACTCTGTGGAGGACATGGTGCTTTGTCAACTATAAGTGGGTTACTATCCGCTGGGGTTGCGGTTAGATGGTATGTAGCTAGTTCTCTTCCCAACGGTATAAGTGTGCAATCTGGAAGAGTCTCGATTATGTGTGGTGGGGCTAGTTTGTGGGCCAGTACAACCATGGTTCTATCTGCATCGACGGGTAGCACTGTCTTTTGTGAAGAACGGGTTTTTGCTCCCTTAGATACTGCCATCACCCCCTCCAATTCAAATGGCTGATAAAC
This sequence comes from Triticum turgidum subsp. durum, assembly GCA_900231445.1. Taxonomy (NCBI): domain Eukaryota; kingdom Viridiplantae; phylum Streptophyta; class Magnoliopsida; order Poales; family Poaceae; genus Triticum; species Triticum turgidum. Next base: position 742,752,413 of record LT934114.1, read on the forward strand.
AAGAAAAGAAATTGAAGGTACAGACATTGTATGATAGACAGATGTGGTAATTCACATATATGTTGTCTACCCAAATAGGACAGCATGACACAATTTCACATATATGATGCCTAACTAAACAGGATAGCATGACACAGTTTTAGATATATGATGGATAACTTAACAGGATATAATGGCATAATTCAACATATGATGAGTACCTAAACAGGATGACATGACAAAACTATATGATGTCTTTCTAAAATAGGTTGGGATGAAATAATTCACATACATGTTGTCTAAGTATACAGGATGGCATGATATAATTGACATAATTGATTCATATAATAAGCAGTTGGCACTCGCATGTATGATCTCTAAACTAAGCAGATAGAATTCAATATTGTGCATATGATGTCTAAACCTAGCAATGCAAGACACCATATGCATCATATGAGAAATATAAACATTGCAACTTAGAGCATACACCTCAGGTGGGATATAGGATTGGTCATCTGTCTCTGAATCCTCCTCTGAGGAGCTCCCTGTAACCATCGAGCTATATGCTTCAACATGTACCATTGCCTGCTCTGAAGACCTTGTTTTCACTCTAGATTTTACCATAACCGGCTCCAATGGCTGATACACATGAAGAGTAGTTCAATATACATAGATTGTCGACAAATGGTATATGTAATGAAACAAAATATGGCATGAGATAATTCACATATATGATGCCTGGCTCCATGGCGGTGCATACTTCACATATATGATAACTGGCTGAAAAACATGGCATTGCATAATTCACATATATGATATAGAAAGCAAACAGGAGGCATTCACACAAAGCATGTCTAATCTAAGCAGATGGCATGGCAATGCAAGAGACCATATGCATGATATGAGCAATATAACCCAGCCAAGTTAGAGCATGCACCTCGGGGGGGGGGGGATACGACTGGTCATGTCTCTCTGAATCCTCCTCTGAGGAGCTATCTGTAACCAGCAAGAAATCAACATCGACAGGTAGCACTGATTACTCAGAAGACCTTGTTTTCACTCCAGATTTTCCCATGACCGACTCTAATGGCTGATGCACAGGAAGAGTAGATGAATGTATAAACATTGTTGACAAATGGAATACATTATGGAAAAAAATATGACACGATACAATTCACATATACGATGACTAAAAAGCTGGTCACTTGTTGAAATCTCTAAAAAGACAAATATTTAGGAATGGTGGGAGTATGATATAGAAACCAAACAGGTGGCCTTCACACAAAGCAAATCTAAACTAAGCTGATGACATATAAGATGTATAATGTAAGCAATGCAAGGCGCCATATGCATGATATGACCAACATCAGCATGTCAGGTTAGAGCAAACACCTCAGGTGGTAAACATGCATGGTCGTCTCCCTCTGAATCTCCATCTGAACAATTATCTTCCTCTGGAATACAATCTGGAAATGCAGGAGGGGGGGGCACTTCGCCCACCATGGAGCGGCGTCTGCATGACATTATATTCGCACGCAACGGTCTTCTCTTTTTCTCTACATGTTCAGTACGATTGTGTACAATATCTGACATGCATAATAAAAAAATAGTTAGATTTTGTAAGGCCTAAGGGGTGCATGCAAAAATCAAGACTGATGGTAGCAAACGAGTGGACGCATCCAAAACAAATGATAGCATGTAGATTATAGCTTCAGTTTAAAAAGATAGACAATGGATCATCTACTGTTTGTTGCCCACCCAACATGAACCACATAGAAGACCCCAGATGAACCAGATAGTAGACAGATACTATTCATTGCTGGCTCGATATGAGACCCATGGGCAATTCAAAACTCAAGATTGAACGATAAAGTAGCAGGTAATAATAAGCGATGTATAACGTAAGCAAACACGAAAGACTGCGACCTCTCTTCTAGAACTGTGTAGTCCTTAGGTTCATCTGCTCAGTCGATGATGGTAATGCAGTTGGCGTGGCTGCCAGCAACGGGGAAGATGATCTGAGGCGGTGAAAGAAAGTCTGCAGGAGGGATCTCTGCTGCAGTGAACGCTTCTGTTGATGGTACACCTCAGGTGGGGTGGATGACGGCACGGCAGGAGCAGGACATAACACACAGAGTTTTTTTGACGCCTATCTGAAAATGAAGTAAATCTGTAAGGGCTCCTTAGAATTGGAGGATTCTATAAACGCAGGGACAGGAAAAACACAGGAATAGGATAGGAATGCACGTGCAAAACAGAGCATTTGGAAACATATGATTTCAGTCAACCTGGGTGTTTGGCTCACATGAATTGGAAGAACAGAGGAATGGAGAAACAAAGTGATGCAATGAGTGTACAACCTCTTTGGCATAGACTTGTGGACCTCAGCATCATTGGGTTGGATGTGGAGGATGGTGATGATGCTGGTGTGACTGTCGGAGGCGGGGAAGAAGATTTGAGGCCTCTGGAAACGGCGCCGAGGGTACTGCTCCACTGTGATGGACGGTTCCGTCGTTGGAGCAGCTCTGCTAAGGTGTACGGCGACGAGGCTGAAGCATGACAAGACAGACAATGTTAATCTGAAGTGGGACCCTAATATCATCTGCAATAGATGATGTAAAATACATCACCAAAAAGTGCTAGATGTAAAACGCATCAGCCGCGCCACGGCCGCTCCGACAGATGTTGTAAGTACTGTTCACTCTGAACTTAACTAAAGAAAATGAACTTCACAGTCGAAACTGAATTTTACTGTCGAAACTGATTGAACTAGTAACAGAGCATTGCAATAGATGTTTAGGGCGTTCGAGCACTAGTAGAAAAGAAGTAGTGATCTAAATCAGCACACGCTCGAGCAGGGAACGCACTAGTAGAGAGCAAGTCGTGCAGTAGCACCGCGAGAGAGTGCTAAAGCAGCAACTCCTGTAGCTGCCGAAGGTCGTGCAGCAGCAGCAGCAGCGCAAGCTAGAGCAAGAGCAGAGCAGCAGCATGAATGAAAGCAGGAGCAGTGCAGTAGCGCGACCGACAGCATGAACAGAGCTACAGCACGAGCGAGAGCCGGAGCAACTGCAGCTAGTGTCGTTGTGGAAGTCGCCGCCGAGGAAGCAACGGCATGGGGGAGAGATGCCGTGGATGATGTGGCCGGCGATGGTGCCATGGATGGAGACCCGCCATGTCTGCTCGGTATCGAGCACCGGCAGCCCCGTGAGATCGAATAAAAGATAAAATGCAGCGGTGAGTGCATAACCTCCTTGGTGGCGTCGAGTTGGCCTCGGCTTCATCGGAGGAATTGTGAGGGTGCTACAGTTCCGGTGGGGCAGGTCAAGACGGCACTGTGGGGATTGAGGTGGCGCAATAGACGAGGCGAACATCGGGGCAGCTCCTTGGAAGTGGAGGACGGGGCGGCTGATCCGGCGGGACGACAAGATCAAAAACGGATCATCATCCGGTGCGGTGGATGAGGGACGGCAAGCTATTGCGATGGACGTCGTAGTCGGGGAAGAGTTTTCGGCTGGGCGGCTGTCGGGAGGCTGACGGAGGAGCGTGGGGTTTCGCGGGTTTTGGCGGCCTCGGTGTACGAATGGGGGGGCGAAGGAGGAGGGGGGAGCCAAGCTTAGGGATGCACTTGTCTGAAATTTAGGGTAAGTTACCAGCGTACCCCACCGGTTTTGACACCACGACGTAGAGCTTCATTTCCGGCTGATGGGTAGAAGGGGGATTTCACGTGTCTGGGCTGCGGGAGCGATTTCAGATGAGGAGGGTGTTCTCGCGCGTGTCCAAATTTCATGATAACAAGGCGCGGCGTGGGTTGAAGAAGCAGGAGATTCAAAGAAGGTGAGACAAAAGATACTCGAGCTTGAAAATTTTGGGATAACAAGGTGCGGATTCCTTGTTCGGCACAACAAACTTAACATGTAAAAAAACAATTCATACAAGACACAAGAGAGTGATGTCCCCTTTTACTATATTGCTATAGATGCCATTGAAAAAACTACAAGAAAAATGTAAAAAAATCAGGAGAACAAGATTACCCTGCACAGTACCAAATCGATTTGCACTTCCCTCAACAACAACAAAAAACAAATGAATTTCCACCAAAGAAAGAGTAATGTCCCTTTTTATATGATTACAGATGCCATGATCTCGAATTTCAATTTTTGAATCCACGTTATGTTGAATTCGAATATATCGGTAGGTGACCTTGCGGTTTATAATTGATGTAGTCGTACATTTTGATCTTCCATCATATATGAACATTTTACTCGACCATGTGAACATATATATTGTCGTCTACCATATGGACTAAATTTGAATCAATTTTCCTTATTTGAATATGATTGTTGTCAAGTTATACAATAATTTAAATATTATCTTGATAACAAAAAACATGGATATAGCAGTAATCATATTTCACTATGAACTACATGTACCATACGCTCTCCAATTCAAATATTTGTATCCATTTTATGTTGAATTCAAATCATAGTACATTATTGGTCTAGGTAACGAGATGTTCGGGATAATCTAAACCCTATTTTCATATGTATAATTATTGGCTGAATTGGGACAAGTTTTGGTATAAGCTTCTTCCAAAACCAGAGATTCTCTCAACAAGCCTCGTGGTTCGGAGAGGGAACATGTCACCTTTGTGTGTGAAACGATATACGCTGCCTCCCCCTTGATTTTCTTTACAAAGGCAACATAGAACTATATGAGCGCCCTGTTAAATTTTGGAATTATTTCAGGTTCCTTTGGCCTTTTTATACATTAATTGAGTTTCTGGACTTTTAAAGTGCATAATCTAAATATGAACTGCATGCACATTCTCCGGTGCACCAAAGTTGGTTGAAAAATCACATGTGTGTCCTTGGTTGAATTTCTAGGTCCGATGGAAGAAATGAGAATGAAATTCAAACATCTGGGCGTCGTGACTCAACCGAGAACATCGAGAAACTTAGATTTTAAATTCATGAAAATCCAAAACTCGTCTGGAAATCAAGAAACTTGGCATGGAGTCATGTCATGGCACTAACATGTTGTGGTAAAAAATTGGGCCGATTTGGAAGCTCATGGTTCTAAGAGGGAATGTGCCACCTTTGAGTGTGAAACGATATACGCTCCCCCCCCCCACCCTTGAGTTTCTTAACAAAGGCAACATAGAACTACGTGAGTGCCCTGTTAAATTTTCGAATTATTCCGGGTTCGTTTGTCATTTTTTATACATTAATTGAGTTTCTGGTCATTTAATGTGCATAAGTCAAATTTGAGCTACAAGCACATGCTCTCGTGCACCAAAGTTGGTTGAAAAGTCACATTTGTGTCCTCGTGTGAATTTCTAGGTCCCATGCAAGAAATGAGAATAAAATTCAAACATCTGGGCATCGTGCCTCAGCCGAGAACATTGAGAAACTTGGTTTTTAAATTCTTGTAAATCCAAAACACGTCTGAAAATCATGAAACTTGGCATGGGTGTCATGTCATGGTACTACCATGCTGTGGTAAAAGAATTGGCCGAATAGGAACAAATTTTGGTATAAGCTTCTTGCAAACCGAAGCTTCTCTCAAGAAGGCTTGTGGTTCTGAGAGGGAACGTGCCACCTTTGAGTGCGAAACGATATACGTTGTCCATCTTGAGTTTATTTACAAAGGCAACATAGAACTACATGACTGCCCTGTTAAATTTTGGAAATCATTCCGGCTTCGTTTGGCCTTTTTACACATTAATTGAGTTTTTGGCCATTTAATGTGCATAATTCAAATTTGAACTATAAGCACATGCTCCCGTGCACCAAAGTTCGTTGAAAAATCACATTTGTGTCCTCGGGTGAATTTCTAGGTCCCATGCAAAAAATGAGAATAAAATTCAAACATCTAGGCATCGTGGCTCGGTCGAGAACATTGAGAAACTTGGTTTTAAAATCATGATACTTGGCATGGTGTCATGTCATGGTAGTACCATGCCGTGGTAAAAAAAATTGGCCGAATAGGAACAAATTTGGGTATAAGCTTCTTGCAAATCGGAGCTTCTCTCAAGAAGGCTCGTGGTTCTAAGAGGGAACGTGTCACCTTTCTGTGCATAATTCAAATTTGAAATACAAGAACATGTTGCAGTGCACCGAAGTTGGTTGAAAAATCACATGTGTGTCCTCGGGTAAATCAAATGGGAATGAAATTCAAAATTCTGGGCGTCGTGGCTGGGCTGGAAACATTGAGAAACTTAGTTTTTAAATTCCTGTAAATCCAAAACACGCATGAAAATAATGGCTTGGTGCCATGTCGGATTTGCGAAGGCGCACACATTAACAATCAACAAAGTCATTTTGGAACAACTGTTGTCACGTTACAATCGGAAACACAAGTATTATTGAAACTGTGGGCGTTCTATTTACTACCATTTATGTGCTGCCACACGCCCCATTTTTTATTAGCTAGGAGGCGCCGTGCAGGGTAGCTATTTGAGTACAAGAGGCGTGCGATTAGACCCCTGCGTGTGCTTATTGGGAGGAGAGCCCTTTGACCTCCATCTGTCATCTACCTCTCTCCCAGGGTCTCCATTAATGGCGCCCGAGCCTCTGTTTAATGGTGTGGCTATGTCTCACTCGACTGACATTTAAGAGAGAAAAAAGAAAATCTGAAAGCACGGATCTTGATGTAAGATCCGACGGACCTATATAGCATCTACTGCAACTTATAGCAAGACTGATGAATATATAAGGACGATTAATTGTCTTACATAATTAGAAAGATAATTAAAAAAACCACATGCGGCTACGCCCGAAATACACAAGGGTAAAAGAAGAAGGAAGACAAGGATCTGGCTTGCTGATCTCTACTTTATTGATGTGTTGCTGCAGGCCGCGGGAACTAGTCTCCGCAGCAAGCGACGATGAGCTCTTTCGTGTCCTCAATATGCTGCTTGAGAACATCCACGGATTCCTCCACCATCCTTTGGCGCTCGATGCAGAGCATGTCATTCTCGTCCATAAGTTTCTTGACAATGACGCCGGTCCTCTTCAACAAGGCACTGGTCTCCTCCTGTTGGTCTGCACTTCGGACGATCTTCTCCCTAAGCAGATCACGCTCGGCTTTCATGTTGTCCTGCAACCTCGCCCAGCCAGATATCTGATCCATCTGGCTATGGACGGTCGCATGCATGCGCCTATAACAGTCGTCGCCTACCCGCGAGAAATTTTCCCAAGCCGCCGTGGCGCGGTGGGACATCTCTGCTGCATTCGCGGTGCGGCGGGACATCTCTGCTGCTTCCGCGGTGCGGCCGGACCAGTCTGCTGCATCGATGGCGCGGCGGGACCTCCGTGCTGCTTCAGCGGCACGGCGGGACCTCTATGCTGCTACTTCCGCGCGGCGGGACATGTCGGCTGCTTTCGCAGCGAGGCGGGACATCTCTCATGCTTCCGCATCCATACTCGCCTCTCCCTGGTGGCAATCTCTCGACCCAGAACTCACGCTGGCCATGGCAGACGGAAGGGAAGGATACTCAATGACTCGTTTGTTTTTGTGGATGAGGAGTAGAGGAGGAATGTGCAGTCATCTTGGCATACTAGTATTTATAACCGAGTACTAATACGCTCCTAAGTGGGAAACCGTTTAGGTTGTGATCGGTTTGAACAGGTTTGCAATTCAATATAGCGTGGAGTAATTTGGAATGTGACGACACACAAGCTCAAAATTTATTGACGGTTCTAGTTTCGAAGTGCGGCACTATTCCCGGATGGCGTTACGTGGGCACGTGTTCTTAGCCGTGGTGTACTTTTTCTACTGTGTACGTGCAATAACTGGCACCGTCGTATACATATCTTACGGTTAATGGGGCGTTCGACAGGAATAGCCGCGTGGCGAGCTATAGGCTAGTCTTATTTTTAGACGCATTAAACCTATCTCTCGGGACTTCTCGCACGCGCCATCGTGCCACCCACAAAAACTTGTACTCTGAGTTTAGTACGTTATACAGGAAGAGAAGAGGTACACACACGCACTCGTCCTCTCACACATGCATCTGTTTTTTCTCGAAAAGGAGGATGATGACCCCCGGCTTCTGCATCTGGGAGTCACACACGCATCTGTAGCTACGAATTGTAGTGTTCTCAACCATCCGACTGGCTCTATCATGGATGTACCTATATACTAAAACATGTCTAGATATGTCTATATTTTGACAAATGGAAGGCATGCATTGTGGAACGAAGGGAGTGCTTGTCATCAAAATGGATAAAAAGGGACGTATCTAAAACTAAAATACGTCTACATACATCTCCTTTTATCTAGTACTTCTTACCCAAAGGAACTTTATATCCAACAGACACAAAATATCCGTTCGACTGTTGGAAATTACTGATATGATGTCGAAGTAATTGTTGCATCGCCACCAAAACCCACCATTTCTTAAGCTAAAGTAGACCGAGGTAATCCCTATATTAGCATATTATACTAAGATAAATAGAAGGCACTTTAGAAACATTTAGGACGTGAGCTTGTGAATCTGAATGTGGAGGGACACCAGCTTAGCCCTGGCCAGCAGCTTGGGCGAAACTGTGAAGAAGGTTAGCTCCTGCACGTCAACGTCGCCGGGATCCTTGCTGCTTGTCACCTCCATTTCCACCTTGATGGCGTCGGTTGCCTTTGGGATCCCCCGGCGGGCCGTTCGCCCACAGCTTGGCCACGTAGTGCGGCAGTGGGGACTCCCCCACTCTGATGCAGACCACCGACACGGCGATAGGTACGCCGATGTCGAGCACGCTACCGACCAAGAAAAACGCGCGGCCGTCCTCCTCCGCGAACAGCAAGAGACGTGGCTCCGACAGTGGCACTTGCAGCTAGAGCACCTTGTCGTACTGGATCCTGTGCACGGGCATGGGATGCACGTTGCTGATGTGGTGGTAGAGCGCCGGCGGTGGGCATTCGTACCCGCAGACGGGCACAGGGCATTTGCAGGGCGCGAGCGGACACATGCTCTGGTGATCAGCGAGCTTGTGGTAAGTGACGTAGAGCCCACAGCCTTCGTGCGGGCACACCACCCTCAGCGACGAAACGATGGCTTCCACAGCCGTGCTACGCATGTCGAAGCCACCGCCATGCTCGCACTTCTGGCACTGCCGCTGGTTCCCGGGGCGCTCGACGCGGCAGTCCGCGCAGGCCAGGTGCCCTCCCTTGCACTGCAGAAATCAATCGAACAGCACATCAATCAAGAAACCTGCACCTTGCTCAATCAGCCGAACGGACGAGGTGTATTCGAACCTCATACACTGGACGCGTCAAGGGGCGGAGGCACAAGGGGCAGTTGAGCACGGTGAGGTCCATGGAGACCTTAGTGAGCTCCCTCGTCGGTTCATGTTCCGTCTGCATGATCTCGCCCTCCTCGTGCACAACCATCTCTCGCTTGGGCCGGGGCATTACAAAGCTTTACCGTCACATATTTTATACTCCGCGCATAACTCTCCTCCCGCATACCAAGGAAGGCAGTAGTTTGACTTTTCTGGACAAATTTGCCCCTGCGCATGAGTAAGCTGCATAAATATCGACAGTAAATGCGCATGCAATGGTTGGCTGGTCCTCCTTCCTTTTCGCTTGAGTTGGCTTCCCCAGGCGGTCAAGCCGCATCCGTCGCTTCATGCTTTTGCCTGTAGCCATTTTCTGCTTTGGAAACTGGCGCGATTAATGTTGGCAGAACTAATCGAGCTGGGGCACAGATGGAAACCAACGCGGACGCGCAGACTAATCTGAGAAAAGCAAGAAAAAGTTATACACAAAGTAAAAGGAATCGGAGGGAGTACTACTTCAAGGTGAATTAAATCAAAACATGCAAGTATCAAAAGGAGAGTCACGGTATGCATGCATGTGTTGTAATTAATGCATCGGTAAACGCAAATTATTGAAATATATCGAGTGCAGTGCTTTCATGTGTCGCGTCAACTCGTACATCAATGAGAAGTTTGATTTTCCTCTCCCTCGCGGACTTAAATGCACCTGCCTTTGGCTGTATGACAGGTTGGCCACCCACCAGTCGGGCCCACATGTCATACATGCAAAGGCAGGAGCGTCCCTCCCTCGCCCATGAGCGTGGTGGCTGGCAAGACTAGGAGAAGCTTTCGCTACACGCTCTCCCTCCCTCACGCGGTGGACATGCAACAGTTCAATCAGTGTCAGATGGCCAGAAGCATACTGTAGTACTCCTCCAGTGCATTAGTACTCCATCATTGCTCGACTTCCCAAAGAGGCAAAGAGCCAAGCGCAACCCGGACGCTCGTGTGGCAGTTTCATGTGTAGAGTAGTCTAGGATAGCATGTACCGTGCCTGTAAGCTTAAAATCGTTCGGGTCAGCTCCATGCTATGTGGCCGTCTTGAAGTTTTAAAAAAATAGTCTTATGGCCCTACCTGTCACCCTAGTGATTGTAGTTTGCACTCTCATCTGGTCAAGATAGGAATATATATTTTAATTTGTTTTTTCGAAAAGGGGGGACTCCCCGGCCTCTGCATCAGAACGGTGCATACGGCCACATATATTTTAATTTGTGGTGGGTAAATGTTAGAGGTTGCAGCAAATATATTGTACACTGCGGGTCTTTCATCCAAGTTTAGAGGCAACCATGTGGGGCCAGTGCTATGATGTGTCGCGTCAACTCATACAACGAGGAGAAGCTTGATTTTACTACACGCCTTCTCCCTCGCCCATGTGCGCGGTTGCTCGCAAACGAGGACAGGCTTTTGCTTAGTAGTACTTCTACAACAAACTATCCGTCCCGCTCGCGGTGGACGGACATGCAACAGTGGATTCGACACTGTAGAAGCAGTAGTAGTAACATCATTGTTCGTCTTCTCGAAGAGGCGAAGAGCCAAGCGCAAACCGAACGTTGCATGAGACAAAATTGCTATGTGAGCCCACTATTGTACAGCAACTACTTGCTAGTATAGCCCTGTAAACCAGAAAGGAGTATTTGCCCTTCTAGAGATTTCAACAAGTGACTAGACTACACCGAGATGGAGTACATATGGAGCAAAATGAGTGAATCTGCATCGTAAATAAATACATACTAGTTCTATCATTTTCCTCTCCGAGGTGCACAATATTGCATATACTGACTAGTCTCTTTTTGACACGCATTTACGTTTTTTTTGACACAGTACAGACGCAAGCGCTCATATACACGTGCATACACTCACCCCTATGAACGCACACACGCACGTCACTATCATCTTGAAATTTACGAAGTCACCATAGGCACCTCGTCGTCGACGGGTCCATAGGTGCTTGAATGCCAAGGAGGGAGAGGGTACATGTTCCCGAGACGTTGAACGGTCAATGATGCATCCTCAATCACATGCAGAGGGAATTAATTGGAGAAGCAGAATAGAGCCACCACGATGTGAATGCAACAGAGTTTGGACTCTCATATAATAAAGGCGCCCACCACTCCAATCCATCTACTCCCAAGTCTCTGCGCAACACTGCTCACTCCAATCCAAGACCAATTGACTAGAAGCCACAAGCACCTATGGAGGCGATGGACGCGAGTGGCAGTCGGCTGTGCCAAATCATCCAAGGCGCCAGTCTGCGGCCCCGCACCGCGCAGCGTTTCCAGACGGTGTGGCGACCGCAGGCATCGTAGCCCTCGCTGACGCCGGCTTCGCCTCTCGCATGGACGACATGATGGTCAACTCCATCCGCAAGTTCACCACGGTCAAGAAGCGCGCAGACGACCTTGCCGTACTGCTCCAGCCCGCGCGCCCAGGCTCCTCATTTCCTGCCACCCTCATCGGCCTCCATGGTGACGAACTCTTTCAAGCCCTGGTGGCCCTGCAGGTACCGGAGGTCGTGACGAAGAATGTGCACCTCAAGGCCGCGCTCGCCGCACAGCGCCTCGCCGAGAAACCGTCAACCTACACATCCACGTCAACGAGGAAATCGTCTACATAGGCCACTACAAGGAAAGCGAGGACAGAAAGACGTTGGCCTTCTTCCAGCGGCTAGAATATTTGGACGCCATTGTTCGGAAGCACGCCGACCTGGCCACGAAAGTCGCTGCTACTTAGGCGCCATTCGGTGAGCCGGCACCCTGAGTCGAGGAGGTGGATGTCGTCGATGGATGCATCTCTTCTTCTTGCCTCATGTAACCAGCACTGCATCGCCTCGTGGCCTTAATGTTTTATTAGTATAGTACTCCCTCCATTCCCAAATATAAGTGACTACTACATACGGAGCAAAATGAGTGAATCTACACTCTAAACTATGTCTACATACATCTGTATGTTGTATTCCATTTTAAATAGTATCTAAAAAGGCTTATATTTATGAACGGAGGGAGTATATGGAATTTTTATTCCAGTCGTAACATTTTCACTGTGAGGTGGGGCCGCAGTTGAGCAAACCCACCCCGCCCACCGGGCTTCGGCCGAGTTTAGAATTAGACGAGAGAAACGAGGGAGGAGAGCTAGCTGTAGCACGGACGCTGTTGTCAGATGGGACTCGTGTTTATAGAATAGGAGTACTGAGCACTCATGCCTTTTTTTAGGAAAAGATTAGTCATATGTGTAGTACCACTAGTTGGGTGCGTGCGACCTATAGCTGTCATCACTTTAGGTGGGTGTATGGATGGCAGGGTTAGATTGACAATAAATACTCTATCTCAATCATTTGACTACTTTGGACCCTATTTCCTGCCGGATTTGTGGCCGGCTCTTCTGTGGGTTCCTCCCGCTCACAATTGACATAAACGAACCATCTACATATACAAATCAAGCATGAAAAACATGATAATTTTTACTTCCATACAAATGAGATATCCCACTTAAACATACAAGTCGTCAATCAAGCTTCACAAAATAAAAAAACACTTCATGAAACAAAGAATGAGCTAACTCATCATCGAAGTAATTCATGATAGGGAGGGAGCCCGGAGCCCCTCTCGCATGAGGGAGGAGCTCGCCATCGTCGCTTTGGAGGAAGGCTCTGTAGAGCCCAGGCCCCGGGAACCCCTCCGACGCTGGCCCTTGTGAGTTGAGGTCGACACCGGCATGGGTAGCAGGGCCGCTTGCCGCCGACTAGGAACTTAATCTTTGGGCCTCTAGAAATAATGCAAGCCTATAACTAAAATACCTAGAAAGGTGAACTGGATCTTTGGGCCTCTAGAAATATTGCAAGCCTGAAACTGAAATACCTAGAAAGGTGAACTGAATCTTTGGGCCTCTAGAAATAATGCAAGCCTGAAAGTGAAATACCTAGAAAGGTGAACTGAATCTTTGGGCCTCTAGAAACAATGCAAGCCTGAAACTGAAATACCTAGAAAGGTGAACTGAATCTTTGGGCCTCTAGAAATAATGCAAGCCTAAAATTGAAATACCTAGAAAGGTGAACTGAATCTTTGGGCCTCTAGAAATAATGCAAGCCTGAAATTGAAATACCTAGAAAGGTGACCTGAATCTTTGGGCCTCTAGAAAGATGTATTACCTCCTCAAGCAGCATCCAACAATTCCATGCGTGCACCACAAATCTATACCAAGTTCGATCAGGATCTACTTTTCCAAATCAAAATTAGCGCTAGAGCAAGCAAGATCAATGATATGGCCGTGAGACAGAGAAGGAACGAACAAACTCACCCCTCTCGCAACCTCCTTGGTAGATGCGCCGCCGCCGCGGACGACTGAGGGAGAAAAATGACTAGTGAAGGGGGAGCGGGGCGACCTACAAAGGCCGGAAGGAGAGGGCGGCCAGAGTAGGGCGGTGGAGGCCGGAAGGAGAGGGCGGCCGAAGGAGAGAGAGGGCGAGCGGCGCTTGGGCGGGCGGCCCTATGGGGAACAGAGAGGAGTCGTGCGAGAGGGGGGGGAGCGATCTGGTGCGGGCAGGGGAGATTTTTTTAGTTCTCTTTTAGTGGGCCCGAGGATAACTAACCCAATTAGAACCTCTCCACCGGGCTAGTTTGTTTAGCTGGGTTAGAGCAAACTAGCTCAAACTAACCCCTCTTGTTTTGATAATTTGAGGCTATTTCAACCCAAACTAGCTCTAACTCAGGGATCCAAACAAAGAGGAGTGTTACTGTACATGCTACAGTGTGGACCGTAGCACATTGTTTTTTATGGCCATATCACCACATTGTTTTCTACTGCTGGTTCACTGGGCTACCGTGGTTCACACTGCTGGTTCACTGGGCTGCCGTGGTTCGCACTCCTCCGACCTGAGTAGTACATAGTATAGTACTAGTATATACTGCATCATTCTTTGCTCCTTCTTACTACTCCGACATGTGGGAGAGCTAGTATCCAGGTCGACGTGTCATGCGCCAGATTAGAGCGCGGAACGGAAGGGGGGCATCACCCCGGTCGGAGCGTCAGTAATTCATGACTATAGTGAGTGTTCATATCAAAAGTCTTTTCAGCTGTAACGTGCCGTCAAATCGCACAACCCCACTCGCTCACCCTCCTCGCCTCTCTGTCAAACCGCCTACCCGAAAACTGCCGCGCGTACTGCCCTGGAAAAGCCCTGCCCTCAACTTTTAACTAGGCGAAAATAGTTCGAGCTTGTTCGCTCAATATAAATACAATACTTATTGTATGTTTATTCACCCGTGGGGTTGTTCAATGAATGGAGGGGCGGGGAGCACAAGTGAACAATATTGTAGTACTCCCTCCGTCTAGGTGAGTAAGTCATCTTAGATTGTGCACCGTGACCAAGGAGGAGGGGAAAACGAGAGACCTTAATGTTTATTTGCTAACTAAAAGCATTGCATGAAATGAACTAACCACTGCATGTCGTGTTTAGTAGTCTCAAGTCATTAAAAGCATGCACACTCCTCATCTCTTATTGGTTGATATGTTAAGAAACAAGAAACAAGGTAGAAATTAATGCACCGCGCCTAAGTGTTTTGGGATTATTTGGTTTTCGTAAGATGACTTACACACCTAGACGAAGGGAGTACTACTAGTAGTAAGTAGGAGTCGTACAGTAGTCACCTTAAATAGAGAGTTTCTTTCCTTTAATGCCACGTACACAAATTGAAACGCTGGTTGTGGAGAGAAAAAAGATAATCACTCCACTATATGGATGCAGGGCCTGAGCGCTTGCTTTACTAGGGTTGCTCTCTTCATTCTCTCATCCTCTCTAGATATAAACAAGACAACGGTAGCGACATTTTCTCTCTGCTCACCGCTGGTCACAGATCCGACCGGATCCCTTCGGCCGGTGTGTGTAGAGGACTAAAAGGTGCATCGTTCACACGGTCATCGCTGCCGAGGGAGGAAACCCGCAGCTGCCAGAGGGGCACGATCCTCTGCCCGTGTCTTTCTCTCCGACACAGCGCCGGCCCGGGAGGTCCTCCGACCCTTCTTCCTCCCTGCCGTATTGTCCGCAGATTCGACATGCCGCCGCCGACATCCCGGCGACCCTCAGGTATAAGTTCTTTGAAAGCGGCCTTGCTCTACTGCCCCAGCTCCCCACGTGTCTGCATGTGCATCTTTTTCTACTCCCATCAGCTCTTCCAAAGGCACCTAAATTTTTAGTATTATTAGAGGTAAAGCTACTTCATGCATTCGAATCTAGGGCTTTGTTCAAACAACGAAGAAAGGGGGGAAAGTTGTAGCATGAATCTAGGACTTGATTTAAAGAGGAAATAATATGGTGAAAGTAGTAGAGACTGGATACCCAACCGGTCTCTTGGTTGAAAAGGGAAATAATGGGAAAACGCAGTACAAACTGGATAAGGAATAGATCTATTATTGGTTGAAAAAAGGATAGAAAGTGGCGGTTGGTGGACAAGTCAACAGAGTATGTCAAGGATTAGATTTGCTGCCATCACATAGTAAAAGGTCTCTAGGATTAGATTTGCTGCCCTCACATAGTAAAAGGTCTCAAGATTAGATTTGTTGCCCTCACATAGTAAAAGGTCTCAGGATTAGATTAGCTGCCCTCACATAGTAAAAGGTCTCCAGGATTAGATTTGCTGCCCTCACATAGTAAAAGGTCTCCTGGATTAAATTTGCTTCCCTCACATAGTAAAATGTCTCCAGAATTAGATTTGCTGCCCTCACGTAGTACAAGGTCTCCAGGATTAAGTTTTCTGCCATCACATAGCATGAACAAACTCGACATCACCACTTTATGCCTCCTTGTAGGTACATTGTGCTGATGCGTCCACTGTTGCATGTCCTTATACCAACCTTTTGTCGTTGTTAATGTAAGGGCGCATGTAAAATGAAGCGATCACACTGTTACCTTAGGGACATGTCTAACTAGTGTTATTGTTAATCTAATGCCTCCAGTGATAAGATGCAATTAAACTGTGTTACAAATGGCACTCCTGCTGTTTTCCCCAGTATGATAAGTAAGTTGCTCCTTTACGCTGCAGAGTGTCCTGGTGTCCCCACGGTCCCATGCCCTTAAACCAACTCTTTAGCTGCTATTGATTTACTGTGTCTGGTAAACAAGCAATGCCACCATTAAAGTAATCCCATATTTGAGGAATCTCATTGTTGATCGTAATGCTTCTGGTAACATGAAGCATTGCTGACATTTTAAAATTTCTACTGTCCTTGCGTTATTGCCATGAACATAATTAAGATGCTTCTTTTCATTTTGTATATGTTTCATATATTCTTATTGACCAGCAACTATTTACTTTCTATCTTTTTGTGTAGATAGGGATATCCATTTCACCTTGTTGCTATTGTGACCTTTTGGTGAACTGCACAAAACACTTTTTTTTGGAATGAGTGTCTTGTGCAGTTCAACTAAAATGTCATGTGGGCAACATCTCTCAATTTTGGTGGAACTGCACAAAATGGTGATTGGAGTTTCCAAAATCTCCGTCAAGTTCTATCGGTAATCTCGTGCTTATTAGCCTTTGCAAGATGGAGCCGTCACTATCACCACAATGGCACTTTATTTTAGTGGAACTGCACAAAAGTATAAGAAAATTATAGTTGCACCTTACATGAGCCGGACAGCCAACCTTAATGTTCCTCAATTTTAGTGCAACTACTAAAGAAGAACCTGCCAGCTCACAAGAGCAAGTACTTCTTGCTAGCTGAATGATGCAATCTTTGCTTCATTTCAGGAGAACTGCAGAAAAAGGCGCATGAATTGAATCATGGAACTCCAGGCAGACCTTATCCAAGTAGAGCTGGAGGTTGAGTTCAAGGAGGCCGCTATTAAAGCGAAATCATGCTCTCCTGTCTCCTTGTTTGTGTTGTGCAAACAGGAATAGTCAACTACAAATGTTGTGACGGTCAAGAGCATTCGCCAAGTTCTTCGATTGTATGACATGGCTAGCCAAGATGGATTTAATCCCGATATTCACTTTATCAAAAGGCTCTAATGGGTTGGTTCTGAATCTTGAAAGCTGGGAATCAGTGAGATGTGTAGGCATCTTTGTTGTACTTATTATTTGAATCTTATTTGTTGGTTCTGAATCTTGCAAGCTGGGAATCAATGAGATGTGTAGGCATCTTTGTTATACTTATTATTTGGATCTTATTTGTTGGTTCTGAATCTTGCAAGCTGGGAATCAATGAGATGTGTAGGCATGTTTGTTGTACTTATTATTTGGATCTTATTTGTTGGTTCTAAATCTTGCAAGCTGGGAAACACGGCATGATGATGCAGAGGACAACAACCATAACAAACAGTTCAAACTTGGTAGTATTATCTTTGTGAAAGTGCGACAAATGTGTTGATTGTGTGCTTCCTGGGAATAATAATTCTAATTATTGTGCATGTTGATCCAGTGTACTGATAGAACGAGTGAATGCATTGCTTGTTTTAAGTATAAATTTCTATTAAAGCTAATCTATACCTACTAATAAAAGAAATAGGTATTCTTAGTCCGTCATGCTATTTTTTAGGAAAACCCCTGATGTTTCTGACATTAAACCCGCAGTACATATCAAATGTTTTTTAAAATACTCATATGTTTTAAACCGTAACTCTAAATTTAACATATCATGTATGAAATTTGATTAGAAAAATATGTAGAATCTAAATATGATGTTATTTTACCTGTTAAAACTTAAAAAAATACTATCTAGGCTGCAATGTTAATCAACAATGCATTATCCGTTTTTTTCATACCGGTACTGATTCAGATTGGGGATGAACACCTCAGCAAAATCAGGATTGGACATCAAATTGAAGATAAATTTGTTAGAGACACCAATAAATAAGGACACGCATGACAAGAAAAAAAGGACCAAACAAAGATGAGATGTCCGCTATAAAATAAATAAATAAATGCAGAGAAGATCCGATAAAGATGAGATGTTGCGCTATTCTCCTATATATAAGAAGAAAAAAGAGAGGACATGCATGAAAAAGGTAAAAAGGAGGCAAATATGCATGAAAAAAGTAAAAAGGAGGCATGCATGATAAAAAAATAAAATAAAAGACAAGTTTGATAAGAAATAAATAGTGATGAAACAGGGAGCAATACCTATGACATGTATGGCAAGAAATAGTGATGAAATAGGGGCGCAAGTACCTGCGTTAACACGAGACCATAAAAAGGTTCTTTTCCAGACAAAAAAGATCTCTTTTTATGATTAAAAAATCATGTATCTTTTTAACAACTTTTTAAACTCTTCATGTATTTAAGAAATAGCTGCAAATTCTCAGATTATAGAACATTTTTTGTAAATTAAGAGCGTGTGGTATTTTTTCTCCCGTTGCAACGCACGGGCCTTTTTGCTAGTTAAATTTAAGTAAAGTGACCACTAACTCCTGTTATTACAGTACCAATACAGACCCGCTCGTGAACCGACGTGTGGCCGGAGTAGGTTTCTTAATGGAGGCGTTTCAATGTGCCAAGGGTGCATCTTCTGCCGGGCGTGCAGCGGACAAGGGAGGGGTAGTAACTGTTGTCGCCTGTACACACTCAGCTTACTATTGAATCCAATTCCCCAAGAGCTGAAAAACGAACTGATGCCGCCGCCTACACACTCGTTCACTCGAAGAGACTCCAATGGCGATCCGAGGGGTGAGCCTGCTGGATATGGACTTCAGCAAGGAGTTCCCCTTTGAGTTCGCCGTTCAGTCCTATGGCTGCACCAAGTTGAATGTGATGTACACCAACGATACGGACTCGGTGAAGCTCTGCCTCGCCTCAGTCCTATGGCTGCAACAGGTTCTGGAGCATTCGCCCATTTCATCAGCAGCGCCGACTGCACCTTCACTACGGTGGAGAGAAGGAAGAACACGATGATTCGGCCAACTGGTGGAACAAGCTTGTCGACATCCAAAAGCAATACAAGATCATCAGCAACGGGTAGGAGAAGGACTCCGTGGTTGACCTCGCTGAGACCATCATCGACCCCTGATACGCCAACATGAAAAAAGAAGACCTGAACACGTGGGAGGTGCCTCTGAATCTAGCCTACATAGCCTACGCGGCCAAGACGCATACGCATGCTACGACATGTATAGGCAGATCTTGGACATGAGGGCGTGTCTGCTTCCCGTAACCGACGAGTACACGGACAGTCGCAGCGTCATGATCAAGCTTGCCAGGAAGGTCTAGATGTTGTACTTTATCTATTTATAAGCACCTTTATCATATGAGTGTTTCATGGATTAGCCTATGTGTCGTAATTATCTGTTTTAGTGGCTATTTGCTTATGTATGTGAACTAGTCCACTTGTCCGTAAAAAAACTAGTTCACTCGGCTGCCGTGCTTTGAATCTCCTTCCTCCCAACATATTCCCCTCCTCAGGTGGACCCAGCAGGTCTCTGAATTTTCTCCCGCTTTCTTTTTCGATGTAAATTGAGTTTTCTCCCAGTACTTTCCCCTAGAACCATCTCAACTGTCCCACGTCTAGCCTAAACAAGAATAATACCCCACGCAGTATTAACTCATCAAATGAAAATGATATTTTATTTCGTAAGTTAAAAGTTCTTACAAAATAATAATAATAATTGTTTATATATAACTTGGCAAGTTAACTCCTAGTGATTGCGTACATAAGCTTGCAAAGATTTTACTAATGTGCAATCATGTGTTTATGTTTTTATAACATTTCGCCGTCTAGCCCAAGATGATATTTTCATCCAGCCCAGCAAGTCCGCGGATCTCAAGAAAAATACAAAATGGGATTTAAATGAGTTGCATAGATGCTACATCATTGTTTCACCCAGCCCACCAAATGGACTAAAAAAACAAATGGACTGGCTGACATGTGGGCCAGTAGGTCGAAGCCTTAGAAGGCCTTGGATTTACATCCAACGGCCGACATTCTTCTTCAATCTCTCGTCTTCTTCCCCCAGCGCTGCCGGAACCGCCTGCTCCAGCCTTCGGCGTCCAGCGGCATTGTTTTGTGCTCCTCAGCGAAACGCTACCCCGCCGACGGCCAGGCCATCCCTCCACTCCGCACCTCCTGTTATTCTCTGCCAAGTGTAGGCCCACCCCACACCCGAACCACTGAAGTTTCCCACTCCTCTCCGTCTGTGACTCCACTGCCTCGTCTTCCCCATCTCCGGGTCGTTCTAGTCTGGGGCCTCGCCGTCGTCCATCGCCTCGGTGCGCTCGGTGCGGCGTGGTCAACATACGAGAGTCATCGAAAGAGGACTATACGTGGAGAGCCTGACGGCTGGGACCCACGAGGTCCATGGTCACATGCAAGGAAAGTTCCTCCTTATTACGTACAGTACATGCACTGTACGTGGGAAGGGCTTCTGTATTTCGCGAAAAAACATTCTCCCCGCTAACAGGTCGGACCCACCAGCTATATCTTCGCACGCAAGGAAGTGCCTCCTTATTACGCACCAAAAAATGAATACCCCCTGCTAGCTGGGACCCACCATAGTGGTTGGCTGACTTATGGGCCAACTAAGTTGACGAGGATGGAGGGCTCTATCAACTTAGTCAATATGAACGATTCTAGCTCCAGTGACCGTACGATGTCCATCCAACGGCCATAGTGCGTCTTCAACCTCTGGTCTTTTTGCTCCAACCGCCCAAAGCAGCATCGGTCCTGCCGCGTGCTCTTGCCTCTCGTGGCCGGCTGTGATGCCGCGGAGGCCTCACCACCCCCTACTACTCCCACCGCTGGCCTAGGGTATTCCTCTACTCACTCACACCCCCTGTTATTCTATGGCAACGGCAGCCTCACGCCGCAGCCGAACTAGTGAACCCTCCTACTCCTCTCCGCGTGGGCATCCACTGCCGCGTCTTCCCCGGCTCCGCGTCGTCCCCTTCCTAGGCCTCGCCTTCGTCCACCACATTGGTGCTCTCGGCGTGGCGTGGTCAATGTGGTCAACGACCGACTTCCATCGAAGAGTACTGTACGTGGAGAGGCTGACAGCTGGGTCCACGACCACAACATAGTTTTTTTATGATTTGCCAAGTAAGTCGCTTTGTCAGGCCTATTGGGCTGCAAATCTTTCAAGACGAGGAGACCTTCATTCGGTTGGCCAAGAAAATGGCCTATCAGTAATGAGAAATGGGTTGTACATTTTTAAAACACATCAAACCGACAATTAGTTTCAAATATCTTTTTTTTCATTTCGAGATTTTAAATTACATTAATTTTTATGCATGGAGAATTTGTTGGATTTTATATTGATATACATTTATTTTTAAAATTAGTTTGAATGTGAGTCAAAATTTTGGGATTAAAAACAGTTCAGACCGCAAAGAAATATGCAAAATTTCATATAATTTTTTAACCGTGGCCACAATATGGGCTGTAATGCTAACAAAAAGAATATGGGCTCCAACTAAAACCTTAAGAAATAGAAAATGGGCTGTAAATTATTATAAATAATAGCAGATGGGATGTATGTTGTTTTCCACAGATTTGAGGCTTGCCTAAAAAAAGGTTGACGCACAAGCAGCGACTGTTGGATCTCCATCGAACGGCCGTCGTGCTTCTTCAATCTCTGCTCTTCCTGCTCCAGCCGCTCAAACAAGCGCCGGCGGGACTACCTGCTCCCTCCTCCCCGCGGCCGGCTGTGCTGCCGTGCAGGCCTCACCGCCCCACCATACTCCCATCGCTGGCCTAGCCATCCCTCTACTCACCCACACCTCCTGTTATTCTCCGGCGACGGTAGACGAACCAGTAAACCCTCGTACAGTCATACTCCCCTCCGCATAGGAAACAACTACCGAGTCTTCCCTGCCTCCGTGTCGTTCCCTTCCTAGGCCTCGCCATCGTCCACCGCCCTGGTGCTCTCGGTGCGGCCTGGTCAACATGGTCAACGACCGACATGCATCTGAAGTGGACTGTACGTGGAGAGGCCGAAAGCTGGTTCCACGGCCGCATGCAAGGAAATGCCTCCTTATTACGCATAGAATAATGATTCCTCCACCTGACATCAGGGACCCACCGAAAGGGCCTCTGTATTTCGTGAAAAAAATGTTATCACTGCTGTAGCTCAGACCCACCAGCTATATCTTCGCACGCAAGGAAGTGCCTCCTTATTACGCACAAAAAAATGAATACTCCCCCTGTTAGCTGGGACCCAGTATAGTGGCAGGCTGACTTGTGGGCCTACTAAGTTGACGGGGACGGAGGGCTTTGTCAACTTAGTCAATATGCACGATTCTAGCTCCAGTGACCATACGATGTCCATCCAACGGCCCTAGTGCTTCTTCAACCTCTGGTCTTCTTGCTCCAGCTGCCCAAAACAGCGCCGGTCGTGCCTCGTGCTCCTGCCTCCCGTGGCCTGCTGCGATGCGGCGGAGGCCTCACCGCCGTCTACTACTCCCACCGCTGGCCAGGCCATCCCTCTACTCACCCACACCCCCTGTTATTCTGCGGCAATGTCAGCCTCACACCGCAGTGAACCAGTGAACCCTCGTACTCCTCTACGCGTGGGCATCCACTGCCGCGTCTTCCCCGGCTCCGCATCGTCCCCTTCCTAGGCCTCGCCGTCGTCCACCGCCCTGGTGCTCTCGGTGCGGCGTGGTTAACGTGGTCAAGGAACGGCTTCCATCAGACGTGAACTGTACGTGGAGAGGCTGACAGCTGGGTCCACGGCCGCAGCAAGGAAGTGCCTCCTTATTACGTGCAAAATAATTATTCCTCCACCTGACAGTAGGGACCCACCGGACGGGCCACCGTATTTCACGAAAAAAAACATTTCCCCCTGACTGCTGGGACCCACCAGCTACATCTTTGCACGCAAGAAAGTGCCTGATAGTCGGGACCCACCTGGTCGAAGCGTACGTAGCGTTGTCATTCTGGTCGCGAACGTGTATGTACATATATACTGGTCGATGTAGAGGCGCGCACGTGTCATAGTAGAGGTGCACATGTAGCATGTACACGTACGTACAGCGGCCAGTGTGCAAGAAAGAAAATATGGCCACGTATGTGTACATACGGGCGGGGTCTCAAACGGCTACTCGCACATACGTATGGCCAAGGCTCGTGTACATGGCTGGGTCGGAATGGAGAAACAGCGTCGTCGTCGTGTTCATGGGGAGCCAACCGGCTGGGTCGGAACAGAATGCGTCATCGTGTTCATCGGGAGGGCTTGGATGGAATAGGCGATGGAAACGAGGCCTGGTGTACCGCAAAACGGAGGAAACGGCCTTGTGTTTGACCGGCCATGTTCGAAACAGGATCTTGTTCATTGGGAGGGGTCTGGCGTACCACAAAACAGAGGAAACGGACCTCCTACGGCCGAAACGGGGGTCCTGTTGATCGGGAGGGGTGTGGCATACCGCAAAACGGACAAAACGGATCTCCTACAGTCGAAACAGGGGTCCTGTTGATTGGGAGGGGTGTGGCGTACGGCAAAACGGACGAAACGTACTTGTGTTGGAGTGCTACGGTCGAAACTGGGGTCCTGTTCATCAAGAGGGGTGTGGCGTACCGCAAAACGGGACTCCACGGGATACTGTTCATCTCCACCGTCGACCTCCTCCAGCCTCCACGGGCTACTGTTCATCCACCGTCGACCTCCTCCAGCCTCCACCTGTGACTGTTCATCCATGGGCTCATGTTCATCCAGCCTCCATCACGCACTACTCCACCGGCTACTGTTCAACCACCCCTCTCCACGGGCTCCTGTTCAACCACACCTCCACGGGCTACATTTCATCCACTCCTCCACTGTCTACTGTTCATCCAGCCCTCCACAG
>LT934114.1:742776758-742816144 GCA_900231445.1 Triticum turgidum subsp. durum
CGGGTTCAGTAACGCGTAGCCTGCAGTGCAATCGCTCGGTTTCAGTTAGAGCCCAACGCCTCGCTCGGGTTCAGTTAGAGCCAAAGCCTCACACACACGCGTATGTGTATGAGAGAAACGCGCATCGCTTGGCCCCCGACCACCCACCGTAACCGGGAACTCCCCGAAATTTTTCTCGCCCTCGCTTCTACCATGGTTTTTTCGTCATGGATGGTCCAAAGAATGTCATGTAGCTGCGTCTCCGACCCACCCAGGACGAAAAGCCCATTTTCTGTCATGATTTTCTGTCATAGAAGTAGGAGCCCACCACATCTATGATGATACCGGGTTTTGTCACAATTATCGTCATAGAAGTGTCATATGTATGATAGAAAAAAATTTCGTTCGGCCCAAAATGTCACGAATGTGTCTTTTTTATGTAGTGCATCTTATGGAGCTTCAGGTCCCGCTTGCATAGTCTGGTAGTGAAGACGTGGTACTGCCCACTATTCAACTGTTTGGGATGACTTTGATATCCAGACTGCTGCTGCTAGCCCCCTTGACCGGATTGTAACCACCCTGATTACCTTGATCGTGTTGTTGACTCTGGAAGCCGGAATTAGAACCGCCACCTCCATAACCCGGGTCATGAGAACCGCCGCAACTAGAACCTGGGCCGCCGCCCAGCCCATGGTGGTCTAGGAATAAATTAGAATTTTTGAAAGCCCTCATGATTGTACAATCTTTCCAAAGGTGAGTGGATGGCCTCTCTTGCGTACCATGCTTTGGGTAGGGCTCATTCAGCAACTGCTCAAGAGTGGGACCTGATTCACCTGTCTGAGGAGGCGGCCTCCCCTTACAACGCTGACCATTGTTCTGTGTATTGGTATTAGCTACAAAATCTGAGTTACCATCAGCCTTGTGCTTGTCGTTGCCCCCCTGATTCACCGGGTTTTTCTGCGGACCCGTGGCGTTGCCACTCTTCTTTCCCTTTCCTGGCTTGTCATCATCAGACTCGGGGTCCTCGGTACCATCAGAGTCGACATATTTAATTAGAGCCACCATCAGCTGCCCCATATCATTGCAATCACGCTTGAGCCGCCCCAGCTTCTGCTTAAGAGGCAAAAAATGACAATTTTTCTCTAACATTAGAACTGTAGAGCCGGCATTGACGTTGTCAGATGAGTGTATAATAGCCTTGACCCGACGCACCCAATGGGTCGTTGATTCACCCTCTTCTTGAGTGCAAGCAGATAAATTCACAATTGACATGGGCTGTTTGCATGTATCTTTAAAGTTCTGGATAAATCGGGTTTTTAGTTCACCCCATGACCCCGATGGAATTGGTAGGCAGCCCTTTTAACCAAGTACGGGCCATCCCATCCAGCATCATGGTGAAGTATTTGGCACACGCAGCATCGCTGACCTCCGACAGTTCCATGGCCATCTCATAACTCTCAATCCACGCCTCAAGGGGTAAGTCGGCTGTGTAGTTAGGCACCTTACAAGGTCCTTTGAAATCCTTGGGCAAACGCTCATTCCGCAGAGCTAGCACCAAACAGGGTACGCCTGTAGTTCTAGAGGTCACGCCTGCGTCCAGCAAAGTCGTTGGATAAAGCAGAAGGAGCTGGTGAGCCACCCGTTGAGCTGCCTACTCAGCCTCTTGACACACCCTGTCCTGACCGACCAAGTCATGAGCTCCATCACACGCCGGATCATGCCCACGTGGCTGGTTACGGCGCTGTTTATTGCTTGAAACGGTCCGCGGGTCCATGTGTCTACTATAACTCCAACCTGGGCGAGGGGTCAAATAAATCCTATCTCGACTATAAGAGTATGCCTCTTGGTGTACCAGTGATGTTTGAAGAAGCTCCTTAACCCTTCGTGTCCTAGGTGCAGCAACCCGGTTTGTCCCCGGCGGGTTACTGGTCCCCGCTCTAGGCATGCAAAAGAGGTTCCTCGCCTCATAAACCGGAGGTAAACGAGACTTGTGCCTCCTCCTCATGACATCATTTGAAGCATTTTGATCCATCATAAGCCGAAAAGCTTCTGACCGAATCCACTGTGCTTGAGCATCCAGGGCAGCTCGTTCTGTGGCGATCCTGACGTCCTCCGCTGCCAGGTCTTCCTTGGCTAGTGCTACCTCATCACGCAATTTTGCAATCTCGGCATTATGTTGAGCTTGATTTGCTGGGCTGACCTCAACTGTCAACATATTTGTCAGTTTATCCATTAAATCCATCAAAACCTGAGCCGGTGGGCGTACAGGGCCTCCTACGCCAGCTGCCGCCGTCGCTGACCCGGAGATCATTGCTGCCGCAGTTGAAGAATTCTGCCCAGGTTGTGTACCGACCATGAAAATTGCGACCCTGTTCGGTGGCTCATAGGGGTCCAGAATACTGTCGCCATCGGAGCTGCCCCCAAGCTCGCCGTCTTGCAATTGATACAATGAAGTAGTCTCACCTGTGGATGACTCACCATCAGAGTAGATGGCCGTCTCACCGCCAGACATAGATCCCTCATCATATTCCGCTCCATGGATGAATCCCACAATAGCACGTTTCACGGCGGGCTGAGCTCGGGCGGGTCTTGCACGCTGAGCCGTCTCGATGATGTCGGTGCAGATGTCCATCTCAGGGCCCGGCTCGCCGATCTTGCCGATGAAGACGTGGATTCCACCGAAGGGGACCCGATACCCGTACTCAATTGAGTCGGCCTCGGGGCCCCAGCCTGCATCATCGATGTAGAGCTTGCCATGATGACTCTTAGTCATCCGTCCTACAACGTATCCCTTGATCCCTTCGAAGCTTCCCTTTAAGAACTCGAAACCACCGTGCGCCAGCCCCACGGTGGGCGCCAACTGGCACACCAACACACAAGCACACAAAAAGCAAGCGAAAAGAGACGAACGGAAGAGGGGCAAAGAAAAGGAAAAGGTTTTTGAAAATCATTTTAGAAGTGAGGGAGAGGAAAACAAGAGGCGAATGGTGAATAATGTAATGCAAGGGAGAAGAGTTTATGATGGGTACTTGGTATGGCTTGGCTTGACGTAGATCTCCCCGGTAACGGCGCTTGCTACCTCTTGAGCTTGTGTTGGTTTACCTTTGAAGAGGAAAGGGGGATGCAACAAAGTAGTGTAAGTATTTCCCGCAACCAAGGTATTAATCCAGTAGGAGACAACGCACAAGTCACCGAATACCTGCACAAACAATCAAAAACTTGCACCCAACGTGATAAAGGGGTTGTCAATCCCTTCACGGTCAGTTGCAAATGTGAGATCTGATAGAGATAGATAAACGGTAAAGTAAATATTTTTGGTATTTTTGGTTTATAGATCGGAAAGTAAAAGATTGCAAAATAGTAGATCAGAAACTAGCAAGATGTAAAAGAGATTCAATATAATGGAAAAGAGATCCGTTGGCCATAGGTTTCACTAGTGGCTTCTCCCAAGATAGCAAATATTACGGTGGGTGAACGAATTACTGCCGAGTAATTGATAGAAAAGCGCATAGTTATGATGATATCTAAGGCAATGATCATGAACATAGGCATCACGTCCGTGTCAAGTAGACCGACTCCTGCATGCATCTACTACTATTACTCCACACATCGACCGCTATCTAGCATGCATCTAGAGTATTAAGTTCATAAGAACGGAGTAACGCATTAAGTAAGATGACATGATGTAGAGGAATTAACTCAAGCAATATGATGAAAACCCCATCTTTTCATCCTTGATAGCAACAATACAATGTGTGCCTTGCTGCCCCTACTGTCACGGGGAAAGGACACTGCAAGATTGAACCCAAAGCTAAGCACTTCTTCCATTGCAAGAAAGATCAATCTAGTAGGCCAAACTAAACCGATAATTCGAAGAGACTTGCAAAGATATCAAATCATGCATATAAGAATTCAAAGAAGAACCAAATAATATTCATAGATAATATGATCATAAATCCACAATTCATTAGATCTCGGCAAACACACCACAAAAGAATATTACATCGAATAGATCTCCAAGAACATCGAGGAGAACATGGTATTGAGAATCAAAGAGAGAGAAGAAGTCATCTAGCTAATTACTATGGACCCGAAGGTTTGTGGTAAACTACTCACGCTTCATCAGAGAGGTAATGGTGTTGATGTAGAAGCCCTCCGTGATCGAATCCCCCTCCGGCAGGACGCCGGAAAAGGTCCCTAGATGGGATCTCACGGGCATAGAAGGTTGCGGCGGTGGAAAAGTGGTTTTGTGGCTCCCCTCGATGTTTTCAGGGTATAAGAGTATATATAGGCGAAGGAACTAGGTTAGGGGAGCTATGAGGGGCCCACAAGGTTGGGGGGCGCGCCCTACCCCCTGGGCGCGCCCTCCTGCCTCGTGGCCGCCTCATTGCGTCTCCGACTTCATCTCCAAGTCTTCTGGTTTGCTTTCGGTCCAAGAAAGATCATCGCGAAGGTTTCATTCCGTTTGGACTCCATTTGGGCATTCCTTTACTGCGAAACTCTAAAATAAGCAAAAGAACAGAGACTGGCACTGTGCCCTCGGTTAATAGCTTAGTCCCAAAAATGATGTAAAATAGCTTATAAATGCCTACTAAACATCCAAAACAGATAATATAATAGCATGGAACAATCAAAAATTATAGATACGTTGGAGACGTATCAATGACCATCTACGAGAGGAGAGATTGCATCTACATACGCTAGTAGATCGCAAAGCGGAAGCGTTAAGAAACGCGGTTAATGTAGTCGAACGTCTTCGTGATCCAATCACGATCCATCCTGCGAACTCCAATCTAGTTCCGAAAGGACGACACCTCTTGGTTCAACACACGTATGGCTTGACGACACCTTCACCTCCATCCAGCGACCATTGGTGAAGTAGTAGCTCGAGTCCTCCGGCAGCACGATGGCATGGTGACGGTGGTGGTGGAGAAATCTCGGCAGAGCTTCACTAAGCACTACGGAGAGGAAGAGGACTACGAGGGAGAGGAGAGGCAGCGCTGTGGCGAGGAGATGTGTTCTCTGGGGTGCGGCTGCCCTCTCTCTTACCTCTCTATATACAGGGGAAGGGAGGTGGGCGTGGTGCCCCTAGGGTTTCCCCTAGGGGGTCGGTGGCCAGGGCAGATGGGATCTCCCATAGGGTGACTTGTCCCCAAGCCAGGAGGTGGGAAGCCCTAGGGGGCGCCCCAACCCTCCTGGTTACGTGAGATGGGGTGAGGGCAGTGCTCAGCCCCTTAGTGGGCTGGTTTGCCCGCTCCCCGTGGCCCATGGGGCCACCCAACACTTGTCGGGCGCCCCCGAAACCCCTTTTGGCGACGCTGGTCATCACCCGGTACCCCCGAAACAATTCTGGACTCCATTACCCTTCGTCCAATATATCAATCTTCACCTCTGGACCATTCTGAAGTTCCTCGTCATGTCAGGGATCTCATCCGGGACACCGAACAACCTTCGGTAACCACCATAATGACTCAACTATACTTATACCGTCACCAAATGTTAAGTGTGTAGACCTTGCGTGTTCGAGAACTATGCAGACATGACCGAGACATCTCTACGGCCAATAACCAAAAGCGGGACCTGGATTCCCATATTGGTTCCTACATATTCTACAAAGATCTTATCGGTCGAACCTCGATGTCAAGGATTCAGCTAATCCCGTATGCAGTTCCCTTTGTCTATCGGTATGTTACTTGCCCGAGATTCGATCGTCGGTATCTCCATACCTAGTTTAATCCCATTACCGACAAGTCTCTTTTCTCGTTCCATAATACAAGATCCAGTGATTAACTCATTGGTCACATTGCTTTCAAGCTTATTGTGATGTTGTATTGCCGAGTGGGCTCTGAGATTCCTCTCCGTCATACGGAGTTAAAAATCCCAGTCTTGATCCATGCCAACTCAACAGACACCCTCGGAGATACCTGTAGAGCAGCTTTATAGTCACCCAGTTACGTTGCAACGTTTGGTACACACAAGGCACTCCTCCGGTGTCAGTGAGTTGCATGATCTCATGGTCATAGGAACATATACTTGACATGCAGAAAAATGATAGGAATAAACTTGATACGATCATATGCTACGTCCATAGTTTAGGTCTTGTCCATCATATCATTCTCCTAATGATGGTATTCCGTTATCAAATGACAACTCATGTCCATGGCTAGGAAACCATAGCCATCTTTGATCAACGAGCTAGTCCGGTAGAGGCTTATTAGGGACATGTTTGTTGTCTATGTATCCACACATGTATTTGAGTTTCCGGTCAATACAATTATAGCATGGATAATAACCGATTACCATGAACAAGGAAATATAATAATAACCATTTTGTTATTGCCTCTAGGGCATATTTCCAACAAGGTGGTCCTTTCGGACCAAGAATTCCATCGTAGCTCATTCCCGCACTCAAAAAGGAAAAAAATTGCAGACCGGCTGCTTTGCGTAGTTTTGAGCCTTCTTCCCATAAATTGTATGTTAAGAAACTGTCATCTCACCAACAACTAAAAATGTCATCAAAACATTTGCAAATTACATTCCTCTTAGACAACCATTCACCAACTTAGGGGGTCCATATATAAAGCAATGACCAAAATACACCCAATACAAACACACGTCATCAAAACACATGCAGACACCCAAGGCAAGATAAAAGGGTGCTGAGATATAACAAACTACCCTATATAACTTCAAGCAAACAATGATGTAGAATAAGCAACACTAGGGAGTCAAGGAGCCATCTACCGTGAACCAGCAAACGTAAAGAGTCGATGGCAGACGCCCGTAGAGACATTAGCTCCAAGACGAGGCCTTCAAGAACGGCACGACATCAAAACACCACCACCGCCTAATCAAAGAATCAAGACTTTCACTTGGAGATGCCCCAAAGGACAGAGAGTAACCGTGACAGACCCTTCAAGAAGGGTATGACGCCCACGGACGTCGCCGCTGCCGGTCTGGCCAAAGCTAAACATGGACTTCCCCCCAGCAAGCACACTCTGCCT
Source organism: Triticum turgidum subsp. durum (assembly GCA_900231445.1). NCBI lineage: Eukaryota > Viridiplantae > Streptophyta > Magnoliopsida > Poales > Poaceae > Triticum > Triticum turgidum. The sequence goes on from LT934114.1 coordinate 742,783,742, forward strand.
GGGTGCGCCCAATCGCCGATCTACCACAACACCGCCATGAAACGATTGACCCAACCTCCACGCCGCCCACACGACCATGGAAGTGAGTCAGCACCCGAGCCACGCATCTTATAATTGTGTATCCAGAGTGTGCTTGCAACTAAGACAACAAAAGATAGATGGACTTTGCAGTTGCATGTCCGGATGCAGTTATAGTTGGGACAAAAAAGGATTAGACCGTCTAGTTATGTCTAAGAAGGATGTAGTTGTAATTGAGATAAAAATGGATCGTTAAATAAATAAGAGAAAGGGAAAAAAGAAAATTAAAAAAGAGAAAATAGAAAATTGCATCGCTCACTATGAATGAAAACTGAACGAGAAAGAGAATTGAGAGTGGCAAATTGCAACGGCCAGTGGCATACCCTTTTTTGGAGCTCCTATACGGCGCTTCAGGCGCATGTTCTAGAACCTGGCACTCACGCAGCCACTGTCGTGGCCGGCCCAACAAGCGCTGCTAGTCGTTCACTCGGTCATGCAGTCATTCACTAGGTCACACAGCAGCTTCGTTTGCACCGTTGTCAAAAAAAAACTTCACGCGCACCAGTCAACTGCTGACCATCAATCTTTCATCACCAGTTGACTTTAAAAATAATGGATCTAAAAAAAGTTTAGAAATTCCAAAAACTTTCATGATTTCAAAAAAAAATAGGAGTTTGAAAAAATTCACATATTTTGTTCATGGAATTCAAACAAAGTTCATGGATTTTCAAAAAAAGAGCGAAAATTTGTAAAAAGTTCATCCAAATTTGAAATACAATCACAAATACATTTTTTTATAATTTTTGGAAAAAATTCATGAATTTTAAAAAAATCATCAATTTTGAATAAAGAATTCATCAATTTTAGAAAAAGTTCATCAGTTTTGAAAAACTTCATGAAATTTGAAAAAAAATCACCAATCTTGAAAAAAATCGGCAAACTTGAAAAAAGTTCACTGATTTTGAAAACAAGATCATGAATTTGAAAAGAAGTTCACGCATTTAGTAAAAAGAAAAAGAAAAAGGAAATTGAAAAAAAGGAAAAAACCGAACAAAACCGTTACAAGAAAAAAAGGAAAAAGAAAGAACTGAACGAAACCATTCCAAGAAAAAAGAAAGAAGAAAAGAAGGAAAATACCGTAGGTAAACACAATAGGGGAGTTGGCTGTGTGGACTTGCAACTGAAGAGGAAAAAATATATTGGGCCTAGTTGCATGTCAATAATGGACTTGCAACTGAGGCTCATTATGAATTTTTAAAAGTTCATGAATTTTAGAAAACAAAGGAAAAAATAAAATAGTATCAGAAAATAGAAAATTATTGGTCGGTACGCATTTATGCAATTTCTTCACCGTGTGTTGACTTTAAAAATAGAAATTACAGCAAAAAGGAGTATCACAATACCCCCCCCCCACCCCACATGCACATGCGCACACATTGCATCAAAAAAATATGAGTTGCCCTAAACAAAAAACAAAACATATGAGTGGATCCTCTTTCCACTTTTGACCCACAAAGAAAAATACCACAAACTAAAGCCCACGACAAGGGAACTAAAAATCCAACACAGCCTAGCAGGTTTCCACGAGCGTGGCCATGCGGGGATCAACAACGAAGCCACACAACAAAGAGAGCAACACAAACCTTGGGGTTTTACATCGTGCGATTGAGCAGTTAGATGTGGCATAAGTAATTCTCTCATCTAGAAGTGATTTAGCAAAACTATTTTTGCAATGAACATGAACACATTTTTTGGAAACGTGTGCCACAGAATATGCTTAGGATGGTAGAAGGGTTAGAATACAAAAACACATCACAAGTTCAACGCTAGCAACTAAAATACAAATTGATGGTAGAGGTTTTTGATAGGTGGTGTTGAAATTTCTACTACTCCATTCAATCCCACGTTCTAGAGAACTAGGTTGGCAGGGAAGGTGACAAAGTTTGATTGTCAAAAATATTGGTTGCTTTAGTATTTGGCATTTTGTACAAAAGGTGGCATTAGTGGTTTATGCAAAAAAAAATGTAACATGGAACCTATATTTTGGTTGACCTTATCAAGGTATAGATAGAGTAATCTCTCTGAATTTGGTGGCTTTTTTCATAGCAACGGATAGGGTAGTTGCTTTGTAATGTGGCAAAACGGGATAATTGCCAAATGGTGAAAGGAGTGGCTTTTCACCAAAGGAGTAAGTGGTACCTCTTGAATGCTTGTTTGTATAAGTTCTTGAATTAAGTAGGTGGGTTTAGTGACCAATAACAAGCCTAGAATTTAAGGGGAGCATCCAAAAACATGTGGAGCTAAAATATGGTGGAGTGAGTAGACAAGGATGATCCACTATTCAACTTAACCCGATATTTCTACTAGAGGCCGAGTATGGTAGTATAAATATCTCCAAAATTTTCATGAATTTCTAAGCTCAAATGGGTAGGAAAGGTAATTATTTTTAATTAGAAATATTGCATTGGAGATAGCAATTTTTTTTTTGCAAATCTAGATTTTATATGCATTGAAGAACTACTGTGATTTTTTTTGTATAATCTTGCAAGCAAAGTAGATGAGGGTTCCTTTGCAAAGCCAAGGCTAGGGTTTAATATTTCAATAAATTAGAATAGGATTTTTGGATGGCTATGATCAAGGTAGGTGAGACCAAGGATATTCAAGGATGGAATGAGAATATTTCCTGTGATGAAAACATAAAGATGCCATGTTCGATATTGTCATCTACCTTAACCAAGAACAAAATAAATTCAAAGAAAAATATATGAAAAGGAAAACAGGACAACAATCACAAACACGGTTACACGGCTTCTTGTCTTCTACAGAGGTATGAAGACTGAAGGTTTCCATTTTGGTTCTAGCCTCTCTTTCCAGCTGCATGGATTTGATGGCTGCAGTGCTCCTTGCCGATGTGCAGGCATCATTGGGCAGGGCTCCAAACCTGGTGGTGGGCCATGCTGTACATGTTTTTGCAGTTTTCCCTTAATTAACCAAGCTTGCGGTACCTTATTATTAACCGATCAATTCTACTCCCTCTTAATGAATAGGAAAAACTTCTACCAGTTGCTCTAAAAAAAACGCATGGCTGCGTACGCAACCACCGTCCACCGGCTCTGTGATGTCAAAGTGATGAGCGCGTGGTCATGAGGTTTCCTGGTCACCCTCTCAAACTGTCATTTTACTCCCGTCTGAATTGTTAGGTACTCGCTCTGTAAACAAATATAAGAGCGTTTAGATCTCTAAAATAGTGATCTAAACGCTTTTAGACTTCTTTACAGAGGGGGTACTACAGTAGTAACGATTTTTCTTTAGGCATACGTACGTGTAGCACAGTAGCAGCGTTCAAGTCTATGAGACATGTTGGCCTGATCTCGTCAAATCATCAGTACTAGTCATCTTCAAATAATGCATTGCCGTCTCTGTCGATTAGTCCCGAATCGGGACTTTGCCACTTTGATAATCTTCAAATCCTTCGAGATGCCCATGTCGAGCTCTCCGTGGCCTCTCATAACCCTATATACGACCCAGAAATAACACAAGCCATACCAGGCTGCCAGGCACACGTCCGCTGTACCACTGTGGGTCAAGCTCATGACTCATCAGCCAAATATTGTAATTTTTGAGAACAGTCAGGAACGACGTTTAGTTTGGAGAACGTTCAGTGCCTTAGCTTGGACGCTTTGGACTAGTCGGAACGAACTGCCTATTGAGAGAATTATTCCATCCCATCAAGCTAACTATATTTTTAAATGGTTTCTATTTTTACAACCGTGACGGCCTCTAGGGAAGAGGAAGGACAACGATGTGATGGCAAACATTCTTCTCAAGATCAGTTTGCCGTTCTAGCGCTCTTCTATGAATCGCGCCGTGTATCCATGCATTTTACCTTTGCTTTAACTTTTCATCTTGTTGATGTGTAGTCTGCAATAACTCTATGTCCGGACCATGGCCGTTGTAGGCTTTATTAATTTAGAAAGCTGGGCACTTTCTGCGCATGTTTCTGAAAAAAAAAATTGAACCTTTTCATTAAGTTCATAAAAATGGATTTTGACTGCCCAAAACTTTTCAAACTATTTTGCACATGCATGTATAGCAGTGTTGTATATCCGGTCAAATTTTCATCAATATACGCGCTTGCATGTGAAAGATGCAAAAAAGACAAATACATGGGGAAAATGGGAAAATGGGCTTGTTTTTCTTTTTTGTTCATTTTGGGGGCGGAATTTTGTCTTTTTTGTGCAGCGTATAGTACAAACATATTATTGAACAAAATTTCACAAGTACTTAGACCACACGCATGCGTATTCATGTACAAAAATTCAAATATTTTAAGCACCATCTTTTAGGGGTACGGAAAAACGTGCTCCAAAAGTCCGATTTACTCATAGCTAGCTCTTTTGATACGGAGGGAATACAACATATCATTGAACGAAATTTCACATGTACCTAGACCACATGCATGCGTATTCATGTAATTTTTTTTAAAAAATTCAATCTTTTAAGCATCATTTTTTAGGAGTTCAAAAAACATGCTCCAATGCACCCGTGCACCAAAAGTCCGCTTTACTCATAGCTGGCTCTTTTATGTGGCCGAGTCTGCGTACGCGTCCACACCAGCTTACCTTTCTCCAGATCTCTGGAGATATTCATCCGATACGACCGTAATTAGTGCTGCAGCAGCAAACCCACATGCCGTTACGTTTCTCCTGTCATCCTCTCAGTGTGGAGCGTAGACTATAATCTGGCCCCGTGGTGACCAATTTTCTTTGAGCGTGCAGCACAGTCGTTGGACTTTTGATTCTCCAGCCTGCCGGTCCTCTGGCCATATCCCATATGTGCTATATATGGTGTATGTCAATTGTCAACCTTGATGTATTCATCTATACCAAAGATTGAGTCTCCTCTGCTCTCTTCCCGGAAGGTAGCAGGCCATCTGTGCTATATATGGTCTATGTCGAGTTTGCCAACTTTCATCTATATCTGTGCCGGCACAAGCAGCTATGCACTACATCCCCATCTTCTTCCTCCTGTTCTTGAGTTCATTCTGCAAACCCGATGACCAGCTCACACAAGCAAAGCCGCTCACCGACCGCGACACTCTCATCTCCGAGAGCGGGGACTTTGCTTTGGGCTTCTTCTCCCCGACAAGCTCCAACAAGAGCTTTTACCTTGGCATATGGTACCACAGCCTCCCCGGGCCACGGACCGTCGTGTGGATGGCCAACCGAGACATCCCAATCATCAACCCTTCGTCCATGATGCTCAAGGTAACTAACAATTCTCGCATGGTATTATCAGACTCCGAAGGCCGTGATATTTGGATGGCAGCAAGCAATATCACTACCAGAGCGGTAGGAGCTTATGCAGTACTAAACAACTTGGGGAACTTTGTCCTCCGTTCCACGAACAACATGGACATATGGCAGAGTTTCCATCATCCGACCGACACAATACTTCCAACCATGAGATTTCTGGTGAGCTACAAGGGACAAGTCATCGCACGTCTTGTTGCTTGGAAGGGCCCGGATGACCCATCTTCTGGGGACTTCTCATGCAGCGGCGACCCAAGATCCTCAAACCTTCAGTTGGTAACTTGGAACAAGGCTAAGCTATTTTGTCGTCTCATTGTGTCGGATGGTGTGTCGGTGTCTGGCACACTAACCAACACTAGTTCCATCTTGTACCAAACAATTGCCAGCTCTGGAGACGAGTTCAGTTACACGTTCGCTGTCTCCGACAACTCACCGTTCATGCGCATGATGCTTGACTACACTGGAAAGTTGAAGATTCTAGGCTGGGACAATCACTCAATGTCATGGACAGTCATCAATGAGCACCCCAATAGTGCTTGCGATCTCTAAGCCTCTTGTGGCCCGTTTGGCTATTGTGACTTCACCAAGGCCATTCCAGCATGTCAGTGCTTTGATGGGTTTGAGCCTGTTGACAGTAGCAACTCTTTTAAAGGATGTCAGAGAAAAGAAGCGTTGAAATGCCGCAAGCAAAGTCATTTCACGTCTTTTCCTGGAATGAAGGTTCCTAACATGTTCTTGCATATACGCAACAGAAACTTGGATGACTGTGCAGCTGAGTGCATCAACAATTGCTCGTGTACAGCGTATGCTTATGCTGACTTGAGTAGCGGAGGTGCTATGGCGGACCCGTCAAGGTGCTTAGTTTGGTCAGGGGAGCTTATTGATGCTCAGAAGCCAACCGGCGGTGGCGAGAACCTGTACCTCCGACTTGCCGATTCTCCTGGTATTCGGTATTCCATGCCCTCTCTTTTCTTACCTAGTCAGTAGTGTTTTTAATACTCTATTGCTAGTATATATATCAATACATATTTGACCCCCAAAAATTGTAGTACTACAAAAATAATTTCCAAAAAAAATCTAAGCATACCATTTTCAAGATATCCAATCTAAATATTTCAAGCAGTATCAGTAGTTAAAGTTTTAGAAGTTTCATACCCAGAACATCACGTTTTTTTAGAACTGGAAGGAGTACAGATGGAAGGTTCTCTTGTTTAAATAAATACGACATTCCTTTTAACATCATTTTACATTGTTAGGTTGTTCAATTACTTCCGGCCTTCATTTTCAAACTCATTGACAATTCTTTCCAGATTCCATGTCTTAACTTTCCCAGAAGGCCATAGCTAGTTACTATTTTTTTCTCTTGAATTGAAAATAATGGCCAATTCACATTTGCAAGATCAGATATATTTTTAAGATGGTCAAATCTTTGATTTACCACTTGCCTTGTAGTTCAGGTTATGAAATAACGATAGTCTAAGTGCCTAATTAGCTTCAAAAATTCGTCATGGTATTTATGGAAGTTAATTCTGAATTTCTGATTGGTCGCATTTCTGCAGTCAACAAGAAAAATGGTCCAGTAAAGATTGTACTCCCCATTATATCATGTCTGCTACTACTGGCATGCATAGTCTTCATCTGGATGTACAAATATAGAGGTAAAGTAACAAATATCCCCTTCTTTTCGACATATTTCATTAGTGCAACAGTTAAGAAAAAGAGTGGATGTCCTAATCAACAGGCAAATGGGGAAAGAAGAAAAACCAGAAGAAGGTGACGCTAGGATACATCAGCACATCCAACTCACTAGAAGGCAATAGTAGGGAATTTCCATATTTTAGCTATGAAGACATATTTTCAGCAACAAATTTTTTCGCGGATTCCAGCTTGCTTGGACGTGGAGGCTTTGGCAAAGTTTACAAGGTAACATGATGGCCTAGTCTTGCCATTCGAGGTACTTCCTCCGTCCCAAAATAAGTGTCTCAAATCTAGTACAAAGTTGAGACACTTATTTTGGGACGGAGGGAGTACAAAGGAAATAATTTTAGGGTTGAAAAGTATCCGATGGGCTCAATTGAAATAGGGTTCAAAAAAGTTAGTTTCCATTTTTTTTCTCAATTGAAAAAAGTTCGCTCATGTAAGGCACATTGGAAGGTGGAAATGAAGTTGCTGTCAAAAGGCTTAGTAAGAGTTCTGGACAACGTATAATGGAGTTCAAAAATGAAGTAGTTCTCATTGCAAAACTACAGCACAAGAACCTAGTCAGACTTCTCGGCTACTGCATACATGAAGATGAGAAGTTATTGATCTACGAGTACTTAGCTAATAAAAGTTTGGATGCCTTTCTTTTCGGTATGTGCTAGTTTGTTGATTACTTACATTTTTTTACATTAACCAAAATGACATTCATGATGATCTGTTTTCTTCTACATTGATCATGAAAGATCATGCACGAAAACATGTGCTCGATTGGTTGACACGGTTCAAAATAATTAAAGGAATAGCAAGAGGCCTTCTTTATCTCCATCAAGATGCAAGATTAACAGTAATTCACAGAGATCTCAAAGCAAGCAACATTTTGTTGGATGTAGAAATGACTCCTAAAATTTCTGATTTTGGTTTGGCAAGAATCTTTGGTGCAAACCAGAATCATGCTAACACAACGCGGGTCGTCAGAACATAGTAAGTAACTGGTGTACTAATAAACTCTTGGCGTTCTAGTTTTATATGGTTTAGTATAGTTTGTTTTGTACATTCCTTGCTAACTGTTGAATCTTTTAAATAGTGGTTATATGTCCCCGGAATATGCAATGGGAGGTGCATTTTCTGTGAAATTAGACACTTATAGCTTTGGGGTTCTTCTCTTGGGGATTGTTAGTGGCATGAAAATTAGCTCACCTCAGCTCAACATGGAATTTTCTAGCCTTATATCTTATGTAAGTATTGTGTATTCAACATTGGGCTCTTTGCCGGGTTTTTTCTAGCCGACACATGGCAAAGGCAAGTCTTTGCCGAGTGTCCATTTTCCGACAAGTGCTTTTCAGCCGCACTCGGTTTAGGAGGGTGATCTTTGCTGAGTGCACGACATGATGCACTTGGAAATCACCTTAATCTCGATAGTGAATATAGGAAATTTCTAATTAATCTCTCGCCCAAACAATATATCTAGTAACTTGATCATGACTTCATGCTATTGGTCAGGCCTGGAGATTATGGGAAGATGGAAAAGCTACTGAACTAGTGGACTCCCTCGTTGCTGCGAGCTGCCCAATCCATGAAGTTGTACGGTGCATTCATGTGGGACTCTTGTGTGTCCAAGACCATCCAAATGATAGACCACTAATGTCCTCAGTTATGTTTATGTTAGAGAATGAAACTGCAATGCTTCCACCTCCAAAGCATCCTGTATACTTTGCTCTAGGTAACTATGAAGGTGAACAAGCCAAGGAGAGAATGAGTTCCACAAATGAAATGAGTATGACAATGCAAAAGGGCCGTTAGTTTTTGCACAACTTAATGTGCATGAATTTTAGTGTAAATCAGGGGCGGAGCCGACATTAAAGGATTAGAACTATCTTTATTTGATTTGACCCAATGGTTTGACAGAGGTGAGCCAATTAAGCATTTGTTTTGGCTGGCCCCCTGGTGTACATAGTTCTATGCTTTTATGATTACTCTCTCCGAACTGAAGTGTTGCTTAGGTGGCTGCAATATTTGTGAGTCTATTGTACTAGAAGAGTTGTGAATAACAGAGTGGATCAACCATTCATGTCAGGAGGAGGCCTACCCGACTCCTCCTATCATTGTCCTTGATGTCAAACCACGTAATTTTTCCTGATATAAAAGAGTTATATTACAAAACATTTTAATCATCATCAATTCTTGTGACTATGTATCACGCCCTTAGATTCGTCAAAAAAGTACTATGTGCTAAAATTCAGAATGCACTTCATCATTCACACTTCACACAAATATTGTTGCCACATTAGTGTTAGACGACACGATATATGACGACCAAAAGTCAAAGGAGCCTTCAGCAACCAAGCATGGGTTTGTGTCTCTCAGGGGTACTCTGGTATCTCTCTCGTGAGCAATGCAGTGTGGACTATTTGCTCAGAACTCCATTACATGCTTCTGCAACGAGAGTAATTCTAGTAACCACTCGACATGATACAGTTTTGCATGCAATTGGGGTAGAAGATGTGCATCGAGTTGAACATTGATGCAATTGAGATGCCAGCAGATACATGATGGGGGTTGCTTTGGAAGAGTGTGAACATTGATAAGGAAATAAATTTGAAAACCTTCGGGACATAGATGTGGTCGACTACCTCTCACAATCAAGGGTACTGCTAGTGTCTTCTAACTAAATAGAAATTTGAGAAGTAATGTAGAAAGGTTGCAAACATGAGTGCTTGGTCTATGGGTAATCTTCCAACTGATCACAAAGGTGCTTTCTATTTGAGTTTTGATGATCTACCTCGGCATTTGAAACAATGTTTCCTCTATTTAGCCTCATATCCAGAAGATTGGCACATATGTCATGATGATCTAATCAGGCTTTGGGCTACTGAAGGTTTTGTGGAGGGGCATGATACATAGAAGAGATATTTTTCATGATAATACTCATTGTATTGGGCTGTTTACATAGTACATATACATGTTCAGTTACAAGCATTAGGACGTGGATAATCAAGAGAGATAATCAAGAGAGAGGTCTCTAGACCTTCTACATTCTAGCACTAAGCTGTAAATGCTAAGCGTTGCAACTCATGATGCACTAACTCATACATTTGACACGCCCCCTCAATCTCAACTGAAAGAGACAAGTTTGAGATTGCGACGACATCGGTCTAGCATCAGCTTCGTGCATGGTTTGGTAAAGACATCCGCGGCCTGATCTTCTGAAGCAATGAACCGGACATCTAGAGATCCTAGTGCCAGCTTCTCTCGGACGAAGTGGAAGTCGACCTCGATGTGTTTTGTCCTTGAATGAAACACTGGTTTTGCAGTAAGGTAGGTAGCTCCATAGTACAGGAGGGCGCGGCTGCGGTATGTGCAGCTCTTTTAGTAATGACTGTACCCAAGTAATACTTCGGCAGTCCCATTTGCGAGTGCCTTGTACTCTGCCTCTATAGATGAGCGTGACACGGTTGGTTGTTTCTGGAGGAAATATGCCCTAGAGGCAATAATAAAGTTGTATTTTATATTTTCTTATTCATGATAAATGTTTATTATTCATGCTAGAATTGTATTAACCGAAAACTTGATACATGTGTGAATACATAGACAAAACTACGTGTCCCTCGTTCGTTGATCAAAGATGGTTAAGTTTCCTAGCCATTGATATGCGTTGTCATTTGATAAACGGGATCACATCATTAGTGGAATGATGTGATGGACAAGACCCATCCGTTAGCTTAGCATAATGTTCGTTCAGTTTTATTGCTACTCCTTTCTTCGTGTCAAATATATATTCCTCCGACTATGATATTATGCAACTCCCGGACATCGGAGGAATGTCTCGTGTGCTATCAAACATCACAACGTAGCTGGATGATTATAAAGATGATCTACAGGTATCTCCGAAGGTGTTTGTTGGGTTGGCATAGATCGATATTAGGATTTGACACTCCGAGTATCAGAGTGGTATCTCTGGGCCTCTCGGTAATGCACATCATATGAAGCCTTGCAAGCAATGTGACTAATGAGTTAGAATATGCTCAGAATGTGCTCAGAATGTCTGAGTACTACAATTGCTTGAATCATGTGGGAGTTAATCTTCCAGATAATATACTAATTGACAGAGTTCTCTAGTCACTATCACCAAGTTACTAGAACTTCATGATGAACTATAATATGCGAGGGGTGACGAAAACGATTCCCGAGCTCTTCGTGATGCTGAAATCGACGAAGGTAGAAATCAAGAAAGAGCACTAAGTGTTGATGATTGACAAGACCACTAGTTTCAAGAAAAGGGCAAAGGGAAAGAAAGGGAACTTAAACAAGAACGGTAAGCAAGTTGCTACTCCCGTGAAGAAGCCCAAAGGTGGACCTAAACCTGAAACTGAGTGCTTCTACTGCAAAGGAAAATGGTCAGTACAAGCGGAACTACCCCAAATATTTGGCGGATAAGAAGGATGGCAATGTGAACAAAGGTGATATACATGTTATTGATGTGTACCTTACTAGTGATCGTAGTAGCCCCATGTATTTGATACCTGTTCGGTTGCTATGATTTGTAACTCAAAACAGGAGTTTCCGAATAAATGGAGACTAGTTGAGGGTGAAGTGGCGATGTGTGTTGGAAGTGGTTCCAAGATTTATATGATCATCATCGCACACTCCCTATACTTTCGGGATTAGTGTTCAACCTAAATAAATGTTACTTGGTGTTTGTGTTGAGCTTGAATATGATTAGATCATGTTTATTACAATACAGTTATTCATTTAAGACAAAGAATAATTGTTATTCTGTTTACATGAATAAAACCTTCTATGGTCATACACCTAATGTTAATGGTTTATTGAATCTCGGTCGTGGTGATACACATATTCATAATATTAATGCCAAAAGATGCAAAGTTGATAATGCTAGTGCAACTTATTTGTGGCACTGGCCTTTGGGTCATATCGGTAAAGCGCATGAAGAAACTCCATAAAGATGGACTTTTGGAATCACTTGATTATGAATTGTTTGATACTTGCAAACTGTGTCTTATGGGCAAGATGACTAAAACTCCGTTCTCTGGAACAATGGAACGAGCTAGTGACTTATTGGAAATAATACATACCGATGTATGTGGTCCAATGAGTGTTGATGCTCGTGGCGGGTATCGTTATTTTTTGACCTTCACAGATGATTTAAGAAGATATGGGTATATCTACTTGATGAAACACAAGTCTCAAACATTTGAAAAGTTCAAAGAATTTCAGAGTGAAGTGGAGAATCATCTTAACAAGAAAATAAAGTTTCATCGTGGAGGAGAATATTTGAGTTACGAGTTTGGCCTTCATTTAAAACAATGTGGAATAGTTTCACAACTCATGCCACCTGGAACATTACAGCATAATTGTCTGTCTGAATGTCGTAACCGCACTTTATTGGATATGGTGCGATCCATGATGTCTCTTACTGATTTACCACTATCGTTTTGGGGTTATGCATTAGACAACTGCATTCACTTTAAACAGGGCACCGTCAAAATCTGTTGAGACAAAATTATATGAACTGTGGCTTGGCAACAAACCTAAGCTGTCATTTCTTAGAGTTTGGGGATGCAATGCTTATGTCAAAAGGCTTCAGCCCGATAAGCTCGAACCCAAATCGGAGAAGTGCGTCTTCACAGGGTACCCTAAGGAAACAATTGGGTACAACTTCTACCACAAGTCCGAAGGCAAGATTTTTGTTGCTAAGAACGGAACCTTTCTACAGAAGGAGTTTATCTCGAAAGAAGTGAGTGGGGGGAAAGTAGAACTTGATGAGGTAATTGTACCTGCTCTCAATTTGGAAAGAAGCTCATCTGCGAAATCTGTTCCCATGATGCCTACACCAACTGGAGAGGAAGCTAATGATAACTATCATGAAACTACAGATCAAGTTGCTACAGAACATCGTATGTCAAGCAGAGCATGATCCTCACCAGAGTGGTACGGTAATCCTATTTTGGAAGTAATGTTACTTGACCATGACGAACCTACAATCTATGAAGAAGCGATGATGAGCCCAGATTCCGATAAATGGCTTGAGGCCACGAAATTTGAGATAGAATCCATGTATGAGAACAAAGTGTGGACTTTGGTGGATCTGCGCAATGAACGGCGACCCATAGAAAATAAATGGATCTTCAAGAAGAAAACTGACGCTGATGGTAATGTTACTTTCTATAAAGCTCGAATTGTTGCTAAAAGTTTTCGACAATTACAAGGAGTTGACAACGATGAGACTTTCTCACCCATAGAGATGCTTAAGTCTGTCCGAATCATGTTTGCAATTGCCATATTTAAGAAAACTGGCAAATGGATGTCAAAACTGCATTCCTTAAATGGATATCTCTAAGGAGAATTGTATATGATGCAACCAAAAGGTTTTGTCGATCCTAAAGGTACTAACAAAGTGTGCAAGCTCCAGCGATCCATTTATGGACTGATGCAAGCATCTCGGAATTGGAATATACGCTTTGATGAGGTGATCAAAGCATATGGTTTTATACAAACTTTTGGAGAAGCCTGTATTTACAAGAAAGTGTGTGGGAGCACTACAACCTTTCTGATAAGTATATGTGAATGACATATTGTTGATCGAAAATGATGTAGAATTTTTTGGAAAGCATAAAGGAAAGTTTGAAATGAGTTTTTCAAAGAAAGACCTCGGTGAAGCTGCTTACATATTGGGCATCAAGATCTATAGAGATAGATCAGGATGCTTGATAAGATTTTTCGATGAGTATATACCTTGACAAGATTTTGAAAGAGTTCAACATGGATTAGTCAAACAAGGAGTTCTGGCCTGTATTACAAGGTGTAATGTTGAGTAAGACTGAAAGGCCGACCACGGCAGAAGATAGAAAAGAGAATGAAAGTCATTCCCTATGCCTCAGTCATAGGTTCGATAAAGTATGCCATGCTATGTACCAGACCAGTTGTGTGCCTTGCTATGAGTTTGGCAAGGGGGTACGATAGTGATCTAGGAGTGGATCACTGGATAGCGGTCAAAGTTATCCTTAGTTAGCTAAGAGAACTAAGGAAATATTTATCGGTTAAGGAGGTGGTAAAGAGTTCGTCGTAAAGAGTTACGTCGATGCAAGCTTTTACACCGATCTGGATAACTCTGAGTCTCAATCTGGATACATATTGAAACTGGGAGCAATTAGCTAGAGTAGCGCCATGCAGAGCATTATAGACATAGAAATTTGCAAAATACATACGGCTCTGGATGTGGCAGATCCATTGACTAAACTTCTCTCACAAGCAATACATGGTCACACCTTAGTACCCTTTGGGTGTTAATCACATAGCGATGTGAACTCGATTATTGACTCTAGTAAACCCTTTGATTGTTGGTCACATGGCGATGTGAACAATGGGTGTTAATCACATACATATGTGAACTATTGGTGTTAAATCACATGGAGATGTGAACTAGATTATTGAATCTAGTGCAAGTGGGAGACAGAAGGCATAACCTAGAGGCAATAATAAAGTTGTTATTTTATATTTCCTTATTCATGATAAATGTTTATTATTGTTAGGGAACGTAGTAATTTCAAAATTTTCCTACGCACACGCAAGATCATGGTGATGCGTAGCAACGAGAGGGGAGAGTGTGTCCACGTACCCTCTTATACCGAAAGCAGAAGCGTTAGCACAACGCGGTTGATGTAGTCGTACGTCTTCATGATCCAACTGATCAAGTACCGAACGCATGACACCTCCGAGTTCTGCACACGTTCAACTCGATGACGTCCCTCGAACTCCGATCCAGCCGAGCTTTGAGGGAGAGTTCCATCAGCACGACGGCGTGGTGACGATGATGATGTTCTACCGATGCAGGGCTTCGCCTAAGCACAGCTACGATATTATTGAGGTGGATTATCGTGGACGGGGGCACCGCACACGGCTAAGAGATCCAAGGGATCAAATGTTGTGTCAAGAGGTGCCCCCTGCCCCCGTATATAAAGGAGCAAGGGGGGAGGCCGGCCAGCCTTGGGGCTCACCAAGGAGGGGAGGAGTCCTCCTCCTAGTAGGAGTAGGACTCCCCTCTTTCCTAGTCCAACCAGGAAAAGGAAGGGGGAAGGAAGGAGAGGGAAAGGAGAAGGAAAGGGGGGTGCGTCCCCCTCCCTAGTCCAATTCGGACCCCTATAGGGAGCGGGAGAACTGCCCCTTGTGGGCTACCTTCCCTCTTCCCTATGGCTCATGTAGGCCCAATAGTCTCCCCGGGGTTTCCGATAACCCCCCGGCACTCCGATAAATACCCGAATCACTCGGAACCTTTCCGATGTCCGAATATAGTTGTCCATTATATCGATCTTTACGTCTCGACCATTTTGAGACTCCTCGTCATATCCCGATCTCATCCGGGACTCCTAACTACGTTCGGTACATCAAAACACATAAACTCATAATATAACTCTCATCGAACTTTAAGTGTGCGGACCCTACGGGTTCGAGAACTATGTAGACATGACCGACACACGTCTCCGGTCAATAACCAATAGCGGAACCTGGATGCTCATATTATCTCCCACATATTCTACGAAGATCTTTATCGGTCAAACCGCATAACAACATACGTTGTTCCCTTTGTCATCGGTACGTTACTTGCCCGAGATTCGATCGTCGGTATCTCAATACCTAGTTCAATCTTGTTACCGGCAAGTCTCTTTACTCGTTCCGTAATACATCATCCTGTAACTAACTCATTAGTTACAATGCTTGCATGGCTTATAGTGATGTGCATTACCGAGTGGGCCCGGAGATACGTCTCCGACAATCAGAGTGACAAATCCTAATCTCGAAATACGCCAACCCAACAAGTACCTTCGGAGACACCTCTGGAGCACCTTTATAATCGCCCAGTTACGTTGTGACGTTTGGTAGAACACAAAGTGTTCCTCCGGTAAACGGGAGTTGCATAATCTCATAGTTATAGGAACATGTATAAGTCATGAAGAAAGCAATAGCGACATACTAAACGATCAAGTGCTAAGCTAACGGAATGGGTCAAGTCAGTCACATCATTCTCCTAATTATGTGATCCTGTTAATCAAATGGCAACTCATGTCTATGGTTAGGAAACTTAACCATCTTTGATTAACGAGCTAATCAAGTAGAGGCATACTAGTGACACTATGTTTGTCTATTTATTCACACATGTATTATGTTTCCGGATAATACAATTCTAGCATGAATAATAAACATTTATCATGAAATAAGGAAATAAATAATAACTTTATGATTGCCTCTAGGGCATATTTTCTTCAGTCTCCCACTTGCACTAGAGTCAATAATCTAGTTCACATCACCATGTGATTTAACACCAATATTCATATATGTATATGATTAACACCCATAGTTCACATTGTCATGTGACCAACACCCAAAGGGTTTACTAGAGTCAATAATCTAGTTCACATCGCTATGTGATTAACACCCAAAGAGTACTAAGGTGTGATCATGTTTTGCTCGTGAGAGAAGTTTAGTCAACGGGTCTGTCACATTCAGAGCCGCATGTATTTTGCAAAATATTCTATGTCTACAATGCTCTATACGGAGCTACTCTAGCTAATTGCTCTCACTTTCAATATGTATCCAGATTGAGACTTAGAGTCATCTGGATAAGTGTCAAAACTTCCATCAATGTAACCCTTTACGACGAACGTCTTGTCACCTCCATAATCGAGAAACATATCCTTATTCCACTAAGGATAATTTTGACCAATGTCCAGTGATCTACTCCTAGATCACTATTGTACTCCCTTGCCAAACCAGGACAGAGTATACAATAGGTCTGGTCCATAGCATGGCATACTTTTATAGAACCTATGACTGAGGCATAGGGAATGACTTTCATTCTCTCTTTTTTTCTGCTGTGGTCGGGATTTGAGTCTTACTCAATTTCACACCTTTGCAACACAGGCAAGAATTCTTTCTTTGACCGTTCCATTTTGAACTACTTCAAAATCTTGTCAAGGTATGTACTCATTGAAAATCTTATCAAGCGTCTTGATCTATCTCAATAGATCTTGATGCTCAATATGTAAGTAGCTTTACTAATGTCTTTCTTTTAAAGAACTCATTTAAAACACTTCTTTATGCTCTCCAGAAAAGTTCTAAATCATTTCTGATCAACAATATGTCACTCACATATACTTATCAGAAAGGTTGTAGTGCTCCCACTCACTTTATTGTAAATACAGACTTCACTGCAAGTCCGTATAAAACTATATGCTTTGATCAAGTTATCAAAGCGTATATTCCAACTCCAAGCTGCTTGCACCAGTCCATAGATGGATCGCTGGAGCTTGCACATTTTGTTAGCACCTTTAGGATTGACAAAACCTTCTGGTTGCATCATATACAACTCTTCTTGAAGAAACCCATTAAGGAATGCAGTTTTGACATCCATTTGCCAGATTTCATAAAATGTGGCAATTGCTAACATGATTCGGACAGACTTAAGCATCGCTACAGTTGAGAAATCTCATTGTAGTCAACACCTTGAACTTGTCGAAAACCTTTTTGCGACAAGTCGAGCTTTATAGATAGTAACACTACTATCAATGTATGTCTTCCTCTTGAAGATCCATTTATTTTCTATGGCTTGCTGATCATCGGGCAAGTCCACCAAAGTCCACACTTTGTTCTCATACATGGATGCTATCTCAGATTTCATGGCATCCAGCCATTTCGTGGATTCTAGGCTCAAGATCGCTTCCTCATAGTTCGTAGGTTTATCATGGTCTAGTAACATGACTTCTAGAACAGGATTACCGTACCACTTTGGTGCGGACCGTACTATGGAAGACCTACGAGGTTCTGTAGTAACTTGATCTGAAGTTTCATGATCATCATCATTAGCTTCCTCACTAATTGGTGTAGGAATCACTGGAACTAATTTATGTGATGAACTACCTTCCAATTACCTTATCAAGCTCTACTTTCCTCCCACTCACTTCTTTTGAGAGAAACTCCTTCTCTAGAAAGGATCCATCTTAGCAACAAATATCTTGCCTTCGGATCTGTGATAGAAGGTGTACCCAACAGTTTCCTTTGGGTATTGTATGAAGACGCACTTCTCCGATTTGGGTTTGAGCTTATCAGGTTGAAACTTTTTCACATAAGCATCGCAGCCCCAAACTTTAAAAAACAACAACTTTGGTTTCTTCCCAAACCACAATTCATAATGCGCCATCTCAACGGATTTTGATGGTGCCCTATTTAAAGTGAATGCAGCTGTCTCTAATGCATAACCCCAAAATGATAATGGTAAATCGGTAAGAGACATCATAGATCGTACCATATCTAATAAAGTGTGGTTACGATGTTCGGACACACCATTACGCTGTGGTGTTCCAGTTGGCATGAGTTTGTGAAACTATTCCACATTATTTTAATTGAAGACCAAACTCGTAACTCAAACATTTGTCTCCACGATCAGATCGCAGAAACTTTATTTTCTTGTTACGATGATTTTCCACTTCACTCTGAAATTCTTTGAACTTTTCAAATATTTCAGACTTATGTTTGATCAAGTAGATATACTCATATCTGCTCAAATCATCTGTGAAGGTCATAAAATAACGTTACCCGCCACAAGCATCAACACTCATTGGACCGCATACATTGGTATGTATTATTTCCAACAAGTCAGTAGCTCGTTCCATTGTTCTGAAGAACGGAGTTTTAGTCATCTTGCCCAAAAGGCAAGGTTCGCAAGCATCAAATGATTCATAACGAAGTGATTCCAAAAGTCCATCTTTATGGAGTTTCTTCCCGTGCTTTACACCGATATGATCCAAACGGCAGTGCCACAAATAAGTTGCACTATCATTATTAACTTTGCATCTTTTGGCATCAATATTATGAATATGTGTATCACTACGATCGAGATCCAACAAACTATTTTCATTGGGTGTATGACCATCGAAGGTTTTATTCATGTAAACAGAACAACAATTATTCTCTGATTTTAAATGAATAACGTATTGCAATAAACATGATCAAATCATATTCATGCTCAACGCAAATGCCAAATAACATTTATTTAGGTTTAACACTAATCCCAAAAGTATAGGGAGTGTGCGATGATGATCATATCAATCTTGGAACTACGTCCAACACACATCGTCACTTTACCCTCAACTAGTCTCTGTTTATTCTGTAACTCCTATTTCGAGTTACTAATTTTTAGTAACCGAACAAGTATCAAATACCCAGGGGCTACTATAAACACTAGTAAGGTACACATGAATAACCTGTATATCAAATATACCCTTGTTCACTTTTCCATCCTTCTTATACACCAAATATTCAGGGCATTTCTGTTTCCAGTGACCATTTCCTTTGCAGTGTAAGCACTCAGTTTCAGGCTTTGGTCCAGCTTTGGGCTTCTTCGCGGGAGTGACAACTTGCTTGTCATTCTAATTGAAGTTCCCTTTCTTTCGCTTTGCCTTTTTCTTGAAACTAGTGGTCTTGTCAATCATCAACACTTGATGCTCTTTCTTGATTTCTATCTTCGTTGATTTCAACATCGCGAAGAGCTCGGGAATCATTTTCATCATCCTTTGCATACTATAGTTTATCATGTAGTTCTACTAACTTGGTGATGGTGACTAGAGAACTCTATCACTCACTATCTTATCTGGAAGATTAACTCCCACTTGATTCAAGCGATTGTAGTACCCAGACAATCTGAGCACATGCTCACTTGTTGAGCAATTCTCCTCCATCTTTTAGCTATAGAACTTGTTGGAGACTTCATATCTCTCAACTCGGGTATTTGCTTGAAATATTAACTTCAACTCCTGGAACATCTCATATGGCCCATGACGTTCAAAACATCTTTGAAGTCCCGATTCGAAGCTGTTAAGCATGGTGCACTAAACTATCAAGTAGTCATCATATTAAGCTAGCCAAACGTTCATAACAGCTGCATCTGCTCCTGCATTAGCTCTGTCACCTAGCGGTGCATCAAGGACATAATTCTTCTATGCAGCAATGAGAACAATCCTCAAATCACTGATCCAATCCACATCATTGCTACTAACATCTTTCAACACAGTTTTCTCTAGGAACATATCAAAATAAACACATGAAAGCAACAATGCGAGCTATTGATCTACAACATAATTTGCAAAATACTACCAGGACTAAGTTCATGATGAATTTAAGTTCAATTAATCATATTACTTAAGAACTCCCACTTAGAAAGACATCTCTCTAATCATCTAAGTGATCACGTGATCCAAATCAACTAAACCATAACCGATCATCACATGAAATGGAGTAGTTTTCAATGGTGAACATCACTATGTTGATCATATCTACTATATGATTCACGCTCGACCTTTCGGTCTCAATGTTCCGAGGCCACATCTGCATATGCTAGGCTCATCAAGTTTAACCTGAGTATTCTGCGTGTGCAAAACTGGCTTGCACCCATTGTAGATGGACGTAGAGCTTATCACACCCGATCATCACGTGGTGTCTGGGCACGAAGAACTTTGGCAACGGTGCATACTCAGGGAGAACACTTTTATCTTGAAATTTAGTGAGAGATCATCTTATAATGCTACCGTCAATCAAAGCAAGATAAGATGCATAAAAGATAAACATCGCATGCAATCAATATAAGTGATATGATATGGCCATCATCGTCTTGTGCTTGTGATCTTCATCTCCGAAGCACCGTCATGATCGCCATCGTCACCGGCGCGACACCTTGATCTCCATCGTAGCATCGTTGTCGTCTCACCAACTATTGCTTCTACGACTATCACTACCGTTTAGTGATAAAGTAAAGCAATTACAGGGCGATTGCATTGCATACAATAAAGCGACAACCATATGGCTTCTGCCAGTTGCCGACAACTCGGTTACAAAACATGATCATCTCATACAATAAAATATAGCATCATGCCTTGACCATATTACATCACAACATGCCCTGCAAAAACAAGTTAGACGTCCTCTACTTTGTTGTTGCAAGTTTTACATGGCTGCTATGGGCTGAGCAAGAACCGTTCTTACCTACGCATCAAAACCACAACGATAGTTTGTCAAGTTAGTGATGTTTTTACCTTCTCAAGGACCGGGCGTAGCCACACTCGGTTCAACTAAAGTTGGAGAAACTGACACCCGCTGGCCACCTATGTGCAAAGCAGGTCGGTAGAACCAGTCTCGCGTAAGCGTACGCGTAATGTCGGTCTGGACCGCTTCATCCAACAATACCGCCGAACCAATGTATTACATGCTGGTAAGCAGTATGACTTGTATCGCCCACAACTCACTTGTGTTCTACTCATGCATATAACATCTACGCATAAAACCAGGCTCGGATGCCACTGTTGGAGAACGTAGTAATTTCAAAATTTTCCTACGCACACGCAAGATCATGGTGATGCATAGCAGCGAGAGAGGAGAGTGTGTCCACGTACCCTCGTAGACCAAAAGCGGAATCATTAGCACAACGCGGTTGATGTAGTCTTACGTCTTCATGATCCAACCGATCAAGTACCAAACGCACGGCACCTCCGAGTTCTGCACATGTTCAACTCGATGACGTCCCTCGAACTCCGATCCAGCCGAGCTTTGAGGGAGAGTTCCGCCAGCACGACGGCGTGGTGACGACGATGATGTTCTACCGACGCAGGGCTTCGCCTAAGCACCGCTACGATATTATTGAGGTGGATTATGCCGCACACGGGTAAGAGATCCAAGGGATCAACTGTTGTGTCTAGAGGTGCCCCCCTGCCGCCGTATATAAAGGAGCAAGGGGGGAGGCCGGCCAGCCTTGGGGCGCACCAAGGAGGGGAGGAGTCCTCCTCCTAGTACGAGTAGGACTCCCCTCTTTCCTAGTCCAACTAGGGAAAGGAAGGGGGAAGGAAGGAGAGGGAAAGGAGAAGGAAAGGGGGGGCTCCCTAGTCCAATTCGGACCCCCTATAGGGAGGGGGCGCAGCTGCCTTCCCTCTTTCCTATGGCCCATGTAGGCCCAATAGTCCCCCCCCCCCGGGGTTTCCGATAACCCCCCGACACTCAGATAAATACCCGAATCACTAGGTACCTTTCGGATGTCCGAATATAGTCGTCCAATATATCGATCTTTATGTCTCGACCATTTTGAGACTCCTCGTCATGTCCCCGATCTCATCCGGGACTCCGAACTACCTTCAGTACATCAAAATACATAAACTCATAATATAACTGTCATCGAACTTTAAGCGTGTGAACCCTATGGGTTCGAGAACTATGTAGACATGACCGAGACACGTCTCCGGTCAATAACCAATAGAGGAACCTGGATGCTCATATTGGCTCCCACATATTCTATGAAGATCTTTATCGGTCAAACCGCATAACAACATACGTTGTTCCCTTTGTCATCAGTATGTTACTTGCACAAGATTCGGTCGTCGGTATCTCAATACCTAGTTCAATCTCGTTACCGGCAAGTCTCTTTACTCATTCCGTAATACATCATCCTGTAACTAACTCATTAGTTACAATGCTTGTAAGGCTTATAGCGATGTGCATTACCGAGTGGGCCCAGAGATACGTCTCCGACAATCGGAGTGACAAATCCTAATCTCGAAAGACGCCAACCCAACAAGTACCTTCGGAGAAACCTCTAGAGCACCTTTATAATCACCCAGTTACGTTGTGACGTTTGGTAGGACACAAAGTGTTCCTCCGGTAAACGGGAGTTGCATAATCTCATAGTTATAGGAACATGTATAAGTCATGAAGAAAGCAATAGTAACATACTAAATGATCCAGTGCTAAGCTAACGGAATGGGTCAAGTCAATCACATCATTCTCCTAATGATGTTATCCCGTTAATCAAATGACAACTCATGTCTATGGTTAGGAAACTTAACCATCTTTGATTGACGAGCTAGTCAAGTAGATGCATACCAGTGACACTATGTTTGTCTATGTATTCACACATGTATTATGTTTCTGGATAATACAATTCTAGCATGAATAATAAACATTTATCATGAAATAAAGAAATAAATAATAACTTTATTATTGCCGCTAGGGAATTGTTGGGCCTAAATTGGCCATAGGGGAGAGTGGAGGCAGCCCACAAGGGGTGGCCGCGCCCTCTCCCATTGGGAGTCCGAATTGGACTAGGGGAGGGGGCGCGCCCTCTTTCCTTCTCCTCTTCCCTCTCCCTTCCCCTTTTCCCCCTCCATGAGAAGGAAAAAAGAGGGGGGGGGCGAATCCTACTAGGAGTGGAGTCCTAGTAGGACCCCCCCCCTCCTTGGCGCACCCTTGTGGTCGGCCTCCTCCCCTCCTCCTTTATATACGGGGGCAGGGGGCACCCCAAAGCACATCAATTGTTTAGCCGTGTGCGGTGCCCCCTCCACCGTTTACTCCTACGGTCATACTATCGTAGTGCTTCGGTGAAGCCCTGCGCGGATCACTTCACCTACTCCGTCATCATGTCGTCGTGTTGATGGAACTCACCGACTCCTTCATGCCTCTACTAGATCAAGAGTTCGAGGGATGTCATCGAGCTGAATGTGTGCAGAACTCGGAGATGTCGTACGTTTGGTACTTGATCGGTTGATTCGAGAAGACGTTCGACTACATCAACCGCGTTAAGTTAACGCTTCCGCTTTCGGTCTACGAGGGTACGTGGATACACTCTCCCCTCTCGTTCCTATGCATCTCCTAGATAGATCTTGCGTGAGCATAGGAATTTTTTTGAAATTGCATGCTACATTTCCCAACAGTTTCCGTGCGCTCCAGGAAATTAAGGTTGGTCCAAAGAAGACCGCAAAGCCACCGGTTGAGCACCGATCATCTGCGCATCCAGCCCAATCAGCATCTGTGAAAACACTCAAGAGTGTAGATGTTAATCTCTGTATACTGAGTCTAGAAGATATTGTCCCCTTGACATATCGGAGAATTCTTTTTACAGCTTCCCAATGAACCTCCGTTGGTTGAGCCAAGTACTGACAAACCTTGTTGACGGCAAATGAAATGTCGGGTCTGGTGAGCATCAAGTATTACAAACCACCTACAGTGTTGCGATAGACAAAAGCTTCTTCATCATTGAGAGCTTGGCCGACGTCCTGCGGCAACTTCTGTTGCACATTCATGGGGGTTGACACTGCCTTGCAATTCTCCATGTGTGTACGTCGAAGTAGGTCAGTAGCATACTTCTTCCGAGTAAGACTAAACATCCTAGAACTGGAAGCCACTTGAATGCCCAAGAAGTACTGCAATGGCCCAAGGTCCTTCACTGGGAAGGACTGAGCTAGCTGATCCAATAGACGCCGAATAGCAGTCGGGCTGGAACTGGCGACGACGATGTCATCGACGTAGATGAGCATATACATTGTGATGCTGGCATGAGAGAAAATAAACAGGGATGTATATGTTGTTGATGGAGCAAAACCAAGTTGTTGGAGACGATCACTGAGTCGGGAGTACCATGCGCGCGGCGACTGTTTGAGGCCATAGAGAGCCCGCCGAAGTTTACAGACATAACCCGGGTACCGAGGATCCTCAAAGCCGGGAGGTTGCTGCATATAGGCAGTCTCAGAGAGAGTTCGCCATGGAGGAAAGCATTGCTAACATCAAGCTGCCGAAGGCTCCAGCCGCGCCAGACGGCAAGAGCAAGGACAAGTCGGACGGTTGCCGGTTTTACAACCAGACTGAAGGTGTCGAGGTAGTCGACACTGTAACGCTGAGTGGAGCCCTTGGCCACGAGACGGGCCTTGTACTTGTCGATGCTGCCGTCAGCGTGTTCTCTGACTTTGAAACCCATTTGCACCCAATGACGTTCTGTCCCGGTGGTCGAGGGACGAGCGTCCAGGTGCGGTTCTCTTGTAGAGCGGCAAAATCAAGCTCCATGGCCTTGCGCCACGAGGAATCCATCATCGCGGAGCGGTAGGAAGTGGGCGCTGCAAGGAATGCCTGACGACGTGGGTCGTAGAGGACCGTTCCATCAGTAGGCACTAGAGGATTGACAATGTTGTTGCGAAGCCGAGTACATTTGACAATGATGAACAACCTCAAGAAGATACAACTGAAGAATATTACTATGAGTTGATCTATAGGAATCTCCTACAACCAGAGAGTTTACTTGCTGACCATAGTTGGTGCAAAATGCATGATCATTTAAGTTAGGTTAGTCAACATATATCTGGAGAAGAAAGTTTTTTGTGGAGACCGTCGGGGGATAAAACTTTGTCCAAACTAAGATGTGTTTCAATTGTCACTAACAAAGATTATATAGCACTCCCAATATGAACAAAGAGATGATTACAACGTCTTTTTCCTATTATAAGGGATCAAGTGTTGAGAATACAATTTTCAAGAGACTTCCATGCATTCGTGTTTTAGATCTGACTGGTTCATCTATTCAAAGCATTCCAGATTGCATTAGAAGTTTGATCCACGTATGACTACTTGATCTTAATGTTGCAAACATATCTTACCTTTTAGAGTCCATATCAGTTCCCTCATAAATCTTCAGATAATAAACCTGCAAGCAAAAAGCATACATAACCCCCTAAAGTATCACGTTTCGGCCACATCACCCCTCACCTCTAAAACCAGATTCTTAATCCCCTAAAGTTTCTAAAACCGGACAAAACACCCCTAATCCTGTTTTAAGCGGTTTCTGTGGGCGGTATTGTCTATCCGGCAGTCAAAGGCCAGTCAATGGCTATGGGCAGCCGTGGACGCGGCACAGGGCGCCGTGGAGTCGTTTGGCTCACCAGCCAAGGGCCGGCCTCGAGAGTACGCACCCTCGCGGAGCCCCGGTGCAGGAACTGGTTGCAGAAGCAGGTGGCGGTTAGTAATCCTCGACGAGTGGCTCCTGGTGATGCTGGCCGCGTCTTCGCGGGCGCGAGGGGGATTGCCATCTACGAGAGCGGCGAGGGCGGGGGCTTGCGCTTGGACAATTCGTTGATGGCGGTATAAACTGGTGCGCGGTCGGGGGCGAGGTGCACCGCGGCGACCTTCAGCCACTCCGATCCCAGGTCTGGCTCCGGGGCAAGGCCGAGAGGACCATGTCCGGCAGTAGTGGCGCTGGCCACGGCGACAAACTCCAGCGCCGATGCGAAACGCGGGTTCTCGTGTGTATTTCCAGCCGAAGCGATCGAATCGATCAGCTTCCGTGTACGTGTGCGTCTAGCTGGTTGAATTGATCAGTTAGCTAGTTCATGCAAGTGAATTCTCCAGGCAACCAAAGCCAACTTTGGGTACGCATGTATACGGATAACAGCACCTGCCTGTTAGGCATTGGGAAACGCTATTGCGAAACGTATGCGATGAGTTGGGCCTATGCCAACAGCGGCCACCGGCGCGGCATTGTCCGTGGACGCGGGCAACCTTGTGAACCTCGTCCCCACGGAGTCGGGGTGTGAGCCCAAGCTGGTGATCACCAGTTCACGACCTACGTCGGGCTGAACCAGTGCCATGTCGTCCGCATCATCCACGAGATCGGGGTCACACAATGCCGCACCCATTTACACCGCAAGAACATTCTACTCTTCATCTTATCCGACAAGATCGACGAGGCCTGACTGCAGTGCGCCGAGACGCTGCTCCGCCTGCACGGCGCTTGTGGCGAAGCACACCACTACGCGTGCATCAAGCTTCCAAGGGCACCACGTCATCTACAGTGAGCTGCTGCTACAGGCGCCCCAGCGCCGGCCCGACGGTGGACAAGGATTCAAGGAGACGCTGGACAGGTCCTCCCTCGGGACATAGAAGGCACTGAGCACACGCACACGTACGGTATATAGGCGGAGCCAGGTGTCCACGTCAGCAAAACCACGTGTGAAAACAGCTTAAGATGGTCTGGGGGTGTTTTTTCCGGTTCTAGAAACTTCAGGGGATTAAGAGTCCGGTTTTAGAGTTGAGGGGGTGACGTGGCCGAAATATGATACTTTAGGGGGTTATATATGTATACTTTTTTCTTCGCTGGTACTTTTTCGTTTTTATTACGTTCACTCCACTCCTTGGGTTGAACTCCATCATACTATTATGGTCAACTAATTCTAATCCCTGTCTCCCAATGTGTCAAACAGGATATCATAAAATTTTAATATTTTTGACTGAAGGGGTACCTTCTAATCTCCATATGTAATCTGCATCGAGTTGGTGTTGGTTCAATTCCTTGATATTCGAGTTCCAAATCATTCGAAGGTCGAGCACTACTGCATGGTTGATTTACTGGCACGTGTCGGACATTTAGAAGAAGCAGGGGATTTCATCGAGAAGATCCCCATTAAAGGCAGACATGGTGATGTTGGGGGCTTTGCTTGCCTCTTGTTGGAAATGCAAAAACGTTGAGCTCAGTGTTAGTGTCATCAACAAGATCATGCTGCTGGAGCCAGAAGCCCTCAAACTTGTGGAACTACGTGGTATCATCGAAGATATATGCAAGCTCAGTTAGATTGGATGACTCTGCGCGAATGAGAGGGCTGACGAGAGAGCGAGGTGTCAGCAAAATTCCAGGTTGCAGATGGACTGAGGTTAGTGGCAGAGTTCTTTAATTCTATGCAGGGGATGGACCACAGCATGGTGCGGAGGATATGTATCAACTTCTCAACATGCTTGTTGATGAGACGAGAGTCACGAGACTGGAGGGATATGTTCCAAATCTTGATCTAGTTTAACACAAAACCAGATGCAGACCAACTTCAGTATGGCAGTCTTACTGAAACCCGCTTTCGGGATTGGTATCTATGTCAAGGAGGCTGACATGTGTGAAAGAAAGGAGGCGGCTGTCGTGTTTTCTTAGAGGACCATAAACACCAGCTGAAATGCTGAATAAAAATGTGGGATGTCCAACATGGAACATTGCTTTGTATTCCTTCTCCATGGCTGGATACCAGGATCGAACCAGGTCTATTTTGAATCACCTGTCAACGGTGATCTTTGAATTACAACAGTTTGCCATGTAAAAACTAAGATGTGGAAGCGTATGCATACCGCAGGGACACGTGCGTGTTAAATAGGCAAACAAGTTACATGATGCGGCTAGGTTGTTGTAGACTTGATCCATACTCCAAGGCTATACAAGAGAGAACCTATCTACTCTAACAAGCTGCCTAGATACAACACAATACGCACGCGTTATACACTAACCACACTACTAGGAAAAGGCCTATTAATGGCGCATTGGTTTTGCCTACTAATGGCGCATTACCAGTGCGCCATTAGTATCACGCCACTAGAATTTTTTACTATGGTGCGCCATTAGAATAGATTCTAATGGCGCACCAGTGGTGCGCCATTAGTATTGCCCACAGTGCGCCACTATTATCTGCTATACTTATAGCGCACCACATGGTAGTGCGCCATTAGTAACAATTTTTTTAATTTTTTTTGTTTTTTCTTAATCTCAGGTCACTATTTCACATATGAGATATTCAACACATATATATACAACAAGCATCCATATAACAATCATATCCAACACACAAGTTTCATCATATATACATACATAGCCAACACATAGTTCCGTCGTTACATATTACAAAAGTTTCACATTGTTCATCCAACACCGTTATCCATCAATTCACAGAAGTTTCACATTGATACAAAATAAAACCACAAATGAAAAAGAAGCACTCCATCCATGCAAGCTTCCGTCAATTAAATCAAATCTGCAAAATGATAAACAAGAAGTTAGAAGAAGAAAAAGAAGAAGACTAGAAGAATACTAGAAGAAGAAGAACACTAGAAGAAGAACAAGAAGAGTTTTGGAAAAGAAGAAGAATAAGAAGAAGACTATAAGCTTATTATGTAAACTTGATCATTTTGTGCTAACATAAGTTATTTTGGAGCTAACCTATAGAAAACTAAGCATATAATCTCTAAGTTAGTATATTAGAGCCAACTTAGGTAAAATGAAGCTAACCTATGTCATTTTGGAAAAGAAGAAGAATAAGAAAAAGACTATAAGCTTATTATGTAAACTTGATCATTTTGTGCTAACATAAGTTATTTTGGAGCTAACCTATAGGAAACTAAGCATATAAGCTCTTAGTTAGTATATTAGAGCCAACTTAGGTAAAATGAAGCTAACCTATGTCATTTTGGAAAAGAAGAAGAATAAGAAAAAGACTATAAGCTTATTATGTAAACTTGATCATTTTGTGCTAACATAAGTTATTTTGGAGCTAACCTATAGGAAACTAAGCATATAAGCTCTAAGTTAGTATATTAGAGCCAACTTAGGTAAAAATGAAGCTAACCTATAGGAAACTAAGCATATTAGAGATAACATAGGTAACTAAGTATATATATATATATCATTTTGGATAGCTAACCTATAGGAGATCTGACATACCTGACAAAGTTCAGTTCTCATGCATTGTTCTTCTCCTTCTTCTCCTTCCTCTCCCTGATGCGCCTAGAGCGGCGAGGCGGTGGAGGCAGTGGAGGCAGTGGGATGTAGTCTTCTACCACAATTGGCGTGGTCATGTCGCCCAGCTGTGGGATCGCCGGCGCCACCACCGGTGCGTGGTCATTGTCAGGCACCACCACCATCGCGAGGCCACCTTCGGGCATGACCATCGCTAGGTCATCCTCAGCCACCTCCATCTCTTGCCCATGGTCAGCCACCACCATCTCTTGCCCTTGGTCAGCCACCACCAGCGCTAGGTCATCCTCAGCCTGATGCCCATCGTCATCCTGCAGCTCCTCATCCTCACTCTGCTCCTCTTCTCCCGCACTCCAGTACGGATCATCCTTCTTGTTGTCTATGCTGCTGCCAGAATCGCTGCTGCTTTCGCTACAGCTAGAATCGCTGCTACTTTCGCTACAGCCATAGTCGTTGCTGCTTTGGCTGTAGCCAGTGTCGCTGCTGCTGCTCCCATTACCTGTACAAAATGCAACAATGACCGTTAACAATCGATGTGAGACAAAGCCAAATGTAGAGGAATAAGAAGAGGCAGAACGTACCGGCATCATCATCGGCAGCATAGCGCATGCGACACATAGTCTTGTTGAACACCTTCACGATGAGCATGTTGGCGTTGCCGTCGTACCTGAAGAGAAGGAAGTACCCCAGCTGCAGGTCATAGGCACGGTAGAACTTCTCCCACCCACGAGACAAGTACATGTGGCCCTTCTTGATCACCAACTACACATCCCACTACCTGCGAAACCCGCTGCCGGCCTGTCGCAGCTTCACATTATTTGGCGGATCTTCACCCATTAGCATGTTCATAAAACTGTTAGGCAGCCTCTGCAGTTTGGGACAATGAGTGATGTAGCAAACAACAGATATCATAATGAGATGGGTGAAGGGGAGATCTCTCATTTTATATACCTGTGTCATGGATGATACTGAAGCCTCAAGTATGATAGTGAAGAACTCGGAAGCATCCAACTCGTATTGCGGTGTCGCAGATCGGCGGTGGCTGCTTCCTGCCATCTCTGATAAGCAGCAGAAGAGACCAATTAGTACCCATGCATGATAACATGCATTAGTCGCAAGTACCCCATATGTCCTATTTTTAGCAAAGTAATGCTAAAATTCATGGAAAACTTCAGCATTACCTTTGCTGAAAATAGGACATATGGAGTACCCGAATTTGCCGGAACGGAAGTTAATCGACATTCCGGCAAACTCAAGGGCCTCTCGGGGTACCTGCAAATTCATCACGACACAATGGTCGGAGACAAAACCCAGCAAACTAGCACCACAAAGCACATAACAAAATTCAGTAAATTTCCAGCAACTACTCCTAATGCAAACAAGATTCACCTAGCAAGGTTTATTTGACATGGAGTAGTTTATTTCATAAAGTAAACATTAGCACTATTTGACAGTAAAAGGTTTTAGCTAATTTGAATTAACTGAAAGCAGCAGTACATCATTTTTATTGATAGTAAAATGTTCAAAGAAACAGAAATATCAGTACAATAGCTAGATTACACTATCAGTACACTAGCAGTAAAATGTTCATTTACTTTGAATAAACAAATATTCAAGCAGATTTGCTTGTCCTACTCCTGCAGATCACCAAGCATCTTTTTTAATCCAGCTAATTAACTGAAACTTGCACTAAACTACTGTTGTCCCGCACTACTGCAAGTGCCATACTACTGCAAGTGCTATACTACTGCAGAGAATTATGCCCACTTGAGTTGGAGTTAATGACCTCGATAGACTGTCACTGGCAGTAAGAGAGTAGCACTACTAGTACTAGCCTTGTACTACTTGTAATGGAAGAATATGACACAGTGCTAGTACACAGGTACAAATTATAATCAGTAGGAAAATATCATCATAATAATATCATCATTCAATAGGCAAACAACCTTAGGTAGGTCAGTTCTGAACTACATATGGCAATCTCACTTTTAGGAAAGAAGGATCATCATACACATATATAGCTCACTTCATCTGGGGCAGGGGCTATGGCAGAGGATTTCACTCAAAACTGAAGCAGTATATACCTGCCTGATGTGAAGCGTTGTCCCAGATGTATTCACAAGAGGCTAGAAGATGTGCTCAACCAACTGTCACAAAAACAAATAAATTATTATTTGCCTAAGTTGGTACAAGGAATGTACAGGTACCAAAATCTCATCACACTAGCTAAAAGACGACAAACATGTCTTGTTAAGAACTTAAGATATGTCAAAAATTGACAGGAGCTTGATCATTTTTATTGCTAGGTTCATAGTAAGACTTCACATTGCTGCCTGTGCAATATTAACTAGATGTATGGTTTACTTGAGCTATACATGTTTCTACTTACAAGGTTATATCTGAAAATAGAACTAAATAGACATTTTAAATATATTTCACTCATAATATGAACTTTTTCTGCAACTGTAACTATGAAATCCAAATTTCCTTGGTTCAGTTTCAGTAAATGTCTGAAACAAACACTAGGCTTTGCCTACCGATGTGCAAAACAAAAACAAACTAAATTAGCATGACATTCAGCAGGAACGAAGAATGGATAAAGAACCGAAGAAACACAACATTCAGAGAAACACACAATAGCTTGCAGTGGCTTCCGTCGCGCGGTCCTTTCAAAAGTTCATAGCAGCGGAGCGCAATGCAGGCCGAAAAAAGATCATCTACTGCATTCTCCCCACCAGAATGAACACAGGCCGGCAGCTCCTCGATAACCTCATGGAAAACCATCATCATCTTACCTGCAGGTTGTTTACTGCTGCTGCTGGGCTGCAGGGGCGGAGGAAGGGGCGCCGCCGGTGGAGAGGGCGAGGCCGAGGATGGCGTGGGGCTTGAGGGCCTACGGCCTGGTGAGGCCGACGAGGTGGTCGTCCCCGACGGCGGCAGAGCTAGGGTTCGGGGAGACGGCGGGCGGCGCTGAGGGGACGGGGCGGTTGAGAGGGG
>LT934114.1:742817018-742828909 GCA_900231445.1 Triticum turgidum subsp. durum
GTGCTCGTCGACGGCGGTGGAGCGGGGAAGGGTTGCGGTGGGTCGTCGGCGGCGGTGGAGCTAGCGGGGGAGGGTGCGGGTGGGATCGAGATCGAGATCAAAAAGTGTCCATGAAAATATACACAGTGCGCCATTAGCAGTTTTGTAAAAAAGTAAAAAAAATTATATACTAATGGCGCACTGCTTACAAGGTGCGCCATTACTTGGTAGAACTAGTAATGGCGCACTTTGGCACCATGCGCCATTAGAGTGTATGGAAAAATGAAAAAAAATTCAATACTAGTGGCGCACCGTGTGCCTGGTGCGCCATTAGTGTCTTCCACACTAATGGCGCACCTCCGACCGGTGCGCCATTAGTATATAGTAGCGGCGCACTGCTTACCAGGTGCGCCATTAGTATCAATCCTATCTATAGTCATTTTCCTAGTAGTGCCACATACGTGTCACGTTACAACCTAAACAAGCCTATCATTTAACATCCTCCCTCAATCTAAACATTTCATGGTTGAGATTGTTCTTGAAGGCTTGAAGTTGTCGAGCTTGTAGAGGCTTCGTGAAGCCATCTTCAACTTCATCTCATATTGGAATAAACCTAATGTCCAAGAGCTTATTTGCAACTCATTCACGAACAAAGTGAAAATCAATTTCTATATGCTTTGTTCTTGCATGAAACACAGGATTTGCAGAGAGATAAGTTGCTCCCAAATTATCACACCACAAGCAAGAGACACGTGGTCTTGCAATTCCCAATTCATCGAGTAAGGTTTCCACCCACATTACCTCAGCTGTTGCATTTTCCAATGACTTGTATTCTGCTTCAGTGCTAGAACGTGAAACTGTAGCTTGCTTCTTTGCATTCCAAGATACAAGGTTAGAACCAAAGAAAACAGCAAACCCACCAGTAGACCTTCTGTCATCAGGACATCCTGCCCAATCTGCATCAGAGAAGGTACTTACTATTGTTGATGGTGACTTACATATTTTCAGGCCAGTTCCAGCACTTCCTTGAATATATCTTAGTATCCTCTTAACAGTTGTCCAATGCAGAGATGTAGGAGAATGCAAAAATTGTCAGACCTTATTAACAGAGAAAGCTATAGCAGGTCTTGTCAAAGTTAAGTACTGTAGTGCCCCAACTACACTTCTGTATTTTGTCCATTCCTCTGGACTTAGCAATTCCCCTTCATGCAATGACAATTGTTCAGTAGTAGACAGAGGTGTACTAGAGGGTTTACAATCCTTCATCCCTACACGTTTAAGTACCTCTGTTGCATATTTTTCTTGGGTTAGCAGAATACCATCATCTATCTTTTTTACTTCAATGCCTAGGAAATAGTGCAACTCACCTAAGTCCTTTAAGGCAAATTCACTTTTCGGATTCTTAAGCAAAGCCGAGGTAGCCTCTTGAGAGGAACTAGCAACAATTATGTCATCTACATAAATGAGCATAAAGATGATCACCTTCCCTTTCCTGAAATAGAATAAGGAGGTGTCTCGCTTGGAGGGCCGAAAGTCGAGTTGTTGTAGCTTTGAATTCAATCTTGAATACCACGCCCTGGATGCCTGTTTTAACCCATATAAAGCTTTGTCCAACCTACACACATGTTGTGGTTTAGTATTATCCACAAAACCAGGTGGTTGTCGCATATAAACCTCTTCCTCGAGAACGCCATGTAAAAACGCATTCTGTACATCCAATTGGCGAAGGCTCCATCCCATGGACATAGCAATAGATAGAACCATCCTGATAGTGGCTACTTTAACAACTGGACTAAATGTATCTTCATAGTCAATACCATAACGCTGCTTAAAGCCTTTAGCCACTAATCTAGCCTTGTACCTATCTATAGTGCCATCAGATTTTCTTTTGACTTTATACACCCATTTACAATCTATAATGTTTCTCCCTAGTCTAGGTGGAACTAGATGCCAGGTTTTATTTTTCATGAGTGCATCATATTCTACTTCCATAGCATTTTTCCAATTTTTATCTTGCAATGCTTCTACTGGATCACGAGGTTCTTGAGTGACAGCAAAGTTTACAACTTTAATATTCTTGTCATACCTGGCAGTTCCATCATTAGGAACTTTGGGCTTCAATATACCTTCTTTAGCCCGTGTATTGGGCGTTCAGTGTTTGTAGCTGCAGGAGATCCAGTGGTTGGCGCAGAAAATCCACCACCTTGTACCACCAGAGAATCCTCCTCGGCTGTCGCTCCGTCGGGCGTAGGATCACGCGCCCGTGCGCCAGGAGCTGGTTCCACCGAATCTGGCGCAGGCGATAGACGCGCAGAGCTTCGTGTCGGGAGCGCGCCATCATTGCCTACAGGGGATGGCGACCCGGACCCAGTCGATCGCCGCCAGCTGTCGGAGGAGGGTGCGGCTGTATCGAAACTTACCGCCCCGAATGGGCGATTGGCGCTGCGTGTCACGCGCCTGGCCATGTCGGGGGCGTGCCCGAGTCAGTTTCCGCGCCAGGTTCTGTGCCGCCGCCGAATCTCTCGGGAGCAGGCATAGCAGCAGGACCCGCCTCGGGTCTCGTGTCGGTCCAGTTTGGACGCATATGCTGCATAAAATCACGATTTGGAGTGCTATTTTTTCACTGTTTTCATCAGCACAACCTCCATTAGTGGCAGGATTAAGATTATTAAACACATGATCATCACAACATTCACCTCCATGATCAGAAGGATTTAATAACTCTGGAGAGAGTAGTAGAATTTTGGCACGAAGACGAGCGCTGGCGTTTGGATGAAGACTAGAAAAGGGAAAAATATTTTCATCAAAAATAACATCTCTGGAGATATAAACACGTCCAGTGGATATGTCAAGACATTTAAACCCTTTATGGAGATTTCTATACCCAAGGAAAGCACATTGCTTAGAACGGAATTGAAGCTTGTGCTTATTGTAGGGTCGGAGATTTGGCCAGCAGGCACACCCAAAGATTCTAAGGATGGAATAGTTGGGTTTTTCATGGAATTTTTTTTCAAAGAGTGTCTCAAACTTGATGACTTTGCTAGGAATCCGGGTTATCAAATAGGTTGCGGCAATGAAGGCCTCATCCCAAAATTTTAAGGGCATATAGGCTTGAGTAAGAAGAGATAAACCCACTTCGACAATATGTCGATGTTTTCTCTCAGCTGCCCCATTTTGTTGGTGAGCGTGAGGGCACGAAACGTGATGAAATATACCTATCTTGGTGAAGAAGGAGTTCAACCTTTCATACTCCCCTCCCCAGTCTGTTTGTAGAGCAAGGATCTTGCGATTAAATTGGCGCTCTACTAGGTATTGAAAGTCATGAAACTTTTGAAAGACTTGAAACTTGTGTTTAATCAAATATATCCATGTGAATTTACTGAAATCGTCAATGAAACTCACATAATATTTCTTCCTTCCTACTATTTCAATAGCAGGACCCCAAACATCAGAAAACACAAGTTCAAAAGGAAATTTTGATTCACTTATTGACATGGGATAAGGCAACCGGTGACTTTTGCCATTTTGACAGACGTCACATACAGAATCTTTATTGAAAGAATCTGCACACGGGAGATTATTCTTGCTAATGATTTTGCTAACAATAAGAGGAGATGGGTGGCCTAAACGCCGGTGCCACCTATCCGGAGATAGCTTGGTGGCACTGAGCATATGCTTCTTGGTGTCGGAGCCCGTGTGCCTAACCGGGTAGAGTCCTCTGCTACCCTTGCCTCAAAGGAGCACCTTCTTCGTTTCCCGTTCCTTGACAAGAAAAGAATAGGGGTGAATTTGGAATCATTGTCAACAGCAAGGTGGCTAGTGGAAATTAGGCTTTTGTGGGCTTGAGGTACATGAAGGATATTATTTAGAAAAAGATCTCGATCATGAGTATGAATAGCTGAATGACCAATGTGTTTGATAACCATACCTGATCCACTGGCAGTATGAATCTGCTCGTTTCCAGTGTAACGATCTCGCACAGTCAGCTTTTCAAGATCTCCTGTGATGTGATCGGTGGCACCACTGTCCAGGTACCAGTTCGTGTCAACCCCATACTATGCTGCAACAATGTTGGCCGACTTCTCCTCCACGCCTTTGTAGGATTCATCGTAGCGCTTCCAGCACTTCCAGGCTGGATGGCCCATCTTGCCACAGATCTGGCACTGGACCTCAGGGGCAGAAGCATGATTGTTGTTGTAATTGCCTCCACCATCGTCCTTGTTGCCGCCATGTCCGCCGCCGCGACCTCCAGGTTTGGAGTAGCCGCCGCGCCCGCCGCGGTCACCACCATTGTCGCCTTGTCTGCGACCGCGATCACCACCACCTCCGCCGTTTCTACAGCCTCGAGTAGCGGCGTTGGCAGAGGACTGGGAACCTCCGCCGCGAAGATTGAGCCTCGTTTCGAAGCTTAGCAGCTGTGAAAACAGCTAGGCCACGGTCACCGGCTCCACCCGGGAACACGTGGCGGACACCACCGGGTCGAAGTCTTCATCTAGCCCGGCCAGGATGTGAGAGACGATGTCATCATCGTCCACCTTCTTCCCTGAGGCGATCAGTTCGTCGCAGAGGGACTTGATCTTCCCCACGTAGTCGGTTATGGAGGAGCTGCCCTTCTGCAAGTTGGCGAGGGCGATCCGGACGTTGGTGGTCTAGGAACGGGTGTGAGATGCAAGCATCCCTTCCACCGTGTTCTAGAGCTCGGCAAAGGTGTGACACGAGGCGACCTGGATGGCTATCTCACGAGGAAGGGTCGTCCGGAGATAGGAGAAGACTTGTTGATCTTGAGCATACCAGATTTGGAACTCAGGGTTCGGCGCCTTTGCCATCGGTTGCCATCAGACGAGGTCACATCGATCTGCATGGGAGGTGGTGGCCGCTCGATGTCGAGGTACTTGGCCATCTGTGCTCCCCGGATGGCCGAGAGCACCGCCGCCCACCACAGAGCTTGGTTGCCCTTCGTGACCTTCTCGGTGGCGGCGTGCACGAATGGCGAGGATGGGAAGGAGCTTGAAGACGCTTCCATGGATGCGCTCGAGGATGGCTCTGGTTACCATGTAAAAGCTAAGATGTGAAAGCGTATGCATACCGCAGGGACACGTGCGTGTTAAATAGGCAAACAAGTTACATGATGCTGCTAGGTTGTTGTAGACTTGATCCATACTCCAAGGCTATACAAGAGAGGATCTATCTACTTTAACAACTTGCCTAGATATAACACAATACGCACGCGTTATACACTGACCACATAGGTGTCACGTTACAACCTAAACAAGCCTATCATTTAACATGCCAAGTCATGTACGTACAAATATTGGCTGCTTGAGCTGTGAGTATGAAAATACCCGTGAAACTTCCAACAGTGATCCCTTATTTTAATTCGCCAATTGACTCGATTGGTTTTTCGAGCTGTCAGAACGTGCTAGATAACTGCGAATATGAAAAACGATAATCTATTATCTATTATATCTAAATAGCTCGCCCCCACTACTAAGAATTCTCTTGCTTCTCCTTGAGCCACATCACCTAAATTAGTTTAGCCGTTGGATATACTCAATTGGACTATATTAGCCATTGGATCTACCCATTAAGAGCCACCAACGCATGCAGTGCATATAGTAGATGATGCCTAAATAGTGTTTTAATCAAATAAAAACTGATGCATGCATGCGACTCATACTCCAGTACTAGCACTATGCATATTTTGTTTTGTTTTCATCCAATTCTGCACTTATACATAGAGATGTAAATTTATTTATTTATTTTAAAAGTATTGATAAAAAATTATCTTTCTAGGAGAAATTGTAAAGCCATTAGCTAGGGGCAGTCTTCTAGTAATCTCTAAAGAGTGTCATATAAATTATAATTATAGCATTTTCTGGCTAACCACATTCAGTACTCTAGTCTAAAAGAAAAATTACTTGGCACGATTTTGGAGTTTTTGGAAAAATAGCATCCCAGGAGGAGTGGAGATGGAATCCAGAGGAGCTACCTTCGCTCCAAGTCAGCATTCATGTAATTTCTTTTTCTTGGGTAAATTCTTCAGGCAAGAATGGTATTACTGATTTTTCCTTTCCTAATTATCTTTGTGGATTGTAAAACTGATCTTCTAAAGTTGTTGCAGAGGTCAGGAGCTGGGATATTTCTGCTACCAGTATCATCTTTAGTCGGTGATTATGAACAATCGATTCTGAATGAGTCAAGACAGAACTCTTTCAATCAAATACTTGAAGGGACAAAACGAAAGAATGAAGGTATAATTTTGGGGGACCTATGTCCGTTTCCCACTCAAAGAATCCTGTTCAACTATTAGTGCCTAACGAATTCTGTAGATCGACAGGTCCATCCTACGGCAAAACCTTGTGCTTGCTTAATCAGTTCCCGGCCTCGTTGGTGCCGCCGCTTGGGGCGGACGGAGGTGCCGGGCCCCTCGGCAGCATGGTGGGCAAAAGTGGCGGGTACCTGTCAACGATCGCCTGGTCCCTCAGCTCGCTACCGCTGGACACGTCGCCGGCCGGCCGGAGCGGGCGCCAGGCGGAGGCTTCTCTGAGGCTGACGACCAGGAGAGCCAGCACGAGGCACGTGGCTACGCGGCTGCTTCGGGGGCTGGAAGAAGAAGAAGAAGCCATTGTTTGGCGAGCGACGAGGAGGAGAGGGCCGGTGCAGGGACTGGCTGTGAGCTGAGACCTGAGCGATGAGATATCTTTCTTGGAGAAGAAAGGGAGATGGTCTTTTTGTGTCCATCTGTGATGGGAGTTTGTGGTGAGTGTTGGGTGGAAGGGGTCAAACGGGGAGGGTGAGTGAGGGGGAACGGAAGGAGGGGCTACGAATGTTCTCATCACTCCTTTTGTGTTAACTTGTTAGAGATTTCCCTCAAAAAAAAAAACTTGGTTCAAGAAGAGAGGCGCCAACGTGGAAAAGATGGGTTGTTCTTGTTCCACAGTGGGATCCATAAAATCTTGTACAAGCAGCTGTTCTATTTTTTTGATTTGTTTTTGAAAAAATTATACTTTTTTTTATGAAAGCAACTCATCCGATCCATTCGTTAGATGAGCTTTGATTAAGTCCTACGAAACTCGTTTGTCTCCTGCATACTGCCTCCGTCCGCATAAGAGTAACTAACTAGGGCTAGGCGTTCTTTTTAAATAGTTTGAATTGCTTACCACATGAAAAGTAAAAACTAGGCCTAGGCATTCACGAGGAGACCAATCTAGTTTAGACTCGAGGCTAATTAATTGGCCAGTACTAGGCGCGGGCGCGCCAGCCCAAACACTCCGTCAGTCGCCTCCAGGCCTTTGAATCCGACCTGCACAGTACCAGCACGACTGTTGGATCTCTTCCCCACATGATCGCATCAAAAACGGTTCGTGTTGGACTCGGTCGTCCCCTCCCTCGCTCCCACGAACTCCCCGCATCTCCTCCCCACCCGACCAACTCCCTACGTGCATGTCCCACACCCCCTGCACCTCCTCACCTTCACCCCTGCCGCCGGCTCGGCCCTCGCTGTCGTCGCCCGACGCTTTCATTGTTTGCAGCAATTAGCCGCTGCCGTCCTAGCACGCCGATGCAACACCGCCATGCTGTGAGCCACAGCTCCCAGCGTCGCCACTTGCACCATCGTCGGCATGCCGTATCGATTGAAGCTTTTTTTTCCATGCCACTTGAAGCTTTTTTCACGATGGTTGGAGCTATTTCCAGGGTTTGAAGCTTCTTTCCATGGCCATTGAAGCTTTTTCACACACCGGTTCAAGCTTTTTTCAGTGCTACTCAAAGATTTTTTTTCGCAATTGCCCATTGAAGCTTTTCCCCATGGTTGAAGCTTTCTCCTTCACCGGTTGAAGCTTTTTCTGCGGTTGAAGCTATTTTCATGCTAGTTGATGATTTTTCCATGGTTGAAGCTTTTTTGATGCAGGTTGAGGCTTTTTTCCATGCCGGTTGAAGCTTTCACCAACATCCCCGCTGCTAGTCGTCGCATGCCTTGCTGCTGGTTCTAGCATTGCGCGCCCAGTTCCAGCTTTTGCTATTTTCGATTGCAGCATGCACCCAGCTGGTTCCAACATCTCCGCTCTTATGTTTGACTCGCATCAATTGTGACCGCCGGTCGCACCAAAAGCCCACAACCTCACGGTGATGCGCCGCACTGCCATCACCCATCTCCGACGCGTAGCCGTGCGATGTAGAAAAACACGGCATTGATCCGAGCAGCGGCATCGCCACGGGTGGGCGTGGCCATGGTCTTGCGCCTAAGGTAGTGGCCATGGTCGGGCATCGGAGTTAGTAGACATGGCAGCTGTGATGGGAAGATGGATGTGGTTGACGAAGAATCGGAAGAGATAAGGAGGAGTGGGCCCGCACAAGGGGCGATGTGATCAGTTGGATCTGATTTGATCCCACGTCCTGCGCGACGGACGCAAAGTTCGGCCGGCGCGCTAGATCCAAACGTTTACCTAATTAATTGTACTCTTGCGCATGGACCATAGTAGGCAGCAGTAGACCGTAGACACTTCGGGTGTGGGTCCACATGTGAG
This sequence comes from Triticum turgidum subsp. durum, assembly GCA_900231445.1. Classification (NCBI taxonomy): domain Eukaryota; kingdom Viridiplantae; phylum Streptophyta; class Magnoliopsida; order Poales; family Poaceae; genus Triticum; species Triticum turgidum. Next base: position 742,825,523 of record LT934114.1, read on the forward strand.
CACAAAACAGGCAAACAGCATGACTGCTGCCTGCCGGTGCAGCACGAGAAATTGCCGGAAAGCTAAATGTGGAAACGGACGGTACGGTCAGCCGAAGGGAAGGAAGGGTTGGCCATTGGTGGCCAAATTTCGTGTTTTGACCCTTTTCGTAAACTTTAGACGGACCTGACCCTTGTCTCAAAAAAATTCGGAATCTGACCCTTTTTTTTACCGTCATTGACTTTGACTGAGGTTTAACTACCTACCGGCAGGATCTCTGACGATAGGGTTTGACTGCACCGTGAAGTCCGTCTGACGTAAAAAATACCCTACTGTCAAGGTCCTTGACGATAGCCTATTATATCCTACCGCCGGGATCCTTGACGGTAGGGTCTGAAACAACTGTATTGCACTGCAAAAGCATGCGCTGTCCCGTGCTGCTCATCTTAAGCAGAAAGTGGGCTGCTTAAAAAATACTAAAAACAGCGGTGCACGTGGGCTGTTGTGTGCATGCACGAGAGGGATGGATGGATGGATATGATGCATGCATGGAGCGATGTGAATGCATCAGCACTGTGTGCATGCATGGGATGGATTGATGGCGGAGCAAATGGACATGCATGAGACGGATTGATGGATGTGCTGCATGCATGAGATGGCTGGATGTGCTTTATGCATGGGCGCCATGAGGACGATTCACACACACATAGGAGCAGCCTACCGCCATACTCATTAATGGTAGGATTGCACAATCTACCGACAAGGGTCCTGAAGGTAGGGTATTTTTCATGTCAAAAAGAGATGACGACACAGTCAAGTCCTACCGTCAGGGATCCCCGCAATACGCAGTTATACCCTACCGTCATCAACCTCGGCGGTAGAAAACGGATCAGATCCCGAATATTTTTGAAACGAGAGTCAGATCCAGCTAAAATTTACGAAAATAGTCAAAACACAAAATTTGGCCGCCGGTGGTATGGCCGCGTAGTGGCGACCGCGAATTGAGTGTGTGCCAAGGGTCGTTGGATACGTTCCTTCCATTCCCCCCTTCCTTCGAGTCCCGTCCGATGGACGGAGCAGGTGGAAAACGCGGCTCAGCTTGGCTCCCGTACATTGGGGAGCGACTAGTATAGAAAATGGCCCTTCGGTGCAAAAATAGAAAAATCAAAGCTGGCCCATTGGATTGAAGGTGGATGGCACAGATTTCCTGGAGGGATCTCAGTCCACTTAAACGTACATTTCAGGAAACCCCCCGATAAAGTTAGATATGCCACACAACGTTTACAGTAACCACCTCATCTATTTCTTTCCATTCTTTACGTCCTTCAGGATTTCAATTCTGCACAACAGTAATGACTAATCTCATAAAAGCCATGCATATTTAAATACACTATTGGACACCACTAATTATGCAAGAAAGTTGGGCAAAGAGGTATGCCAATACTTTATCACAAAATTTGGGTACACAACATCAACGACAACAAATCCTCATCACAAATATTTTAGTACATGGACAAAATTAAGCCAGCCCCTTCAATCAGAACTAAACATCTGGACATTTCAGAAAAAAAACTAAACATCTGGAACACCCCTACCAGAACACAACACAACAGACATACATAAATATCAATTGATACATAAGATGGGAGGGTCATTTTTGATACAAGAACAGGTCATGTTGGTGGTCGTGTCGAAGCAGAGCTCGTAGAGCTTGTGATCCTTGATGCGGACGCCGAACACAAACACCGTGCCGCCCATGCCAATGAGCGGCAGGGGAACCTAGCCAACCGAGTCGAGAGCAGACCAGGATTGCTCCTTGAGGTCGAATGCATACATGGTACTGTCCACTGGCGACCATTCAGTTATACAACAGAGAGCTGACACCTATCAAAAATTTTCTTATTAGTCAAATTTTAGAAAAAAAACTGCAGCCATCGCTGTTGTACAACCTATATTATTCACCTTGGTCGAGGTTCTGCCGTGCTGAACAAACGGCTCTCTCATCTCGCCAATGTTGTGTACGTCATGGATGGGTCAATTATTCTGAAACCCTCTGGCCAGAAAATAGGAGAATTAGAAAACACGACCATGTGCATGCAAGAGGCAACAATGCCAAATCACCCTGTTATTTAGGTTTCAGAACAGAAAAGCAAGACCAAAAGTTTAGGTTTACAAAATATACAACTTGACATTTCTCCCAAACATTTTAGTTCTGACTGTAGTACAACCAGTATATTTGATGCCTATAGGGCAGCTAGTATCTACTCCCTCCGTCCCAAAATAAGTGTCTTGAGCTTAGTACAAATTTATACTAGAGCTAGTACAAAGTTGAGACACTTATTTTGGGACGGAGGGAGTACAAAGCACATAATGCATAAGAAACAACAGAAGACCGTATATTGGCAAATGATTTTTACTGTTCTTTTGAGAGAAAATTAAAGGACTGGATTGACTTCTTGCTACATTCTATTTATTCTTAATGTACAATATGCAGACTCACATTTCACCGTGACCAAAAGAGAACACAAAATAGACTCTATGAATGAGATTTGTTAACAAAATGGAGTGACTGATAACTGATTAACTAGTACACATGCAACATTACTTATCAGGAAACCCATAACCCCAAGCTCTAGTTATCCCATCTCAGGACAATGCTATTATGATATACATTCAGCTTAATTTTGTTTGTAGAAGAAAAATGGAGTGACCAAATAAGAAAGGTGTTCAACACACAACAGTTCTGTCCAGAATATACATCTTGAGACTAAGTACACATATTTCTGTTGAGAACATCGATGCTGTATGATTAATTGTTTTTGGGCCTATAAGTTTCATCTCTTCTATCACTAATTTGCCAGAAAACGTTCGGGTCACTACCATTTCGTCATTAGTCAGCCAAAATGCCAAATGTAAGTTGTGGCACTCCATCATATCAAAGTACCAAACTCAGCCATTTTCCCTGACATCCACCAACAGACCTAACTAATTTACAGACCAACAGACCTAACTAATTTACAGCAATATGGCATGTATGTGAAGACCATATCAAAATATATGCTTAATTTTATACTATTCCCCTGCTAATATTTTTACAAGTGCCGATTCCAAAACATTGCAACCCTGTAGTTCAGGCTCAGAGTAAAAACATTTGATAAATTAATCCATACAATTGTTTTCAGCTACTAAGACAGGGATCTGACAGCTAGTTCCCCCCTTGTTCATCATACCTTTGTTGATTTCAGAAAGGAGAGATCGGATCCTAGAATAGGGATCTGACCGCCATGTGATCTCATTTGTATTCACAATTAAGACAATAATTGAATCTTCCCACCGGACCATGAACCCTAGAAATTATCGAGACCTAGACCAACAATCGTAGAAAATTAAGAGGATGACTGGGGGGGG
>LT934114.1:742829244-742879241 GCA_900231445.1 Triticum turgidum subsp. durum
GGAGGAGCGGGGCCTTACCAGTCCAACGACGGGTCGTCGCAGTCGCCACCCATGGTCACCGCTGAGATCACGCCGCTGTGACGCCGGAGCTGGAGCGCCGCCGCCGTCGGGAATCAGTTGGGAGGTGATAAACGGGTGTGGCTCTCGTTTGATGGCACATAATGTAGGAAGCAAATTCAATAGAGACGAAGGTCCTTTTTGCACAGAAACATGCATTTGTTTGTACACATCCTCGAGCAGAATCTGTGCCATCCATCCTCAATCCAATGGCCCAGCTTCGGTTTTTCTATTCTTGTACCAGAGGGCCATTTTCTATACTAGTCGCTCCCCGTACGTTGGCTAGGAGGCTTTAAATTATAGAAGAATTCCTGAACCCAAGAATTCAAAATGACAAGTTCCTCTTTACCCAGAAAAAAAGAACCACTTAGAATAGCCAAACAGATTATATTTGTCGAGAAATGCAAAATGGTATGGAGATGATCCTCATTATTTATTTTGACCCATTCTATTATTTCCTTGTGTATTCCTGTAGGAGGTTTTTGTACATGTGTCTTTAGTTTCCCTTTTATCATCTCGTCCAAAAGAGAAAGTTCTTCTAATTCTATGAATCTTTCTAGAATCCTTTTCTCTTGAATATCAGTTAAGAGAGTTTCGGATTGCCTGATATTTCACCAATTCTTAATCCAAAGTTCCAGACATTTGTTAAATGAGGAAGAGACCCCCCAAGGCAAAAGTACGATAAATACAAGATATAGTAAAGAAGGTAGCCAACGTGGTGTCTCACCGTGCAACCATCAAACGCACCGCCACCCGTACATTGGCTAGGCTGCTAAGTGAGCACGGGAAATTTCTTCTTGTAGACTCGGTCTCCGCAACCGCAAGGGGTTGTGGTGTTTTTTCTTTCGAAAAAGGTAGGTTTAATCTTACAGGCATATCTAAACATCTTAGAGCATCTCCAACAGACACGCGCTGGCGGCACCCTAAAAAAGTTTTACACAACTTAAATAGTGTTTTTGCGTGCGGGAGGTTTACTAGACGCACAAAAACCCGGTGCCCAACCCATCGGCCCCACATGAACCAGCCCGCGCGCACAGGCCGGTGCCCCAAATTTGCAGCCCGGTAGCCCACGTGTGCTAAATTTACAGCTTCGTTATGTGCATGCTTTATTTTACAGCTTCTGTTGGAGCCTTGTTTTTGGTCGCGCACGCTATATAAGCATTTTTTTTCAGCGCGCGGCTTATATAACACGTTTGTTGGAGATGCTCTTAGGGCAACTCTAACTGATCCCCTAAAAATAGTGGAGTATCCGGTGGAGTAAAATCTTAGTGAAGTACATATACTTCACTAATGTAGGTTTCGGCTAGACCTAGCCGATCCCTACATTTTATTGGATTAAAAAGTTTTCTAAAATTTGCAGTTATAGTATAATTTGCAACAACAGATTAGCACACATATATAAACTAAACATAAATGTAATGTTCAAGCAAATCATCAATATAGTTTACAAACCAAATTTAAAGTTTACAGTGCGAATTATTCAAATTTAAACACGCCGAATGATTCAAATGTAGCAAAGTAGCATGTGATAGAACAACTAGGACTCGCTAAGACGCTCCCAGTGATGCTTCACTAGATCTTGTTGGAGCTGAGAATGAACTTGACGGTTCTCAATCTTGGGATGCTCCTCAAGGAATGCCGAGATTATGTTGGTATCATACTCTGGCTTAGCCGGAGTCCCGTTGGTGATGTACCGAAAGTTCTCCGGCTTAACTCTCCCATCTTCAATGATCATGTTATGCAATATGATGCAACAAGTCATGATCCACCATAGAACCTTGAAGTTCCAGTACTCGACAGGGCCACGAACAATTGCAAAACGCTTCTGAAGCACACCCAAAGCTCTCTCAACATCTTTCCTAGCAGCTTCTTGACATTGGGCGAAGTGAATGTTTTTCTTTCCTTTTGGACGTGGAATTGTTTTGACCAAGGTGACCCATGGTGGATAGATGTCATCCACAAGGTAGTAACCCATCGAGTTGTTATGCCAGTTGACCGAGTAGTCAGGAGTAGGAGCTTCACCTTTAATAGCCTAAAAAATAGAGGTGATCCCGACAACACATTCAAGTCATTGTGAGAGCCAGACAACCAAACAATGAATGTCATATCCAAAGATCTTTCGTTGCAACTACCCCAAGAATGATCGTTGGATCGTTGCAGTGGCCTTTGTACTGACCCTTCCGGCCTGCAGGACAACTCTTCCATGTCCAGTGCATACAGTCAAGTGATCCAAGCATCCCTGGCCATCCTCTTGCTTGACTCCCAGTCACCAGCCTCTGGGTGTCTTCCTTAGTTGGTGCTCTTGATAACCCACAAGTATAGGGGATCGCAATAGTTTTCGAGGATAGAGTATTCAACCCAAATTTATTGATTCGACACAAGGGGAGCCAAAGAATATTCTCAAGTATTAGCAATTGAGTTGTCAATTCAACCACACCTGGATAACTTAGTATCTGCACCAAAGTATTTAGTAGCAAAGTAGTATGGAAGTAACGGTAATAGTGACAAAAGTAACAGCAGCAGTTTTGTAGTAATTATAACAGTAGCAACGGTAACGTAACTAAGCAAAGAGCAATATGTGAAAAGCTCGTAGGCATTGGATCAGTGATGGATGATTATGTCAGATGTGATTCCTCATGTAATAGTTATAACATAGGATGAGACAGAACTAGCTCCAGTTCATCAATGAAATGTAGGCATGTATTCCGAATATAGTCATACGTGCTTATGGAAAAGAACTTGCATGGCATCTTTTGTCCTACCCTCACGTGGCAGCAGGGTCCTATTGGAAACTAAGAGATATTAAGGCCTCCTTTTAATAGAGTACTGGACCAAATCATTAACACTTAATGAATACACGAACTCCTCAAACTACGGTCATCACCGAGAGTGGTCCCGATTATTGTCAATTCGGGGTTGTCGGATCATAACACATAATAGGTGACTATAGACTTGCAAGATAGGATCAAGAATTCACATATATTCAAGAAAATATAATAGGTTCAGATTTGAAATCATGGCACTCGGGCCCTAGTGACAAGCATTAAGCATAGCAAAGTCATAGCAACATCAATCTCAGAACATATAGGATACTAAGGATCAAACCTAACAAAACTAACTCGATTACGTGGTAAATCTCATCCAACCCATCACTGTCCAGCAAGCCTATGATGGAATTACTCACGCATGGCGGTGAGCATCATGAAATTGGTGATGGAGGATGCTTGATGATGACGATGGCGACGGATTCCCCTCTCTGGAGCCCCGAACGGACTCCAGATCAGCCCTCCCGAGAGAGTTTAGGGCTTGGCGGCAGCTCTATATCGTAAAACATGATGAATCCTTCTCTCTTATTTTTTCTCCCCGAACGTGAATATATGGAGTTGGAGTTCAGGTCGGTGGAGCTCCAGGGGGCCCACGAGGCAGGGGGCACGCCCCACCCTCGTGGATAGGTTGTGGGCCCCCTGACGTTGATTCTTTCACCAATATTTTTTATTAATTCCAAAAAGTTGCTCCGTGGATTTTGTGGTCATTCCGAGAACTTTTATTTCTGTACAAAAATAACACCATGATAGTTCTGCTGAAAACAACGTCAGTCCGGGTTAGTTCCATTCAAATCATGCAAGTTAGAGTCCAAAACAAGGGCAAAAGTGTTTGGAAAAGTAGATACGACGGAGACGTATCAACTCCCCCAAGCTTAAACCTTTGCTTGTCCTTAAGCAATTCAGTTGATAAACTGAAAGTGATAAAGAAAAAGTTTTACAAACTCTGTTTGCTCTTGTTGTTGCAAATATGTAAAGCCAGCATTCAAGTTTTCAACAAAGATTATGAACTAACCATATCCACAATAACACTTAGGTCTCATGTTTACTCATATCAATGGCATAATCAACTAGCGAGCAATAATAATAAATCTCACATGACAACACTTTCTCAAAACAATTATAATATGATATAACACGATGGTATCTCGCTAGCCCTTTCTGAGACCGCAAAACATAAATGCAGAGCACCTCTGAAGATCAAGGACTGACTAAACATTGTAATTAATGGTAAAAGAGATCCATTCATAGTCATACTCAATATAAGTTAGCAGTAATGTATGCAAATGACATCAGTGCTCTCCAGCGGGTGCTTTTGAATAAGAGGATGATGACTCAACATAAAAGCAAATAGATAGGTGATACGTCCATTTTGCATCATGCTTTTATATAAATATTTATTGCATTATGGGCTGTTATTACACATTATATCTCAATACTTATGGCTATTATCTCTTATTTTACAAGGTTTACCATGAAGAGGGGGAATGTCGGCAGTTGGAATTCTGGCTGGAAAAGGAGCAAACATTGAAAACCTATTCTGCACTGCTCCAAAAATCCTGAAACTCCACGAAACATGTTTTTGGAATTAATAATAATTATTGGGCAAAAGAATTACATCAGGGGGCCCACACCCTTCCCAGGAGGGTGGGGGCGCGCCCACCCCTACTGGGCGCGCCCCTGTCTCCTGGGCCCCCGGTGTCCATCTTCTGCTATATGAGGGCTTTTACCCTGGAAAAAATCGGGGGCAAGCTTACGGGACGAAACTCTGCCGCCACGAGGCGGAACCTTGGCGGAACCAATCTAGGGCTCTGGCGGAGCTGTTCTGCCAGGGACACTTCCCTCCAGGAGGGGGAAATGATCACCAACGTCATCACCAACGATCCTCTCATCGGGAGGGGGTCAATCTCCATCAACATCTTCACTAGCACCATCTCCTCTCAAAACCCTAGTTCATCTCTTGTATCCAATCTTGTATCAAAACCACAAATTGGTACATGTGGGTTGCTAGTAGTGTTGATTACTCCTTGTAGTTGATGCTAATTGGTTTACTTGGTGGAAGATCATATGTTCAGATCCTTAATGCATATTATTAATCCTCTGATTATGAACATGAATATGCTTTGTGAGTAGTTACGTTTGTTCCTAAGGACATGGGTGAAGTCTTTCTATTAGTAGTCATGTGAATTTGGTATTCATTCAATATTTTGATGAGATGTATGTTGTCTTTTCCTCTAGTGGTGTTATGTGAACGTCGAGTACATGACACTTCACCATTATTTGGGCCTAGAGGAAGGCATTGGGAAGTAATAAGTAGATGATGGGTTGCTAGAGTTACAGAAGCTTAAACCCTAGTTTATGCGTTGCTTCGTTAGGGGCTGATTTGGATCCATATGTTTAATGTTGTGGTTAGGTTTACCCTAATACTTCTTTTGTAGTTGCGGATGCTTGCAATAGGGGTTGATCATAAGTGGGATGCTTGTCCAAGTAAAGGCAATACCCAAGCACCGGTCCACCCACATATCAAATTATCAAAGTACCGAACGCGAATGATATGAACGTGATGAAAACTAGCTTGACGATAATTCCCATGTGTCCTCGGGAGCTCCTTTCTCATTATTAGAAATTGTTCAGGCTTATCCTTTGCTACATAAAGGATTGGGCCACCTTGCTGCACTTTATTTACTTTATTTACTTGTTACTCGTTACTATTTATCTTATCACAAAACTATATATTACCTACAATTTCAGTGCTTGCAGAGAAAACCTTACTGAAAACCGCTTATCATTTCCTTCTGCTCCTCGTTGGATTCGACACTCTTACTTATCGAAAGGACTACGATAGATCCCCTACACTTGTGGATCACCAAGACTCTTTTCTGGCGCCGTTGCCGGGGAGTGTAGCGCTTTTGGTGAGTGGAACTTGGTAAGGAAACATTTATATAGTGTGCTGAAATTTTCTGTTACTTGTCACTATGGAAACAAATCCTTTGAGGGGCTTATTCGGGGTATCTTCGCCCCGACTAGAAGAGCAAAGAGTTTCTCCTCAACCTACTGAACTTTTTGAAAATATTTACTTTGAGATTCCTTCGGGTATGATAGAGAAACTGCTAGCTAATCCATTTGCAGGAGATGGAACATTGCATCCCGATTTACACCTTATCTTTGTGGATGAAGTTTGTGGATTATTTAAGCTTGCAGGTATTCTCGATGATGTTGTCAAAAGGAAGGTCTTCCCTTTATCTTTGAAGGGAGATGGATTGACATGGTATAGGCTATGTGATGATACAGGATCTTGGAATTATAAACGATTAAAGTTGGAATTTCACCAGAAGTTCTATCCTATGCATCTTGTTCATCGTGATCGTAATTACATATATAATTTCTGGCCTTGTGAAGGAGAAAGCATCGCTCAAGCTTGGGGGAGGCTTAAATCAATGTCATATTCATGCCCCAATCATGAGCTCTCCTAGGAAATGATTATTCAAAAAATTTATGCTCGGCTTTCTCTCAATGATCACAACCTGCTCGATACTTCCTGCGCTGGTTCTTATATGCTGAAGACTATTGATTTCAAATGGGACTTATTGGAAAGAATTAAATGCAACTCTGAAGATTGGGGTTCTGATGATGGTAAGGAGTCAGGTATGACACCTAAGTTTGATTGTGTTAAATCTTTTATGGATACCAATGCTTTTCGTACATTTAGCGCTAAATATGGACTTGACTCTGAGATAGTAGCTTCTTTCTGTGAATCTTTTGCTACTCACGTTGATCTCCCTAAAGAGAAGTGGTTTAAATATAATCCTCCTGTTGAAGTGAAAGTAGTTGCACCTATTACAGTTGAAGAAAAGACTATCACCTATAGTGATCCTATTGTTCCTACTACTTATGTTGAGAAACCCCCATTTCTTGTTAGGATAAAGGATCATGCTAAAACTTCAACTGTTGCTCGTAAGAGTAATACTAGGACTTATACACCTCCTGAGCAAATCAATGTTGAACCTAGTATTGCTATGGTTAAAGATCTCTTGGATGATGATTTAGATGGGCATGTTATTTATTTCTGTGATGAGACTGCTAATATTGCTAGACCTGATACTAAGATACATAGACCTGTCGTAGGCATGCCTATTATTTCTGTTAAAATAGGAGATTATTGTTATCATGGTTTATGTGATATGGGTGCTAGTGCTAGTGCAATACCTTATACCTTATATAAAGAAATTATGCATGACATTGCACCCGTTGAATTAGAAGACATTGATGTTATCATTAAGCTTGCTAATAGGGATACCATTAAACCAGTTGGGATTGTTACAGATGTTGATGTTTTGTGTGGGAAGGTTAAATATCCTGCTGATTTTCTTGTTCTTGGTTCCCCACAAGATGATTTTTGTCCCATTATTTTTGGTAGACCCTTCTTGAATACAGCTAGTGCTAGGATTGATTGTGAAAAAGACACTGTCACCGTTGGCTTAGATGGTATGTCTCATGAGTTTAATTTTGCTAAGTTTCATAGACAACCTCGTGATAGGGAACCACCTAGTAAGGATGAGATTATTGGTCTTGCTTGCCGTGCCTCCTACTGATCCGTTAGAACAATATTTGCTAGACCATGAAAATGATATGTTTATGAAGGAAAGAAGGGAAATAGATGAAGCGTTCCTTAAACAGGAACCTATGCTGAAACATAACCTTCCTGTTGAAATTCTTGGGGATCCCCCTCCACCTTAGGGTGATCCCGTGTTTGAACTCAAACCATTACCTGATAATCTTAACTATGCTTATCTTGATGAAAGGAAAATATATCATGTTATTATTAGTGCTAACCTTTCAGAGCAAGAAGAAGAAATGTTATTGAAAACTCTGAAGAAGCACCGAGATGCTATTGGATATACTCTGGATGATCTTAAGGGCATTAGTCCCACATTATGCCAACACAAAATTTCAATGGAGAAAGATGCCAAACCAGTTAGAGATCCTCAACGACGACTGAATCCCAAGATGAAAGAAGTGGTAAGAAAGGAGATACTAAAGCTCCTCGAGGCAGGTATAATTTATCTCGTTGCTGATAGTGATTGGGTAAGCCCTGTCCATTGTGTTCCTAAAAAGGGAGGTATTACCGTTGTTCCTAATGATAAAGATGAACTGATCCCGCAAAGAATTATTACAGGTTATAGGATGGTAATTGATTTCCGTAAATTAAATAAGGCTACTAAGAAAGATCATTACCCTTTACCTTTTATTGATCAAATGCTAGAAAGACTATCCAAACACACACATTTCTGCTTCCTAGGTGGTTATTCTGGTTTCTCTCAAATACCTGTGTCAGCTGGGGATCAATCAAAAACTACCTTTACTTTCCCTTTCGGTACTTTTGCTTATAGACGTATGCCTTTTGGTTTATGTAATGCAACTGCTACCTTTCAAAGATGTATGATGGCTATATTCTCTGATTTTTGTGAAAAGATTTGTGAGGTATTCATGGATGACTTCTCTGTTTATGGATCCTCTATTGATGATTGTTTGAGCAACCTTGATCGAGTTTTGCAGAGATGCGAAGACGCTAGTATTGTCCTGAATTGGGAAAAGTGTCACTTTATGGTTAATGAAGGCATTGTCTTGGGGCATAAGATTTCTGAGAGAGGTATTGAAGTTGATAAAGCCAAGGTTGATGTTATTGAAAAGATGCCATGTCCCAAGGACATAAAAGGTATAAGATGTTTCCTTGATCATGCCGGTTTTTATAGGAGGTTCATTAAGGACTTTTCTAAAATCTCTAGGCCTCTGACTAATTTATTGCAGAAAGATATTCCTTTTGTCTTTGATGATGATTGTGTAGAAGCATTTGAAATACTTAAGAAAGCTTTGATCACTGCACCTATTGTTCAGCCACCTGATTGGAATTTACCTTTTGAAATTATGTGTGATGCTAGTGATTATGCTGTAGGTGTTGTTCTAGGGCAAAGAGTTTATAAGAAATTGAATGTTATCCAGTATACTAGTAAGAGTGTTGATACTGCCCAGAGAAATTATGCTACTACTGAAAAAGAGTTCTTAGCAGTTGTGTTTGCATGTGATAAGTTTAGACCTTATATTGTTGATTCCAAAGTTACTATTCACACTGATCATGCTGCTATTAAATATCTTATGGAAAATAAAGTTGCTAAGCCTAGGCTCATTAGATGGGTTCTCCTGCTCCAAGAATTTGATTTACATATTATTGATAGAAAGGGAGTTGAGAACCTCGTTGCAGACAACTTGTCTAGGTTAGAGAATGTTCTTGATGACCCACTGCCTATTGATGATAGCTTTCCTGATGAACAATAGCAGTCGTTAATGCTTCTCGTACTGCTCCTTGGTATGCTGATTATGCTAATTACATTGTTGCTAAATTTATACCGCGTAGTTTCACATACCAGCAAAAGAAAAAGTTCTTCTATGATATAAGACATTACTTCTGGGATGACCCACACCTTTATAAAGAAGGAGTAGATGGTGTTATTAGACGTTGTGTGCCTGAGCATGAACAGGAACAGATCCTACGCAAGTGTCACTCTGAATCTTATGAAGGACACCACGCTGGAGATAGGACTGCACACAAGGTACTACAATCTGGTTTTTATTGGCCTACTCTCTTCAAAGATGCTCGTAAGTTTGTCTTATCTTGTGATGAATGTCAATGAATAGGTAACATTAGTAGACGTCAAGAAATGCCTATGAATTATTCTCTTCTTATTGAACCGTTTGATGTTTGGGGCTTTGATTATATGGGACCTTTTCCTGCCTCTAATGGTTATACTCATATTTTAGTTGTTGTTGATTACGTTACTAAGTGGGTAGAAGCTATTCCAACTAGTAGTGCTGATCATAACACTTCTATTAAAATGCTTAAAGAAATTATTTTTCCGAGGTTTGGAGTCCCTAGATATCTTATGACTGTTGGTGGTTCACATTTTATTCATGGTTCTTTCCATAAGATGCTTGCTGATACGTCTCCGTCGTATCTACTTTTCCAAATACTTTTGCCCTTGTTTTGGACTCTAACTTGTATGATTTGAATGAAACTAACCCGGACTGACGTTGTTTTCAGCAAAATTGCCATGGTGTTGTTTTTTGTGCAGAAAACAGAAGTTCTCGGAATGACCTGAAACTCCACGGAATATCTCAGAATAAATAATAAAAAATCCTCGCCAAAGATGAAGACCAGGGGGCCTACACCCTGTTCACGAGGGTGGGGGGCGCGCCCCCTCCCCCTAGGGCGTGCCCCTACCTCGTGGGCCCCCTAGTGGCCCTCCGATGCCAACTCCAACTCTATTTATTGGCTTTCGGGAAGAAAAAAAATCAGAGAGAAGAAATCACTGCGTTTTACGATACGGAGCCGCCACCAAGCCCTAATCTCTCTCAGGAGGGCTGATCTGGAGTCCGTTCGGGGCTCCGGAGAGGGGGATTCGTTGCCGTCGTCATCATCAACCATTCTCCATCACCAATTTCACAATGCTCACTGCCGTGCGTGAGTAATTCCATCGTAGGCTTGCTGGACGGTGATGGGTTGGATGAGATTTATCATGTAATCGAGTCAGTTTTGTTAGGGTTTGATCCCTAGTATCCATTATGTTCTGAGATTGATGTTGCTATGACTTTGCTATGCTTAATGCTTGTCACTAGGGTCCGAGTGCCATGATTTCAGATCTGAACCTATTATGTTTTCATGAATATATATGTGTTCTTGATCCTATCTTGCAAGTCTATAGTCACCTACTATGTGTTATGATCCGGCTACCCGAAGTGACAATAATCGGGACCACTCCCGGTGGTGACCATAGTTTGAGGAGTTCATGTATTCACTATGTGCTAATGCTTTGTTCCGGTTCTCTATTAAAAGGAGACCTTAATATCCCTTAGTTTCCACTAGGACCCCGCTGCCACGGGAGGGTAGGACAAAAGATGTCATGCAAGTTCTTTTCCATAAACACGTATGACTATATACGGAATACATGCCTACATTACATTGATGAATTGGAGCTAGTTCTGTGTCACCCTATGTTATGACTGTTACATGACGAACCGCATCCGGCATAATTATCCATCACTAATCCGGTGCCTACGAGTTTTCCATATACTGGTTCTCGCTTATTTACTTTTCCGTTGCTACTGTTACAATCACTACAAAACACCAAGAACATTACTTTTGTTGTCCTTACTTTTGTTACTGTTACCACCACTATCATATTACTTTGCTACTAAACACTTTGCTGCAGATACTAAGTTTCTAGGTGTGGTTGAATTGACAACTCAGCTGCTAATACTTGAGAATATTCTTTGGATCCCCTTGTGTCGAATCAATAAATTTGGGTTGAATACTCTACCCTCGAAAACTGTTGCGATCCCCTATACTTGTGGGTTATCAAGACCTTTTTCTGGCGCCGTTGCCGGGGAGCATAGATCTATTCTTTGAGTCATTTGGGATTTATATCTGCTGGATACTATGAAGAACTTGAAAGACGATCGAACTACTATTTTTCCCTCAACTACGAGGGGAGGTAAGGAACTTCCATCTAGCTCTGCACTAGATTCTCCTTCCGTTATAAGTAAGCATGGGACACCTAAGCCTGCTACTGCTATGAATTCTGATATGTCGCATGTTATTGATGATGCCACTTCTGCTATGCATGATACTTATGATGAAACTACTTCTATGCTTGATAATACTGTGCCCCTTAGTAAATTTCTTGATGAGAAAATTGCTAGGTCTAGAGAAAGAGAAATTATTGAATCTGAATACGATGATGAGAGTGATGATGAAAATATGCCTGCTATTCCTGAGGGTTATCTTTTTGATGCAGAATCTTCTGCAACTATTTTTGCTTGCCAGGATAGATATGAACTTAAGAGGTTGCTAGTTAAATGGAGTAAAGAATCTCTTAGAGATAGAATGAGACCCGACCCTGCTTTTGCTACTTCACCTATTTGTATTCCCGATAAGGATTATTATGAATTCTCTGTTGATCCAGATATAATTACTTTGGTTGAATCTGATCCGTTCTATGGCTATGAATCTGAAACTGTTGTGTCACATCTTACTAAGTTAAATGATATAGCCGCCCTGTTTACTAATGATGAGAGATCGCGCTACCTTTATTTACTCAAAATATTTCCGTTCTCATTAAAGGGTGATGCTAAGATATGGTTTAATTCTCTTGATCCTGGTTGTGTGCGTAGTCCCCAGGATATGATTTATTACTTCTCTGCTAAATATTTCCCTGCTCATAAGAAACAAGCTGCTTTGAGGGAAATATACAACTTCGTGCAAATTAAAGAAGAGAGTCTCCCACAAGCTTGGGGGAGGCTTCTCAAGTTACTTAATGCTTTGCCTGATCATCCTCTTAAGAAACCTGAAATACTTGATATCTTTTATAATGGACTAACTGATGCTTCCAGAGATTACCTGGATAGTTGTGCTGGTTCTCTTTTCATGGAAAGAAGACTGGATGAAACTGAAATTCTATTGAATAATATGTTGACAAATGAAAATAATTGGGCACCTCCCGAGCCACCTCCTAAGCCAGCTCCAGAGCCAATTACCGAGCCTATTCCTAAACCAACTCCGAAAAAGAGAGGTGTTCTATTTCTCAATCCCGAAGATATGCAAGAGGCAAAGAAATCTATGAAAGAAAAAGGTATTAAAGCTGAAGATGTTAAGAATTTACCTCCTATTGAAGAAATACATGGTCTTAATTTACCATCCGTTGAAGAAGTTTATGATCTCAATTCCTTATTCACTGAAGAACCTCCTGATCTTGATATCTCGACACAGGTAGTAAAGGTAAATTCTCTCTATAGATATGATAAAGCTGAAGTCCCTCCTACTAAAATTGCTAGTCAGTGCTTGGATGAGTTTGATAACTTTATGTTTAAGCAAGATGACTTTAATGCTTATTTTGGTAGACAATTAAACAGAATACCTTTATGATTAAACACTTGGGTGATTATATGGCTAATATTAGAGGTGAACTTAAACTTGTTAGCAAACATGCTTCTATGGTTACCACTCAAGTAGAACAAGTACTTAAAGCTCAAAAGGAAGTGCTTTATGAAATGAATAGTAAGAAAAATGATTATGCTGTTAGAGTGGCTACTAGAACTAGAAGAATGACTCAGGAACCTTTGTATCCTGAAGGCCACCCTAAGAGAATCGAGCAAGATTCCTAGAGAAATAATATTGATGTACCTAGTTCTTCTAAAAAGGAAGAAAAAGAAAAATGATAGGACTTTGCAAACTTCTAGTGAACCTATTGCTGAACCACCTGAGAATCCAAATGATATCTCTAATTCTGATGCTGAGACACAATCTGGTAATGAACATGAACCTAGTGAAAATATTAATGATGATGTTCATGATGATGCTCAACCTAGTAATGATAATGATGTAGAAGTTGAACTTAATGTTTATCTTGATAACCCACAATCAAGGAATCAACGTTATGATAAAAGAGACTTCGTTGCTAGGAAACATGGTAACGAAAGGGAACCATGGGTTCAGAAACCCATTCCTTTTCCTCCAAAACCATCCAAGAAAAAGGATGACGAGGATTTTGAGCGCTTTGCTGAAATGATTAGACCCAACTTTTTGCGTATGCGATTAACTGATGTGCTCAAAATAAATCCTTATGCTAAGTATACGAAGGATATTATTACAAATAAAAGAAAGATACTGGAAACTGAAATTTCCACCATGCTTGCTAATTATACTTTTAAGGGTGGAATGCCAAAGAAACTTGGAGATCCAGGAGTACCTACTATACCATGCTCCATTAAGAGAAATTATGTTAAAACTGCCTTATGTGATCTTGGAGCCGGTGTTAGTGTTATGCCTCTCTCTTTATATCGTATACTTGACTTGAATAAGTTGACACATACTGAAATATCTTTGCAAATGGCTGATAAATCAACTGCTATACCTGTCGGTATTTGTGAGGATGTGCCTGTTGTAGTTGCGAACATTACTATTTTAACGGACTTTGTTATTCTTGATATTCCCGAGGATGATAGTATGTCTATTATTCTTGGAAGACCTTTTCTTAATACTGAAGGGGCTGTTATTGATTGCAACAAAGGCAATGTCACTTTTCATGTTAATGGTAATGAGCACACGGTACACTTTCCTAGGAAACAACCTCAAGTTTATAGTATCAACTCTATTGAAAAAAATCCATCGATTATATTTGGAGGTTTTAAATTTCCTCTCCCCACTGTCAAGAAAAAGTATGATATTCTTATTGTTGGGGATTTTCATATCCCCGTTGAGGTAACTTAGTATTATTCGAAATTTCTCCGGTTCCGTGATTATTCGGAATGAGTTTATTAACAAGACTTGATCAACCTTGTTAGTGGGTTCATTTTGATGATCACGAGATGGATGAAACTAGAAGCACAACCTTCTATACCCTCTTTATATTTTTTGTTATTTAGTAGAAAAAATAAAATAGTATTTTCTCTGTCTGTTTACTGATTTATCCGTGCAATATAAAAATATCCCGAAAATAAAAGTCCTCAGAATGCCATGCCAATTTAATATGATTTTTTGGGAATATTTGAGGATTTACAGTGCAAAAATTACCGTGGGGGGAGCTGCCACCTGGGCACGAGGGTGGAGGGCGCGCCCTATCCCCCTGGGCGCGCCCCTGCCTCGTGGGCCCACGGTGGCCCTCCTCCACTTATCCCTGCACCCATCTTCTTCCTCTGCCTCACACAAACACGAAAAGCTAACTCAAGCACGAGTTCCAGCCCCGGTTGCTGTGATTTTCGATCTCCTTGCTCAAAGCACCTCTTGCAAAACTGCTTGGGGAGATTGTTCTTTGGTATGTGACTCCTCCATTGGTCCAATTAGTTTTTGTTCTAGTGCTTTATTCTTTGCAAATTTGTGCTGCATAGGTTACCATGTTCTTGAGCTTGCATGTCAAATTTATATGGTTCCAAGTAGTTCTAATGCTTGGTATAGGCTCTATGCACTTATGGGAGTTGTTGCTATCAATTTTATTGAAGTTGGTTCACTTTTATTGAAGTTGGTTCACTTTTATTTGAAGTTACTAAAAATTTCAGAAATTTTTCAGAGGAAACATTATGTTTAGGAGGATGTTTCAAGGCGGTTCTTCAAGGAAGCAAGGTCCCAGGCTTGCAATGCGCGATGCTGACGAGGAACCACCAAGAGACGCTCCTGTGAGGCCCTGTGAATGGCCTTCGGAAAATTTTATGGATCAAGCGGGAATCAAAGAAGAATTCAATGCATATATACGCAATGCCGGTCTTGAGGACTTTGAAGCTGACAAATGCCCCCAGTATCATGATCTCACAAGTTCATTTGTGAGGAGGTTTGAGTTTTCATCTTCGCGTAATTCTCCTTCAGTCATGCTTGACCTTTATGACAAATCTTATACCATGGACTTAGAGGATTTCACTTTTTCTTGCAAACTTCCATCTTGGGGTAGTGTCAGGGATCCCCCTAAATCTGAATATAGAGACTTTCTTGCTAGAATAACTGTGGGGGAATCTAGAGATATAACACAAGCCACTATAGGGAGCATTCACTTTCCTGCTATACATTATTTTTCTCTCTTTATAGGTAGATGCATAAATGCTAAGGATGAAGCATGCCACATGTGTGCCCCTGATCTCAGTATTCTCAGAAGTGCTGTGTTGGGAGACCAATCTTATCATATGGGAGCCATCGTAGCTCGTAGGTTGCATCATAATAGACATAACGGAGATTTCTTTGGAGGAATTTATGCAATCCCCTTAGCTAATTTTCTTGAGATAGACATTCGTGAGGGTGATATGGAGTAACCCCCTACTTATTTAGACTTTGATTCTATGGCTTCCCATCAGTTTGTTGAGAGGACTGAACCACCTCTCCAGTATCGACTAATCTTTAACAAACGGCATGTAGTCCATATTACTCTTCCTGCTCCTGCCTTCTTTGATTCTCAGACAAAAGGAAGATATATTATTACCAGAGAGGAGGCAGATGAGTACGAGAGAAGAGCGGAGGCGGCTCGACGCCACGCTGCAGCTCAGGAGGCGATAGCCGCTGCATCGCAGTATGACCCCAGCTACACCTACGTGTATCCGCCAGGTTATCCCTCGCAATAGACCAACTTAGGCCAAAAGCCTAAGCTTGGGGGAGTACGTATTTCTCACCGACAATACATTTATGTTCACACACACTCATTGCTAGATGTCGGTGCTCATACTCTTTCACTGTAATATCCATGCTAGTTTATTTTCTTTTTCCTGCTTTCTTCTTGTGTGTTTAATAAACCTTAAGAAAAAAACCCAAAAAAAGTTACTAGTAGTTTATTTCTTTGCTGTAGTAATTAAAATGAAAACCCAAAAAAAATATTTTCCCGTTCTTCTTTTGCTTGTTGGGAGCTTTCCCGTGTAAATAGTTTCTATTTCTTTTCTTTTCTTTGGGGGTCAGTAGGAGAAGACCATGATTAAATTGTTGAAGTGGCTCTTATATGCATGATTGTTTATTTAACTTAGAGTCCATATTACTTGTTGTCGGTGTCAAAACCGGCGGATCTCGGGTAGGGGGTCCCGAACTATGAGTCTAGGCGGATGGTAACAGGAGACAAGGGACACGATGTTTTTACCCAGGTTCGGGCCCTCTTGATGGAGGTAAAACCCTACGTCCTGCTTGATTAATATTGATGGTATGGGTATTACAAGAGTTGATCTACCATGAGATCGGAGAGGCTAAACCCTAGAAGCTAGCCTATGGTATGGTTGTTGTTCGTCCTACAGACTAAAACTCTCCGGTTTATATAGACACCAGAGAGGGCTAGGGTTACATAGAGTCGGTTACAATGGGAGGAGATCTTCATATCGTATCGCCAAGCTTGCCTTCCACGCCAAGGAAAGTCCATGTCCGGACACGGGACGGAGTCTTCAATCTTGTATCTTCATAGTCCGGGAGTCCGGCCAAAGGTCATAGTCCGGCCATCTGGACACGCCCTAATCCAGGACTCCCTCAGTAGCCCCCGAACCAGGCTTCAATGGCGACGAGTCCGGCGCGCAAGTTGTCTTTGGCATTGCAAGGTAGGTTCTTCTCCAGCTTCATATACTTGTAAAATAGTGTCCGGCTTCTGATAAATGTTGCGCTCCTTGGCTTCCACACCCAATAAAAGCCATTTTCCACGTGTCGAACGAATGCAAAAAGCCAGGGTATTTTTGCACCTTCCCCCTAGCAACACAAATGAGCTGTCTATAAAAAGAGACGGGGATCTAGATCCGAACCACACCATCTCCCCTTCGTAAGCTTTCATCGGAGCACTTCTGACCAAAAAATCCATTCCATCATGGACAGCCGACGCGGCTCCTCCTCTTGTGCTCCCAGCCCCAAGCTTGGGGATTGGGAGAGATGCTCCGTCCCGCATAGTGAACTAGTAGTGCTCCAATCCAAGGGGCTCCTTCCCCCAACATATATGGTCCCAGTTCGAGCTGGGATCGCCACCTATAGCGGCGGAGAGCAAGCAGAGAGCATCCCCCATCCCTCTCGAGGAGAGCGGGTATGCCTAGTCCCTTATTTAATAAGAGGACTCGGATTTCCAATTCATCCGTTTCTCCAAGGGTTGCTGGAGTTCTACGGCCTCCAACTACACCACCTCACGCCTGCCTCCATTCTGCACGTTGCGGGCTTCGTGGCCCTCCGCGAACTATTTTTGGGCGTTGAGGCCCATTTCGCGCTGTGGAAGAGGTTGTTCTGCCTCGTGCCCCGTTCCCAGGAGGGGTCTATTTATCAAGTGGGCGGAGCCAAACTATGGCGCATTGCTGGGACCGGATATCTATTCGGCACCCCAAAGAGGGCGTCCGAGGACTGGCCCTCGGAGTGGTTTTACATAGATGACGTCCCCCTGCCGGACCCTGTGCGGATCGGCCTCTCTGAGTTCAATAATGCTCCGTTGAAGAAGCGCCTGAGCTGGCGACCACGGAATCCTCAGAGGGAAACTGACAGGGACGTGCTTCACCTGATGAGCTGGATAAGGTTGTTGGCTCATTCCTGAGTGACCATGATCAAGGTCATGGCCATATGCATCACGCGGGGGGTACAGCCGCTTCAATACAGAGGCCACCCCATGTGGGACTTCAACAGGGAGGACGACGCCACCCGGTGCGGTTGTAAGGGGCCAGATTTGGCCTCCACCTTAACGAGAATTTTATCCGCTTTGTACAAGGGAGAAGAAGAGGAATTCCTCCGTGTGAACCCGGAGGGCGGATTCTCCATGTACAATCCTCCAAGTTGGGTAAGCAAACAACTTCACTTATCTACCTGCTTTCGAAATTCCCATGATTGAGTATTCAGTCTGGTGATATTAACGCAGGAGTTACGCCAGACGGTGAAGGAGATCAACAGCTCTCCCCCACAGCCCGAGGACCCAGAACGGTCCCTCGATCCGGATTCCCAAGAATATTCAGACTTATGTGTGGAGTTAATTGATGGGGTGTTTTACCAATTGAGTAAGGGCAACACCTTAGTGGCCATTACGGCCGACTATCCCGGATTACTTCCAGCCTCAAAGGTTAGCCGAGACCGAAGTCCTGGTACCTCGAAGGAGATCCATCCATGCCTTATTTTGAATGCTTTAGACCAATAGTGTTTCGTTTTGCAGGGGAAATCCTTGAGGCGGAGTGCTGGGCCCGCGGCGGGCAGCCAACAAGGGCCTCTAAAGCCAGGCGGGCAAAAAAGAAGTGCGTACCAGATCGAGACTCCGGTGCAACGGTACAGTGTGCGAATTTCACTCCTAGGGTCTATGCCCTCAAGTCATTCAAACGCCCATCTTCTTCTTAGGAAGAAGAGAGCCCGCCGGACTATATCCACCGGCCAAACTTCAAGGCCGGGTCTGGAAGCGGAGGCGGACACGGGACGTGCGTCGGGCGTTCCTCCGACAGAGGATGCAGACGGGCTATCTGCCACCAATTCAGAGGTGGAGAGCGCCATGAACCATCGGCATCGCCAGACTGTTCTTCAGGACGCATGTTTTTCCCCAGAGGCATTAGACGCCTTTAATACAGGAGATGCGTACCTCCGTGCCACTCGAAATGGTCTAGCCAGGGCCACGGAGCAGTATGTAAAAGACATACGGGTGAGTAAATCTGATAGTTATATGTGTCAGTAGCCCCCGAGACTTGAAATAGTTAAGATAACTATTTTAAGGATCATGTGTTATGCAGGGTCTTACAGAGAAGAACACGCAACTGTCTCAGGAGTTGGCGGAGTGCAAGGCCCAACTCGAGGCCGCACTGGCCGTTTCAGAAATTGGCAAGGAGACCCCCTCAGGTAATGTATGCTCCCCAAAAATAATTCCATTGCAAAGTGCGGCATGTGTGCCATGCTGACGATAACAATGCAGATGAAGCCGGTGTAAATCCGGACAAGCAACAACTCCTACGCCAGCTAAAGGCTGGCGAGAGCGTGCTGACAAGGGTGAGGCAAGAGAAGAACAAACTTCAAGACGCCAATACCCAGCTGGGCGAGGAACTAAAGGATGTTTGTATCCAGCTGTCTGCTTCCGTAAAGGAGAATCAGCGACTTCGACGCGGCATTTTTAGTAAGTGCTTGAGCGAATTCTCGAAAAAAAATTCGGCGAAGAAGTCGATTGACAGAGCTATGTCTGTAGGTCTGCTGACGGGTCGTCCTGCGGAGGAAATGCCCGGTTCCACGGGGGACCTTCTTCCTGAGTTGTTGCAACTGCACGAACGAGTTCGGCATGCAATGCAGAGCGTCGTTCAGGCTATGTGGCCATCCCTCTCCATCCCCCAAGACCTTGGAGAGCTTGCAAAGAAGCTAGATGGAGTGCGGCAGCGCTTCTGGTTGTGGAAGATATCGGCCTGCCGTCAAGGTGCCAGGGAGGCCTGGGCCATGGTGAAGATGCGGTACACGAAGGCTGATCCAAACCACATGGCCGAGGTCGGCCCTATGGGTCCTGACGGAAAGGAGATCCATGTCAGCTTAGTATATGGCCAGGTAGAGCTGGCTGCAAAGTATTCCCAACAGGACTTTAAATTAGACCGCCTGTTGGATGGTATTGAAGCAGAGTATACCGAGTCAGAGTAACTCTGTAATTGAAAAAATGACATAAAAAATGCCTTCTACCAGGATTGGAGATCGTTTGTCATTGTGGACCTTTTCGCTTCGACCTCCGGACCCTATAGTCCGGAGTGTGTCCGAATACCCTCTCGATTATGTAAGAATCGGGGCATGCATGGAGACAAGGCGTAGGGGTCATAATTTCTTTAGCAGACAAGTGCCCAACTAGTTATGTTATATTACATGGTTAGTAAGAAACATCTTCCAGGGAGAATAGTTCCGTTAGGGGTTCCTTTCCCTGGGAGGCATGCCCTAAAGTGCATGTCCGGACTGCTGAAAAGAGCAGAAAAGCATCTGGGGGCAGATAAATAAACAAGAAAAAATCATCTTTTAATTCGCCGACGGAATATTCCCTTAAGAACGCTAGCTTTCGGCTTCACCCAGTCTGAGGTACACGTCCGGCTGACCCGGCGGTAACAATCGCAGAGGTGCTCCCTTTACCACCTAGCCGAACGAACGGGAACGTAGGGGTAAGCACAGGAGCCAGGCAACCCAGCTTGGCCAAAACTTAAGTTATATCGATGCATATAATGGTGTATAAAAGGGTCACGAAGAAGTGTCACGCATGGTTTGGGCATGAGGCCCGTTTTATATAAACTTCTGATAAAGAAGCCCCTAGGTATGGTGAGCGCGGGTGGCGCGTCAAGTGTGTGTGAACAATGCACAAGCAAGCCCCTAAAGTCTTGGGAGAAGAAAAAGGGGAGGGAGAAGGAGAGAAATGCCAGACAGCTTAATGTGAAAAATAAAATAAAAAGGGGACAGAGGAAGGAGACGAACACGAAGTCCGGCGCTAGGCGTAGAATCTTCGTAGGCGTGTTGCGTTCCATGGGTTCGGCTCGAGTAGGTTTTCCGAGACGGTACGCTCCGCCAGTCAGTACTTGGTCGATTATGAAGGGACCCTCCCATTTGGGCTTTAGTTTGTCCTTTTTCTTGTCCGGCAGGCGTAGAACGAGTTCGCCAACGTTGTAAGTTTTGGCCCGTACTTCTCTGCTTTGATATCTTCGAGCCTGCTGTTGATAGAATGCGGAACAAGCTTTTGCCACATCGCGCTCCTCCTCCAATGTGTCCAAGCTGTCCTGCCAATCTAGCTCGGCTTCTCTTTCTTTGTACATGCGCACTCGAGGTGAGGCATGTATTATGTCGTAGGGCAGAACTGCCTCTGCGCCGTATACCATAAAAAATGGCGTGAATCCGGTAGTGCGATTCGGTGTGGTCCGCAGCCCCCAGAGTACGGAGTCAAGCTCCTCTACCCAGTGCGTGTTTGACTCCTTGAGGGATCGCACTAGTCTAGGTTTGATGCCGCTCATAATAAGACCATTGGCTCGTTCAACTTGACCGTTAGTTTGTGGGTGATAGACTGAAGCGTAGTCGAGCTTGATGCCCATGTTTTTGCACCAGAGTTCAACTTCATCGGCCGTAAAGTTTGTGCCGTTGTCAGTTATGATGCTATGGGGGACGCCGTAACGGTGTACAACCCCGGATATGAAGTCTATCACTGGTCCGGATTCGGCCATCTTTACAGGCTTGGCCTCTATCCATTTGGTGAATTTGTCCACCATAACCAGTAGATATTTTTTCTTGTGGGTTCCTCCTTTAAGGGGTCCAACCATGTCAAGCCCCCAGACCACAAAAGGCCAGGTAATGGGTATGGTTTGTAGGGCGGTAGGCGGCATGTGGCTTTGATTAGCGAATAATTGGCAACCGACGCAACGCTGTACTAAATCCTGAGCGTCTGCCCGGGCCGTAGGCCAATAAAATCCGGTACGGAAGGCCTTGCTTACGAGGGCCCGGGCTGCGGCGTGGTGCCCGCCGAGTCCGGCATGAATTTCAGCCCAAAGATTTCGCCCTTCCTCTTCGGAGATACACCTTTGAAGGACTCCGGTTGTGCTTTTCTTATAAAGCTCTCCCTCGTGGACTTTGTAGGCTTTAGATCGCCGCACTATGCAGCGGGCCTCGTTTTGGTCCTCAGGAAGTTCCTGCCTAGTGAGGTAGGCAAGGAATGGTTCTGTCCACGGGGCAATGACTGCCACTATTGTGTGGGCTGACGGTGTTGTTTCGTTGGCGGAGCCACCAACTGTGTCAGAGTGTTTGGTGAGAGGTAGTGTGGTCGTGTCCGGACTATTGTTTACGGACTCTCCATCCCATGATACGGATGGCTTGAACAGCCTTCAAGGAAGATGTTGGGAGGGACGGCATCGCGCTTGGCGCCAATGCGTGCCAACACGTCTGCTACCTGGTTGTTCTCCCGGGCTATGTGATGGAACTCGAGCCCCTCAAACCGAGCTGACAATTTTAAGATGGCATTGCGATAAGCTGCCATTTTTGGATCCTTGGCGTCAAAGTCTCCATTTATTTGGGATATCGCGAGGTTTGAATCCCCGCGGACCTCTAGGCGCTGAATGCCCATGGAGACTGCCATTCGGAGACCATATAGAAGGGCCTCGTATTTGGCTGTGTTGTTGGAATCTGTGTACATTATCTGAAGTACGTATTGTACTGTATCTCCGGTTGGGGACGTTAGAGCGACGCCAGCCCCCAGGCCAGCCAACATTTTGGAGCCGTCGAAGTGCATGATCCAGTTGGAGTATGCGCCGTACTCTTTAGGGAGCTCGGCTTCAGTCCATTCGGCGATGAAGTCGGCCAAAACCTGCGACTTAATAGCTCGCCTTGGCTTGTAAGTTATGTCGAACGGGAGGAGCTCGATGGCCCATTTGGCAATCCGTCCCGTTGCGTCGCGGTTGTTTATAATATCGTAAAGGGGTACTTCGGATGCCACTGTTATTGAACACTCTTGAAAATAGTGTCGCAGCTTCCGGGATGCCATGAACACCGCGTATGCTATTTTTTTGATAATGCGGGTACCGTGACTTGCATGGGGTTAGGACGGTGGACACGTAGTAAACTGGTTTTTGGAGAGGGAACTTGTGTCCATCCATTTCTCATTCAACGACGAGCACCGCGCTTACAACTTGATGGGTTGCCGCGATGTATAATAGCATTGGTTCGCCCGTGTTGGGTGCGGCCAGGACCGGATTTGTTGCCAGTATGGCTTTGATTTCTTCAAGTCCGGCCGTGGCGGCATCCATCCACTCGAAGTGTTCGGTGCGCCTCAGGAGGCGATAAAGGGGTAATGCCTTTTCTCCCAAGTGGGAGATAAAGCGGCTTGAAGCCGCCACGCATCCTGTTAATTTTTATATTTGTTTGAGCTCTTTTGGGGTATCCAATTGTGACAGAACCCGGATCTTGGCTGGGTTTGCTTCAATTCCTCTACCGGATACGATGAAGCCCAAGAGCTTTCCGGCTGGTACGCCGAAAACACATTTTTCCGGGTTGAGCTTAATGTCATATGTTCGGAGATTGTCGAATGTGAGCCTCAAGTCGTCTACTAGAGTATCGACGTGTTTGGTTTTGACGACCACGTCATCTACGTATGCCTCAACTATTTTGCCGATCTGGTTGGCCAGACATGTCTGAATCATGCGCTGATATGTTGCGCCGGTGTTTTTTAGCCCGAAGGGCATTGTGTTGAAGCAGAATGGGCCTTATGGGGTGATGAAAGCCGTTGCGGCTTGGTCTGACTCTGCCATCTTGATTTGGTGGTATCCAGAGTATGCATCGAGGAAACACAATGAGTCGTGTCCTGCGGTGGCGTCGATGATTTGATCAATTCGGGGGAGCGAGAAAGGATCCTTTGGGAAGGCCTTATTTAGGTCTTTGAAATCGACACATAGGCGCGAGGATATGTCCTTCTTTGGTACCATCACCAGGTTTGCTAGCCAGTCCGGATGTTTTATATCTCTGATGAATCCGGCTTCCAGTAGTTTTGCTAGCTCCTCTCCCATGGCTTGTCTCTTGGGTTCGAAGAAACGCCGAAGAGTCTGCTTAACGGGCGTAAACCCTTTTATGATGTTCAGGCTGTGTTCAGCCAGCCTGCGTGGGATTCCTGGCATGTCTGAAGGGTGCCAGGCAAAAATGTCCCAATTTTCTCGCAGGAATTCTCTGAGTGCGGCGTCGACATCGGGTTTTAGTTGCACCCCGATGGAGGCTGTTTTTGTGGGGTCCGTTGGATGGACTTGGAATTTGACTATTTCGTCAGCTGGTTTGAAGGAGGTGGACTTGGATCTCTTGTCTAGTATCACATCGTCCCTGTCCACCATGGAGCGCAACGCAGTTAGTTCCTCGGCCGCTAGGGCTTCGGATAATGCCTCCAGGGCCAGTGCGGCTGTCTTGTTTTCGGCGCGGAGTGCAGTGTTCGGATCACTTGCCAAAGTGACGATTCCTTTGGGTCCGGGCATTTTGAGCTTCATGTACCCATAATGGGGTATGGCTTGAAAAATTGTGAATGCTTCTCGCCCTAACAGAGCGTGGTATCTGCTGCTGAACGGGGCCACTTGAAATGTGACCTCCTTGGATCTATAATTATCCCGCGTGCCGAATACCACATCCAGTGTGATTTTCCCTGAACAGCACGCTTCCATGCTTGGTATTATTCCTTTGAAGGTTGTGTTGCTTCGCTCAATGCGGCTCCAGTCTATTTCCATTTTTCGCAGGGTTTCCTCGTAAATGAGGTTAAGTCCGCTGCTGCCGTCCATGAGTACCTTTGTAAGTCGGAAGCCATCCACTATCGGACTGAGGACCAATGCGGCTGGTGCTCGGGCTGTCCGGAATTTAGGTTCGTCGCTGGCATTAAAAGTAATAGTCGTGTCACTCCATGGGTTTATTGTTGCTACTTGGTAGACTTCGGCAAGGCTGCGGAGGGTTCGTTTCCTCGCATTGTTTGATGCGAAGGTCTCGAAGACTGTCGAGACCGTACTGGCATTTCTGGGGTGGTGTTCATCGGATTCTGGAGTTAGAAGCTCCTCGCCACTTCTGGCCACCTGCCGGAGTATCCAACATGCTCTAAGGCTGTGAGTTGGTGTGACTTCCTCTGAACTATGAATTTTATAGGGTCCATTGAGCCATCTCTCCAGTACGGTCCCATACCCTATAGAGGGTTTTTGTTTCTTGATGTTTGGCTCAGGTGCCTGGCGATAATGCGCCCTTTTGTTTCGGACTCATATTGAGTTCAGGGCCGGATTGTCCAGAATTTATTTTCGGTTTTCCGAATGCTTTCTGTCGCACAGTACTTTCGTACTATGGATGTCAAGTCGGCGAAACATGTAATTTCGCGGTGACTTATGGCGTTGAGGATTCCGATGTCCATGCAGTTGTTACAGAAGAGCGAAATCGCTTCTTCCTCACGGCAGTCCCTTATCCTGTTCATAACCAGGAGGAATCTGGCCCAATAGTGGTGTACTCTTTCCCCGGGCGCTTGCCGTATTTGGCATAAATCCCTTATAGTTGGGTGGGCAGGTGGCATTAAATCCAGAACCCTGCCCGATAAAAGATTCAGGGGCCAAGAAGCTTCCGAGTTCGGAAGCTTGCTTTCTTGGACATTATTCAATGAATCAGGCCTGCTGCCTGACTTTAGGTTCAGGACTTGGGCAACCTCCTCCCCTCCGCGGGTATCCGGCTTGGAGGGGTCGGGAATCCGGACACATCTGGTCCTTAGAGCGGGCGAAGATGCGCCGCATTGTTCTTCCACCACTTCAACGTGGTGGGTGACCTGGGGAGAGCAGATCTCTCTCTGGTCGGGTTTAAGCCCGATCTGGCCGTAATCTGTAGCTACTCCCAGGGCGGCAATGCGATCCAAGAGCTCGTTCAGGGAAGAGAGCTCCGTTGGATCTAACTGCTCGGTGAGTTCCGAGCTGATGTGAAGATTGCTTTCGACGGCCTAAGAGGTCATTGTCGACGCGGCGGCCGAACAGGCGGTCATCAAAAACCTGCCTAGCCGGAGAGTTTGACCGACAGCCAAAGCTCCTTTGGCGACAGCGCCGTCTTTAAAGACGAGATGCGGCATCCTTCCTGATGGTGACGACACAGAGGAACTCTCAATGAAAGCACCAATGTCGGTGTCAAAACTGGCGGATCTCGGGTAGGGGGTCCCGAACTGTGTGTCTAGGCGGATGGTAATAGGAGACAAGGGACACAATGTTTTTACCCAGGTTCGGGCCCTCTTGATGGAGGTAAAACCCTACGTCCTGCTTGATTAATATTGATGGTATGGGTATTACAAGAGTTGATCTACCACGAGATCGGAGAGGCTAAACCCTAGAAGCTAGCCTATGGTATGATTGTTGTTCGTCCTACGGACTAAAACTCTCCGGTTTATATAGACATCGGAGAGGGCTAGGGTTACACAGAGTCGGTTACAATGGGAGGAGATCTTCATATCGTATCGCAAAGCTTGCCTTCCACGCCAAGGAAAGTCCCTATCCGGACACGGGACGGAGTCTTCAATCTTGTATCTTCATAGTCCGGGAGTCCGGCCAAAGGTCATAGTCCGGCCATCCGGACAACCCCTAATCCAGGACTCCCTCACTTGTCTTCTCTCTTGAGTTGAATGCTTGCAGATTCCAGCTTAGTCCAATGCACGTGCACTCTTATTATTATACACATCGTTCGGTCGTGCAAGTGAAAGGCAATAATGATGATATATGATGGACTTATTGGGATGAGAAAAGCTGGTATGAACTCGACCTCTCTTGTTTTTGTAAATATGATGATTCATCGTTCCCGAGTCAGCTATTATGAAGTAAACATATTTGCGATGACATTTAGAGATTATAGTTGCTTGTGCCATGCTTGATTAGCTATGAGTTATAATGGTTTAGCTTGCGTGCCAACATGCTATTAGAATGATTATGATGTGGTATTATGGGATGGTATCCTCCTTTAAATGAATTGAGTGACTCGACTTGGCACATGTTCACGCATGTAGTTGAATCAAATCAACATAGCCTTCATGATATTTATGTTCATGGTAGATTATATCCTACTAATGCTTGTATTCGGTGTAAATTAATTCTAATGCATGTTTATGACTGTTGTCGCTCTCTCAGTTGGTCGCTTCCCAGTCTTTTGCTAGCCTTCACCTGTACTAAGCGGGAATACTGCTTGTGCATCCAAACTCCTTAAACCCCAAAGTTATTCCATATGAGTCCACTATACCTACCTATATGTGGTATTTACCTGCCGTTCCAAGTAAATTTGTATGTGCCAAACTCTAAACCTTCAAATGAAATTATGCTTTGTATGCTCGAGCAGCTCATGTTTCAACTAGGGCTGCCCTTATCTTCCATGTTAGGCGGTTATTCTCAAGAGGAGTGGACTCCGCTCCTCATTCACGAGAAAATGGCTGGTCACCGGGATGCCCAGTCCCATGCTTTATGGAAACTAAATCAAAATAATTGCAAACAAAACTCTCCATGGGACCCGTTGAATGTTGGAGGCACTCGTTGTTTCGAGCAAGCCATGGATTGATGCTTGTGGAGGAGGGGGAGTATAAACTTTACCATTCTGTTTGGGAACCGCCTATAATTTTTTTAGCATGGAAGATATCGTCATCTCATAGTTGTTGCGTTGACAGCAAAAGTATGCCGCTCAAAATGTTATTCAATCTCTGTTTTAAAATTGAGCTCTGGCACCTCTACAAATCCCTGCTTCCCTCTGCGAAGGGCCTATCCATTTACTTTTATGTTGAGTCATCATCCCTCTTATTAAAAGCACCCGCTGGAGAGCACACTGTCATTTACATTCATTATAATTGGTTTATATTGGGTATGACTTGACTGGATCTCTTTTACCATGAATTACAATGTTTAGTCAGTCCTTGATCTTTAAAGGTGCTCTCATTTATGTTTTGCAGTCTCAGAAAGGGCTAGCGAGATACCAATTTTTTATATCATGTTATGATTATTTTGAGAAAGTGTTGTCATCCGAGTTTTAGTATTATGGCTCGCTAGCTGATTATGTTATTGATATGAGTAATTCTGAGACCTATGTGTTATTGTGAGTATGGTTAGTTCATAATACTTGCTGAAACTTGAATGCTGGCTTTTCATGTTACAACAACAAGAGCAAACAAAGTTTGTAAAAGTTTTTCTTTTTCTCTTTCAGTTTGTCAACTGAATTGCTTGAGGACAAGCAAGGGTTTAAGCTTGGGGGAGTTGATACGTCTCCGTCATATCTACTTTTCCAAACACTTTTGCCCTTGTTTTGAACTCTAACTTGAATGATTTGAATGAAACTAACCCGGACTGACGCTATATTCAGCAGAATTGCCATGGTGTTGTTTTTTCTGCAGAAAACAAAAGTTCTCGGAATGACATGAAACTCCACGGAATATCTTAGAATAAATAATAAAAAATCCTTGCTAAAGATGAAGACCAGGGGGCCCACACCCTGTTCACGAGGGTGGGGGCGCCCCCCCCCTAGGGCGCGCCCCTACCTCGTGGGCCTCCTGGTGGCCCTCCGACGCAAACTCCAACTCTATTTGTTGGCTTTCGGGAAGAAAAAAATCAGAGAGAAGAAATCATCGCGTTTTACGATATAGAGCCACCGCCAAGCCCTAATCTCTCTCGGGAGGGCTGATCTGGAGTCCGTTCGGGGCTCCGGAGAGGGGGATTCGTCGCCGTCGTCATCATCAACCATCCTCCATCACCAATTTCATGATGCTCACTGTTGTGCGTGAGTAATTCCATCGTAGGCTTGCTAGACGGTGATGGGTTGGATGAGATTTATCATGTAATCGAGTCAGTTTTGTTAGGGTTTGATCCCTAGTATCTACTATGTTCTGAGATTGATGTTGCTATGACTTTGCTATGCTTAATGCTTGTCACTAGGGCCCGAGTGCCATGATTTCAGATCTGAACCTATTATGTTTTCATGAATATATGTGTGTTCTTGATCCTATCTTGCAAGTCTATAGTCACCTACTATGTGTTATGATCCGGCAACACCGAAGTGACAATAATCGGGACCACTCCCGGTGATGACCATAGTTTGAGGAGTTCATGTATTCACTATGTGCTAATGCTTTGTTCCGGTTCTCTATTAAAAGGAGGCCTTAATATCCCTTAGTTTCCAATAGGACCCCGCTGCCACGGGAGGGTAGGACAAAAGATGTCATGCAAGTTATTTTCCATAAGCACGTATGACTATATAGGGAATACATGCCTACATTACATTGATGAATTGGAGCTAGTTCTGTGTCGCCCTATCTTACGACTGTTACATGACGAACCGCATCCGGCATAATTATCCATCACTAATCCGGTGCCTACGAGTTTTCCAAATACTGGTTCTCGCTTATTTACTTTTCCGTTGCTACTGTTACAATCACTACAAAACACCAAAAACATTACTTTTGTTGTCCTTACTTTTGTTACCGTTACCACCACTATCATATTACTTTGCTACTAAACACTTTGCTACAGATACTAAGTTTCCAGGTGTGGTTGAATTGACAACTCAGCTGCTAATACTTGAGAATATTCTTTGGCTCCCCTTGTGTCGAATCAATAAATTTGGGTTGAATACTCTACCCTCGAAAACTGTTGTGATCCCCTATACTTGTGGGGTATCACTTGCTAAGTATGATGTTAATCAAAGAATCGCATCTCCTTATCATCCGCAGTCTAGTGATGAAGTAGAGTTGAGAAATAGAGAGCTCAAATTAATTTTGCAAAAGTTTGTGAATAGATCTAGAAAGAATTGGTCCAAGAAACTTGATGATGCATTATGGGCCTATAGAACTGCATACAAAAATCCTATGGGTATGTCTCCCTATAAGATAGTTTATGGAAAAGCATGTCATTTACCTCTTGAACTTGAACATAAAGCATATTGGGCTATTAAAGAGCTCAACTATGACTTCAAACTTGCCGGTGAGAAGAGGTTGTTTGATATTAGCTCACTTGATGAATGGAGAACCCAAGTATATGAGAATGCCAAGTTATTCAAAGAAAAAGTCAAACGCTGGCATGATAAAAGGATACATAAGCGTGAGTTTAACGTAGGAGATTATGTGTTATTATTCAACTGTCGTTTAAGATTTTTTGTAGGAAAACTTCTCTCTAAATGGGAAGGTCATTACGTTGTCCCAGAGGTCTATCGTTCTGGTGCCATAAAAATCAACAACTTCGAAGGCACAAGCCCGAGGGTGGTGAACGGTCAAAGAATTAAACATTATATTTCAGGTAATCCTATCAATGTTGAAACTAATATTATTGAAACTGTAACCCCGGAGGAATACATAAGGGACACTTTCCAGAACGTTCCAGTCAAGTGCTAAGTAAACCGACTCCAAAACAACTCCAATGGCAATTTTTATCAGTTTTGGAATATTTAAGAAATTTAGGAAGAAAGAAGTAGTCCGAGAGGGACACGAGGCCCCCATGAGAGTGGAGGGCACGCCCACCCTTACTGGGCGCGCCCCCTGTCTCGTGGGCACCTCGTGTGCCTTCCGGACTCCGTTTTCTAGCACGTTACGTATTTTGGTTGATAAAAATTCATTATATATACTCTCGAAGGTTTCGACCACTGTATCACGCAAATTTCCTCTGTTTTCGTTTCAAGCTATTTCTGTTTTAGGTTTAGAGCAATATGTTGTCTCAGGATTCGGAAGGGGAAAGTTATGTGGCTGATTACCTCGCAGACCCTAAGGTCTGCGGGGACTTGGATCATGATGGCTGGACTTCTAAAGAAGAGGAAGACTATGAGCCTAAAGTAAAGGAGGAGACGAGTTCAGACAAAGACGAAGCCCCATTACCTCAGCCTGGGGATATGCATGTGGAGTTTAAAAAGTCAAGCCTCCCTGATAGAGCAAAGAAGCCAAAGATCGAGTTTATCCCTTTTCGTCTCTTGCAGGAAAATAAACAGGAATTATGCAAAAAAGTATTAAGCCTTGAGTAGGAGATCGAGGACCTAAAGGAGCAAAATATTATGCTCAAGCGTAAATTGAGGAACAAACCCACATCCGCAACAACTCCTACTTCAACACCAACCGTGAAGAAGGAGACATAATCACATGGTTATGGGCACTCCCCTTGGCAACTGCCAAGCTTGGGGGAGGTGCCCCGGTATCGTATCACCATCACACTCCTATCTTTACCGTTTTATTTAGTTCGATCCATCTAGTAGTATCTTGATCTAGTAGATTGAAGTTTTGATATCAAGTAGTTTTGAGTTTTGCTTTGTGATCTCTTTTTGTAATCGAGTCCGTGAGCTATCTATAATTAAGATTAGTGTTGAGTCAAGGGCTTTGCTATGTTGCTATGATCTTGAGGAAGTAGAAAGAATAAAAGAGTTCATATTGATCTTATGGTTAGTGATGACTTCACATATAGAAAGTATGAGCCATAAAAGTTGTTGAGAGTTGATAAACGTAGTTTTGGTCATCGTTGCAATTAATAGGAAGTGATAAGGGAAGAGAGATTCACATACAAATATATTATCTTGGACACCTTTTATGATTGGGAGCACTCATTAAGTATGACATGCTAAAAGAGTTGACGTTGGACAAGGAAGACAACATAATGGTTTATGTTTTCTCACATCTTAGTTAAAGTATATTGTCATTGACCTTCCAAACATGTTGAGCTTGCCTTTCCCCCTCATGCTAGCCAAATTCCTTGCACCAAGTAGAGATACTACTTGTGCTTCCAAATATCCTTAAAACCAGTTTTGCCATGAGAGTCCACCATACCTACCTATGGATTGAGTAAGATCCTTCAAGTAAGTTGTCATGTTGCACGCAATAAAAAATTGCTATCTAAATATGTATGACTTATTAGTGCAGAGAAAATAAGCTTTGTACGATCTTGTTGTGTAAGTAATAAAAGCAACATACTGCATAATAAAGGTCCACATACAAGGGGCAATATAAAGTGACATTCTTTTGCATTAAGATTTTGTGCATCCAACCCTAAATGCACATGACAACCTCTGCTTCCCTCTGCGAAGGGCCTATCTTTTACTTTATGTTTTTACTTTATGCTTGAGTCAAGGTTATCCTCACCTTTCCCTTTTTCATTTTATCCTTTGGCAAGCTCCTCGTGTTTGAAAGATCATGATATATATATATCCAATTGGATGTAAGTTAGCATGGATTATTATTGTTGACATCACCTAAAGGTGAATACATTGGGAGGAAACACAATAAGCCCCTATCTTTCTCAGTGTCCGGCTGAAACTCCATAACCACAAGTATTGCGTGAGTGTTAGAAATTATAGAAGACAACATGATAGTTGAGTATGTGGACTTGCTGAAAAGCTCTATTGGTGACTCTTACTGATGTTATGATAAATTGCAATTGCTTCAATGACTGAGATTATAGTTTGTTAGTTCACAATGAAGTTTTTGAACCACACTTGACATTGTGAATTGATTGTTACTTGAGCATAAGAAATCATATGATAAAATCTATTTTATGTTGCATTTATAAGAATGATCATGATGCCCTCATGTCTGTATTTTATTTTTATCAACGCCTCTATCTCTAAACATGTGAACATATTTTTTGATTTCGGCTTCCGCTTGAGGACAAGCGAGGACTAAGCTTGGGGGAGTTGATACGTCCATTTTGCATCATGCTTTTATATCAATATTTATTGCATTATGGGCTGTCATTACACATTATATCTCAATACTTATGTCTATCCTCTCTTATTTTACAAGGTTTACCATGAAGAGGGGGAATGCTGGCAGCTGGAATTCTGGCTGGAAAAGGAGCAAACATTGGAAACATATTCCGCACTGCTCCAAAAATCCCGAAACTCAACGAAACATGTTTTCAGAATTAATAAGAATTATTGGGCAAAAGAAATACATCAGGGGGCCCACACCTTGCCCAGGAGGGTGGGGGGCGCGCCCACCCCTACTGGGCGCGCCGCTGTCTCCTGGGTCCCCTGGTGGGCCCCCGGTGTCCATCTTCTGCTATATGAGGGCTTTTACCCTGGAAAAAATCGGGGGAAAGCTTACGGGACGAAACTCCGCCGCCACGAGGCGGAACCTTGGAGGAACCAATCTAGGGCTCAGGTGGAGCTGTTCTGCCGGGGACACTTCCCTCCGGGAGGGGCAAATCATCACCAACGTCATCACGAACGACCCTCTCATTGGGAGGGGGTCAATCTCCATCAACATCTTCACCAGCACCATCTCCTCTCAAAACCCTACTTCATCTCTTCTATCCAAGCTTGTATCAAAACCACAAATTGGTACCTATGGGTTGCTAGTAGTGTTGATTACTCCTTGTAGTTGATGCTAATTGGTTTACTTGGTGGAAGATCATATGTTCAGATCCTTAATGCATATTATTACTCCTCTGATTATGAACATGAATATGCTTTGTGAGTAGTTACGTTTGTTCCTGAGGACATGGGTGAAGTATTGCTATTAGTAGTCATGTGAATTTGGTATTCGTTTGATATTTTGATGAGATGTATGTTGTCTTTCCCTCTAGTGGTGTTATGTGAACGTCGACTACATGACACTTCACCATTTTTTGGGCCTAGAGGAAGGCATTGGGAAGTAATAAGTAGATGATGGGTTGCTAGAGTGACAGAAGCTTAAACCCTAGTTTATGCGTTGCTTCGTTAGGGGCTGATTTGGATCCATATGTTTAATGTTGTGGTTAGGTTTACCTTAATACTTCTTTTGTAGTTGCGGATGCTTGCAATAGGGGTTAATCATAAGTGGGATGCTTGTCCAAGTAAGGGCAGTACCCAAGCACCGGTCCACCCACATATCAAATTATCAAAGTACCGAACGCGAATCATATGAACATGATGAAAACTAGCTTGACGATAATTCCCATGTGTCCCCGGGAGCTCCTTTCTCATTATTAGAAATTGTCCAGGCTTATCCTTTGCTACATAAAGGATTGGGCCACCTTGCTGCACTTTATTTACTTTATTTACTTGTTACTCATTACTATTTATCTTATTTCAAAACTATCTATTACCTAAAATTTCAGTGCTTGCAAAGAAAACCTTACTGAAAACCTCTTATCATTACCTTCTGCTCCTCGTTGGGTTCGACACTCTTACTTATCGAAAGGACTACGATAGATCCCCTACACTTGTGGGTTATCAATAGGCCCTTCGCAGAGGGAAGCAGGGATTTGTAGAGGTGCTAGAGCTCGATTTTGAAATAGAGATAAATTATATTTTGAGCGGTATACTTTCATTGTCAACATAACAACCAAGAAATCTCGATATCTTCCATGCTACACACATTATAGGCGGTTCCCAAACAGAATGGTAAAGTTTATACTCCCCCTCCACCAACAAGCATCAATCCATGGCTTGACCGAAACAACGGGTGCCTCTAACTAACAACAATCCTTGGGGAGTTTTGTTTGCAATTATTTTGGTTTGATTTGAGTATGGGACTGGGCTCCCCGGTTACCAGCCATTTTCTCGTGAGTGAGGAGCGGAGTCCACTCCTCTTGAAAATAACCCGCCTAGCATGGAAGATGCAGACATCCCTAGTTGATACATGAGTTGTTCGAGCATACAAAACAGAATTTCATTTGAAGGTTTGGAGTTTGGCACATACAAATTTACTTGGAACGGCAGGTAGATACCGCATATAGGAAGGTATGGTGGACTCATATGGAATAACTTTGGGGTTTATGGATTTTGGATGCACAAGAAGTATTCCCGCTTAGTACAAGTGAAGGCTAGAAAGAGACTGGGAAGCAACCAACTAGAGAGCGACAACAGTCATGAACATGCATTAAAATTAATCAACACGGAGTGCAAGCATGAGTAGGATATAATCCAC
Source organism: Triticum turgidum subsp. durum (assembly GCA_900231445.1). Taxonomy (NCBI): domain Eukaryota; kingdom Viridiplantae; phylum Streptophyta; class Magnoliopsida; order Poales; family Poaceae; genus Triticum; species Triticum turgidum. The sequence continues at coordinate 742,863,941 of LT934114.1, forward strand.
CATGAACATAAGTATCGTGAAAGCTGTGTTGATTTTGTTTCAACTACATGTGTGAACATGTGTCAAGTCAAGTCACTCGAATCATTCAAAGGAGGATACCACCCTATCATACCACATAAAAACCATTTTAATAGCATGTTGGCACGCAAGGTAAACCATTATAAGCTCATAGCTAATTAAGCATGGCATAAGCAACTATAATCTCTAAATGTCTTTGAAAATATGTTTACTCATAATAGGCTGAATCAGGAACGATGGCTCAACATATTTACAAAAACAAAAGAGGTCGAGTTCATACCAGGTTCTCTCATCTCAATCAGTCCATCATATATCGTCATTATTGCCTTTCACTTGCACGACCGAACGGTGTGTATAATAATAATAGTGCACGTGCATTGGACTAAGCTGGAATCTGCAAAGATTTAATATAGAGGAGAAGACAAGGTAGTATGGGCTCTTGATTAAATCAACAATAATGCATATAAGAGCCACTCAACATTTTCATTATGGTCTTCTCATCTCGACCCCCAAAGCGAAGAAAAGAAATAAAACTATTTACACGGAAAAGCTTCCAACAAGCAAAACAAGAACGAGAAATCTTTTTGGGTTTTCTTTTAATTACTACTACTACAAGCATGGAAAGTAAACTAGCTAAAAGCTACAACTTTTTTTTTCTTAAGGTAATTCAAACACACAAGAAGAAAGCAAGAAAAAGAAAATAAACTAGCATGGATAGTACAATGAAAAAGTATGAGCACCGATAACTAGAATGAGTGTGTGAACATGAACGTAATGTCGGTGAGAAATACGTACTCCCTCAAGCTTAGGCTTTTGGCCTAAGTTGGTCTATGCCCATGGATCAGAGCTACACTCTCCAGTGTACTGAGGAGTGTCGTCTAAGTACCACTGGTTGGTGATCTCCTCCGAATGCCACTGATAAAAGGACTGTCGATAAGGGTCCAGTGGTGGTTCCGGCTCAGGCTCCGGTATGCGTGAACGGCCTCCAGCAAGATGAGGTACGTGTGTGAAGATAAGTCAAACAAAGAGGGTGCAGGCAAGATAATAGTCTCACTGTGAGTTTTATTAAATCTCAAATTATACTTAAGCACCATCTCATAAATTTTAACAATAAATTCATGTGCTACCATACTCTTGTAATCTAGAAAAATAGGGGGCGGCAACTTTTCCTCTTTCTCATAATGCCTAATAGGTATCCTAAAGTGTTTAGCAAGGTGTGAAGCAAAGATGCCTCCAAGGATGGGGCCCTTTGTACGATTCAGACTTAATCGTTTAGCAACAATAGCGCCTAAACTAACAGTGTTATCGCGAAACAAAGCATGGCACAAAATAATAATATCAGGGACACTAAGGTTTCCACAGTTTCAGCGATCAATTAAGCATCTAATAGCAAACATTGCAAAGTAACGTATGACAGGAAAGTGTGTGCTAGTAATTCTTGCATCGGAAACCTTCCTCGTTTCCCCTACAGTAATCATATCAATGAATCCATCCACATCACTACGATGTGGTTCCTCTATGTTGCCCTCGAATGGTATCTTGCAAACCCCACAGAAATCATATAGTGACATCTCCCTAACCTCATCATATAAATGAAACTCCACTGAAGGTGTTGATTTCTTAGCATGAAAGTAAAAATTTTGAACAAAAGTATTAGTGAGTAGGAGATACTGATCGAGCTGGTCATGGAGGAATTCAGTGAGGCCTGCATTATTAGCCAAAGAATAAAAATCATCATGAATCCCGACTGCTCTCAAGAACTCATCACAAGGCCATTCACACGGCCGAACCTCCGTGACGCGAGGGAGATTATATTTGGGCCTTTTATTCTCCTTATTTTGTTTATCCTTCGAGCTTTGGCTCGAAGAGCCCCTCAAAAATCTCTTCATCATTTTGTGACAATTTCTGAAATTTTTAGTAACTCAAAATAAAAGTGAACCAAACTCAACAAAATTGATAGCAACTACTCCCACAAGTGCCTAGAGACTATATTATGCATTAAAACTACTTGAGACCATACAAATTTGACATGCAAGCTCAAGAACAGGGTCACCTTAGCAGCAAAAAATTGCAATGAATAAAGCACTAGAACAAAAACTAATTGGACCTTTGGAGGAGTCACATACCAAAGAACAATCCCCCAAAGCAGTTTTTTGAGTGGAGCTTTGAGCAAGGAGATCGAAAATGGCAGCAAAATGAGCTAGAACTCGTGCTTGAGTTGGATGGTGATTTTTTTGGGAGGAAGAAGAAGTGTGTGGGTGCAGGAATGTGTGGAGGGGGCCACCATGGGCCCACAAGGCAGGGGGCGCGCCCTGGACCATCATGGCCAGGTGCCTGCTCCCCCTGATGTGTTCTCAGTTCCAGATATTCTCAAATGTTCTAGAAAAAAATCATATTTCATTTTCAGGGCATTTGGAGAAATTTTATTTTTGGCGTATTTTTTATTGCAAGGATAATTTAGAAAACAGACAAAAAAAATACTACTTTTGCTTTATTTAATCTAAATAATAGAAAGTATAAGGAGGATACAGAGAGTTGTGCTTTCTAACTTCATCCATCTCATGCTCATCAAAAGGAATCCACTAACAAGGTTGATCAAGTCTTGTTAACAAACTCATTCCGAATCGCATGAAACCGGAGAAATTTCGAATAACACTAGGTTACCTCAAAGGGGATATGTACATACCCAATAATAAGAATATCATATTTCTTATTGACAGTAGGGAGAGGAAATTCAAAGCCTCCAATTATAATTGTTAGAATTTTTCCAATAGAATTGATACTATGAACTTGAGGTTGTTTCCTCGGAAAGTGTACCGTATGCTCATTACCATTAACATGAAAAGTGGCATTGCCTTTATTGCAATCAATAACAGCCCCTACAGTATTCAAAAAGGATCTACCAAGGATAATCGGCATACTATCGTCCTCGGGAATATCAAGAATAACAAAGTCTGTTAAGATAGTAACGTTAGCAACCACAACAGGCACATCCTCACAAATACCAACATGTATAGCGGTGGATTTATCGGCCATTTGCAAAGATATTTCAGTAGGTCTCAACTTATTCAATTCAAGTCTATGATATAAAGAGAGAGTCATAACACTAACATCGACTCCAAGATCACACAAAGCAGTTTTAACATAGTTTCTTTTAATGGAGCATGGTATAGTTGGTACTCCTAGATCTCCTAGTTTCTTAGGTATTCCACCCTTAAAAGTATAATTAGCAAGCATGGTGGAAATTTCAGCTTCTGGTATCTTTCTTTTATTTGTAACAATATCTTTCATGTATTTAGCATAAGGATTCACTTTAAGCATATCAGTCAAACGCATACGTAAAAAGATAGGTCTGATCATTTCAGCAAAGTGCTCAAAATCCTCATCATCCTTTTTATTGGATGGTTTAGGGGGAAAGGCATGGGTTTCTGAACCCATGGTTCTCTTTCTTTACCGTGCTACCTAGCAATGAAGTCTCTCTTATCATAATGTTGATTCTTTGATTGTGGGTTATCAAGATCAACAGCGGGTTCAACCTCTACCTCATTGTTATTGCTAGGTTGAGCATCAACATGAACATCATCATTAACATTATCACTAGGTTCATGTTCATCACCAGATTGTGTTTTAGCATCATAAATAGAAATATCATTGGGATTCTCAGGTGTGTCAACAACAGGATCACTAGAAGCATGCAAAGTCCTATCATTTTTCTTCTTCTTCTTAGAAGGACTAGGTGCATCAACATTATTTCTCTGAGAATCTTGCTCTATTCTCTTAGGCTGGCCCTCAGGATACAAAGTTTCCTGAGTCATTTTACCCCCTCAGGTCATAACTCTAAAAGCATTATCATTTTTCTTATCATTTAATTCATTGAGCAAATCATTTTGAGCTTTAAGCACTTGTTCTACTTGAGTGGTAACCATAGAAGCATGTTTACTAATGATTTTAAGTTCACCCTTAACTCTAGACATATAATCACTCAAGTGTCCAATCATATAAGCATTACTTTTCAATTGTCTACCAACATAAGCATTGAAATTTTCTTGTCTAGCCATAAAGTCATCAAACTCATCCAAGCATTGGCTAGCAAACTTAGTAGACGGGATTTCAACTTTATCATATCTATAGAGAGAATTTACCTTTACTACCTGTGTCGGGTTATCAAGACCATTTATTTCTTCAGCAGGTGGTATATTTAGGCCATGTATTTCTTCAACAGGAGGTAAATTCTTAACATCTTCAGCTTTAATACCTTTTTCTTTCATAGATTTCTTTGCCTCTTGCATATCTTCTGGGCTGAGAAATAGAACACCTCTTTTCTTCGGAGTTGGATTAGGAGTTGGTTCAGGAAGTGTCCAATTGTTTTCATTAGTCAACATATTATTCAATAGCAATTCAGCTTGATCGACAGTTCTTTCCCTGAAAACACAACTAGCACAACTATCCAAGTGGTCTCTGGAAGCATCGGTTAGTCCATTATAAAAGATATCAAGAATTTCATTTTTCTTGAGAGGATGATCAGGCAAAGGATTAAGTAATTGGAGAAGCCTCCCCCAAGCTTGTGGGAGACTCCCTTCTTCAATTTTCACAAAATTATATATTTCCCTTAAGGCAGCTTGTTTTTTACGAGCGGGAAAATATTTAACAGAGAAGTAATAAATCATATCCTGGGGACTACGCACACAACCAGGATCAAGAGAGTTAAACCATGTTTCAGCATCACCCTTTAATGAGAATGGAAATATCTTAAGGATATAGTAGTAGCGAGTTTTCTCATCATTAGTAAGTAAGGTGGCTATATCATTTAACTTAGTAAGATGTGCCACAACAGTTTCAGATTCATAGCCATAAAAAGGATCAGATTCAACCAAAGTAATTATCTCAGGATCGACAGAGAAATCATAATCCTTATCAGTAACACAGATAGGTGAAGTAGCAAAAGCAGGGTCATATTTCATTCTAGCGTTCAAATACTTTTCTTTCATCTTAGCTAATAACTTCTTAAGATCAGATCTATCATTGCAAGCAAGAAAATCTCTAGCAGTTTCTTCATCCATAACACAACCCTCAGGCACAATAGGCAATTCGTATCTAGGGGGAGAATCTTCAACATCACTTTCATCAATATTATCAGTTTCAATAATTTCATTCTCTCTAGCACTAGCAAGTTGTTCATCAAGAAATTCACCTAATGGCACAGTAGTATCAAGCATAGAAGTAGTTTCATCATAAGCATCACGCATAGCAGAAGTGGCATCATCAATAACAATGCAACATATCAGAATTAATAGCAGAAGCAGATTTAGGTGTTGCTAGTTTACTCAAAACAGAAGGAGAATCAAGTGCAGAGCTAGATGGCAGTTCCTTACCTCACCTTGTAGTTAAGGAAAAAAATCTTAGTTCTTTCGTCTTTCAAGTTCCTCATAGTGATCAGTAGATATAAATCCCAAGTGACTCAAAGAATAGAGCTATGCTCCCCGGCAATGGCGCCAGAAAATAGTCTTGATAACCCACAAGTATAGGAGATTGCAACATTTTTTGAGGGTAGAGTATTCAACCCAAATTTATTGATTCGACACAAGGGGAGCCAAAGACTATTCTCAAGTATTAGCAGTTGAGTTGTCAATTAAACCACACCTGGATAACTTAGTATCCGCACCAAAGTATTTAGTAGCAAAGTAGTATGGAAGTAACGGTAATAGTAGCAAAAGTAAAGTAACTAAGCAAAGAGCAATATGTGAAAAGCTCATAGGCATTGGATCATTGATGGATGATTATGTCGGATGTGATTCCTCATGTAATAGTTATAACATAGGGTGACACAGAACTAGCAACAATTCATCAATGTAATGTAGGCATGTATTCCGAATATAGTCATACGTGCTTATGGAAAAGAACTTGCATGACATCTTTTGTCCTACCCTCCCGTGGCAGCGGGGTCCTATTGGAAACTAAGGGATATTAAGGACTCCTTTTAATAGAGTACTGGACCAAAGCATTAACACTTAGTGAATACACGAACTCCTCAAACTACGGTCATCACCGAGAGTGGTCCCGATTATTGTCACTTCGGGGTTGTCGGATCATAACACATAATAGGTGACTATAGACTTGCAAGATAGGATCAAGATCTCACATATGTTCATGGAAACATAATAGGTTCAGATCCAAAATCATGGCACTCGGGCCCTAGTGACAAGCATTAAGCATAGCAAAGTCATAGCAACATCAATCTCAAAATATAATGGATACTAGGGATCAAACCCTAACAAAACTAACTCGATTACATGGTAAATCTCATCCAACCCATCACCGTCCAGCAAGCCTATGATGGAATTACTCATGCACGGCGGTGAGCATCATGAAATTGGTGATGGAGGATGGTTGATGATGACGACGGCGACGGGTTCCCCTCTCCGGAGCCCCGAACGGACTCCAGATCAGCCCCCCCTCCCCCCCCGAGAGAGTTTAGGGCTTGGCGGCGGCTTCGTATCGTAAAACGCGATGAATCCTTCTCTCTGATTTTTTTTCTCCCCGAACGTGAAAATATGGAGTTGGAGTTGAGGCCGGTGGAGCTCCAGGGGGCCCACGAGGCAGGGGGCGCGCCCTAGGGGGGTGCACCCCCATCCTCCTGGACAGGGCGTGGGCCCCTGACGTTGATTCATTCGCCAATATTTTTACTAATTCCAAAAAGTTGCTCCGTGGATTTTCAGGTCATTCCGAGAACTTTTATTTCTGCACAAAAATAACACCATGGCAGTTCTGCTGAAAACAGCGTCAGTCCGGGTTAGTTCCATTCAAATCATGCAAGTTAGAGTCCAAAACAAGGGCAAAAGTGTTTGGAAAAGTAGATACGACGAAGACATATCAGCTCTCAAGTACTCCGGGCCAAATACAATGATCACTACTTTAGCAAATCTTCGAACAAACTCTAAGATTGTGTCTTCACCAATGCGGACATAGTCATCGATTGCATCGGCCGAACACCCATATGCCAAGACTCGAACAGCCGCAATGCATTTCATCAGAGGGCTTGCACTTATCTCTCCACATGCATTTCTCCAAAGCTTGAACCAATCATCGCATTTCTCAATGGCTTTGGCAATGGTGAGAGAAAAGACTTGTGTGCATCCGAAAGCACTAACGAAGTACTTCTCCGGATAGGTTGGTTTTGTGGCAAAGTAGTCTCTCATGATCTTTGCATGACCCTCCACTCTATCACTGTTGATGTGAATGCGACCAAACTATGATCCTCTCCTCAGGTGCCGAACATCTCACTGAAACCCATGCCTAAAATAGTGTCAAAGTCATCGTCGTCTTCTTCCTCTTTGGATGACGATGAGTCCTCTATGACCCCCAAGTGTAGGGGATCTATCGTAGTCCTTTCGATAAGTAAGAGTGTCGAACCCAACGAGGAGCAGAAGAAAATGATAAGCGGTTTTTCAGTAAGGTTTTCTCTGCAAGCACTGAAATTGTAGGTGATAGATAGTTTTGTGATAAGATAAATTGTAACGAGTAACAAGTAAATAAAGTTCATCAAGGTGGCCCAATCCTTTATGTAGCAAAGGATAAGCCTGGACAATTTCTTATAATGAGAAAGGAGCTCCCGAGGACACATGGGAATTATCGGCAAGCTAGTTTTCATCACGCTCATATGATTCGCGTTCGGTACTTTGATAATTTGATATGTGGGTGGACCTGTGCTTGGGTACTGCCCTTAGTTGGACAAGCATCCCACTTATGATTAACCCCTATTGCAAGCGTACGCAACTACAAAATAAGTATTAAGGTAAACCTAGCCACGACATTAAATATATGGATCCAAATCAGCCCCTAACGAAGCAACACATAAACTAGGGTTTAAGCTTCTGTCACTCTAGCAACCGATCATCTACTTATTACTTCCCAATGCCTTCCTCTAGGCCCAAATAGTGGTGAAGTGTCATGTAGTCGACGTTCACATAACACCACTAGAGGAAAAGATAACATACATCTCATCAAAATATCGAATGAATACCAAATTCACATGACTACTAATAGCAAGACTTCACCCATGTCCTCAGGAACAAACGTAACTACTCACAAAGCATATTCTTGTTCATAATCAGAGGAGTAATAATATGCATTAAGGATCTGAACATATGATCTTCCACCAAGTAAACCAATTAGCATCAACTACAAGGAGTAATCAACACTACTAGCAACCCACAGGTACAAATTTGTGGTTTTGATACAAGATTGGATACAAGAGATGAACTAGGGTTTTAAGAGGAGATGGTGCTGGTGAAGATATTGATGGAGATTGGCCCCCTCCCGATGAGAGGATCATTGGTGATGACGTTGGTGATGATTTCCCCCTCCCAGAGGGAAGTGTCCCCGGCAGAATAGCTCCGCCGAAGCCCTAGATTGGTTCGGCCAAGGTTCCGCCTCGTGGCGGCGGAGTTTAGTCCCGTAAGCTTGCCCCCAATTTTTTTCAGGGTAAAAGCCCTCATATAGCAGAAGATGGACATCGGGGGGCCACCAGGGGGACCAGGAGATAGGGGCGCGCCTAGTAGGGGTGGGCGCGCCCCCCACCCTCCTGGCCAGGGTGTGGCCCCCCTGATGTATTTCTTCCGCTCAATAATTCTTATTAATTCCAAAAACATGTTTCGTGGAGTTTCAGGATTTTTGGAGCAGTGCAGAATAGGTTTCCAATGTTTGCTCCTTTTCCAGCCAGAATTCCAGCTGCCGGCATTCCCCCGCTTCATGGTAAACCTTGTAAAATAGCCATAAGTATTCACATATAATGTGTAATAACAGCCCATAATGCAATAAATATTGATATAAAAGCATGATGCAAAATGTACGTATCAACTCCCCCAAGCTTAGATCTCGCTTGTCCTCAAGCGGAAGCCGATATCGAAAAATATTTCCACATGTTAAAAGATAGAGGTGTCGATAAAAATAAAATACGGACATGAGGGCATCATGATCATTCTTGTAACAGCAACATATATAGATTTTATCATACGATTTCTTATACTCAAGTAACAATCAATTCATAATGTCAAGTATGGTTCAAAAACTTCATTGAGAACTAACAAACTATAATCTCAGTCATTGAAGCAATTGCAATTTATCATAACATCAGAAAGAGTCAACAATAGAGCCTTTCAGCAAATTCACATATTCAACTATCATGTAGTCTTCTATAATTGTTAATTAACACTCACGCAATACTTGTGGTTATGGAGTTTCAGCCGAACATTAGAAAGATAGGGGCTTATTGTGTTGCCTCCCAACGTATTCACCTTTATGTGATGTCAACAATAATAGCCCGTGCTAACTTACATCCAATTGGATATATATATATATATATATATATATATATATATATATATATATATATACGGTCTATTCTGATAATATTAGCAGAATAACTATTCTGCACACCACTTCCGCACTGCATGCTGAACGCAAGTGCACGTCATTCTTTGAACCAAGTGTGCTGCAGTACTCACACGAGTGAACTTCTCGTCGAAAAAACTGCACGCGTTATTTTTTCGATACTATTTTCGCTCTAATTTTTTAACCGCTTATCGGAATGAGGCGTGTAATATACGTTGAAAAGCTATGGATTGGGTGCAACTTCAACTTGTTGAACACTATTCCAGATTCCACACGGTTTAAGAGCAGTTTTGAGAATGGTGCGGCCCATGACGAGTGGCAGCGAGCGTTTTTTCGCGATTTCTTCTAAACCATTCATCGGAATGAAGCAAACGATACGCCGTTGGATAGATATCGTCGAGGCGCATCTTTTTAATATATAAATGTTTCTCTAATTCCTTACAGTTTAAAAGCACTTTCAAATTTACTAAATCGCGGAATTCTGTTTTTCAAATTTTCGGTACTGTTTTCGCTCCAGTTTTGAACCATTTGCCGAAACGAGGCATGTGATACGCCGTTAGAAGCTACGAACGAGGCGTAACTTTTATATGTTGAAATATTTTTGAAATTCCTTACGGTTTTAAGTTAATTTTGAAAATCATGCGGCGTACGACGAGTGGCAGCAGCCGTTTTTAGCGAACTTTTTGCAAACCGCTGGTTGGAATGATTCAAACGATACGCCCTTGGAAAGATATCGACGATAGGCAACTCTTTCATATAGAACACTCTCTCTAATTCTTTACGGATTAAGAGGAATTTTGAATTTATCGAAATGCGGACACTCTGTTTTTCACGACACCCAAATCGACGTGGGTACTTCATCCGACTGAAAACCGCACTGCAACGGACGAAAAACCGCACTGGATCACACGGGTAAGAGAACTGCATGGTTTCTTTTATTCAAACGTATTTTTTTCAAGGACGAGAAAGTAGAGTGCACTTCACATCGGGTGTAAATGAACCACAACACTATCAAGAAGTGAACCGTATTAATTTTTTTCGCTTTCGTAACAATTATTTTGCTCTTACGGGATGAACAACATCATAGGCCGAACGCACTGCTTCAGAATGAAAACCGCATTGCATGGGACGGGCAAGCGAGCTGCATAATTTCTTTTGTCGGACGTAATTTTTCTCATACGAGTTTTTGTTGTCTTTCTCATACGACCACACATTTCTTTGTTTTATTTTTAATTTTAGAAATTATTCCGCACTTCAAGGACGAGGCGAGTGAGCCGCTAGGACAAGGCGAGTGAACCACACTATTTTTTGCTTGTAGTCTGCAACTCCTAATGAATTTTTGGTTTTTTAACACATGAGTGCAATTTGTTTTTTTGGAGAAGTGAACCACAACATAAATCGAAGTGGGGCGCATGGTTTTTCCTTGTTGTTTTTTTTAAGTATAAAGGATTTTTGGACTACACGACTGAGGCCAGTGAACCTGCATGAACGATTCAGTTGTACTGATTTCAAAAAAAAACATAGTGAAACGCACAAACTTTAAAAAGCGGACCTCACGGATTTTTAAAAATGAACTACAATACTTTGAAAAAATGTACTTTTTCGGTTCACCGAGGGCACTGCTTTTACAGAGAAAGATTTTACAAACTGAGCAATAACCCATGATGTTGTGTAACAAAATTATGTCCCTTTCTTTTCTTTTGTCTCCACGTTATAATCATCACACACAAAATACAGCCCACTACACATTTTTAAATGCCCGCACGCAATGACACAATGCGGTGCCTGCCTTGCAAGCACAGGGTTGCTCATTTTGCTAGTGAACTTCACAAGCTTTTTCTCAATCACAGTGAAATATTTAAGACAACACCAGAGCAAAAAAGGTGAATTTCCAAAAGGCAAAAAGAAAGGAAAATATTTTAACAGCTCCTCTCGGTCCTCAATGTAAAAGCTTTAGCAGCAACCTTGTTCAATTTTTGCTTCTACTCTTCTTTGAAGCATATCAGATAGTTTATCCTAGATTATTCTGGAAATCTCATTTACATAATACATGTGCAACGTTCTTGTCTAGAGCACAACAAACACAAAGCGTTAGAGATAATTTTTCTTTTACAAGATTGTCACGTTTTAAAAAAAAAAATATTATGAGCTACTACCAGCTACAGCAAGAGGAACACATGCAACCTAGGGGGATCATGAAGCTGCCATAGAGCCGGGCTAAAGACAAGCATAACAGCACACACGCAAGTTAAGAGCAGCATATAACGATTGTGAGGAGTAGATTCCAGAGCTATCCATTTTCCAAACCGGGGAATCCTCTTTTTCTGAATGTTGTGGTAGAGCGCTGCTGTGCACGGACGCTAGCTGCACTTGACGTGTCGGACGCTTGTCGGATAGCACGCGAACGAGCCCTGAACCACACGCGAGAGTCGCCAAAACTGCATGTCATGGTCGGCGGATTGCAGGGGAAGAGATGGCCCTTGCCGGACTCCACACGCATGAGCCCTGAACCGCATGGCGACCGTCTCCGAGCTGCAGAACCATGGTCGACTGACCACATGGGAAGAGATGGAGATGGTGCTCTCTCGACTGCACGCACACAAGCCCCTAACTGCATGGCGAGCATCTCCAAGTGGCACGGCCATGGTCCAGCTACCAATGGGAAGAGATGGCGCTCGCTGTATTGCACGCACACAAGCTCCGAACGGCATCGCGAGCATCTCTGAGCAGCACGACCACAACACCCACATACTATGAGGCACAATCCTTTTTATGAAATCTTCGGCCATCGAGGAGGAGCACCTCACCTCACATGGAGTGAACTGCACATGCCGCCGGTGGAGCTGCCGGACTGCTGTGTGAATGAACACATGTGGACAAGGGGGAGAGAGCAGAGTGGTCGCCGTAGCTGCTGGCCAAACCGCCTGCAGCTGGTCGTCGCGGGAGGGCCATTGGTGGCCCTGTTGAACTGCACGAGGAAGCCAAATCGCCAGCATCGGGCTCGGGAGCTCGGTCGCGCTCCTTTTGGTGGGGTGAACTGCACCTGTTCCCTTCTGCCCCCGCCATGAGCGCGCTCCTCCGTCGCTGCTCCATTCCTCCCCAAGCAGCATGGCGAGCGGAAAGGAGAGAAGGCAGCACCCGAGCTGCACGGGAGCGGCAACCGAGCTGCATTTGGGGGACGGTGCCCTGAGCAGCTGCGGGTGCAGGGGCAGAAGATGGGAGCACGGCGGTGTCTCCCGGTGCTGCGGGACACGGCGAGGTGGCGGAAATTATCCGGGCAGCTAGCTAGGCGCCGGATCTGGCTGACGGTGGCTGGATCCGACACGAGATACCATGGTGTCGGCCGAATCTAGAGGAGCGGCGGGTGGAAAAGATTTTCGAGATGGCCATGGCTTCATGTACAACATGAGAGAGATTGAGTGAGGGTAAGGAGGGAAAATAAGGAGAGAAAGCAAGGCGGCGCCGTCCGACGCGGCGGCGGGGCAGATCGATGAAGAGCATGGGAAGGGCGCAGCTCAGCTCTGCTCCGTGAGGCCAACCCTCATAGCTGCTGCCATGGATCTGGAAGGTCGAGCTTCACCATTGAACTAGTTGCCCTCAACGACCGGGATGCGTGCAGATCTATGGGAGGAGGTGGCGGGTGCACGCCGGCTCTAGGGATGGTGATTTGGGGAAGAACCCGCACAGCCCGCTGTTGCGGTAAAAGGTGTGGAGAGGAAGGGGAGAAAGCGGGGAAGGGAGGGGCGGCACCGCTGCCGGCCGCTCCCGCGGAAGGAGGCAGGGAGGGGAGGTGCGGTGGCTCTCCCGGCCGCTCCCGCGGTAGAAGGCGAGGAGGGGAGGGAAGGGCAGCGGCGTGGAGGTGAGGGTGTTAGCAGAATAAGGTACTAGGTGTTATTAGAACTAGATGATGCCCCGCGCGTTGCTGCGGAACTTTTTGTCTTCTACATTTTAAGTGAAAATTTGATATTTATGTTGAAAGAATAAATTTTGGTAGAAACTTAGAAAGGTTTAGCATTGTCATGCATTCATGTTCTCACTTCTCATTATTCAAATTAGCTTGTAAAATAATTCAAATAGTTATAGTACACTTGGTTGGTTTACAAAGATTTTAAAAGAGGCATTTATTCAACTCTATGAAAATGTTAACATTCATATAGCGAAGTGGTGACAATTGGAAAGAAAATATGAGATATGTTCATATCATAAGAGGCAAACATATGATACGGGAGCTGAAACCTAGACATTGAGACACCAAGCAAAAAGTGAACGGTTATTAAAGAAAAAATGTAAAAAGTGCGTAGCTAACTGATATCTGAAGTTTTTCGTTGTCCTAAGATTCCTTCTATTTCTAGTCAAATTTAATCAGGTAAGTCCAGCCGTCCATGTACCGTAAGCATCTATGCTTAGTTGTTCTGAAATTGGAAAACATATAATTAACACAATTTGACTTCATCCTAGAAGACCAACGAATAAACATGCATTGTCAGGTAGACAGATACACTAATAATACAAACATCATTTCATCCTAGAAGACCAACGAATAGGCATGCATTGTCAGATACGCAAATAATACAAACATCCCATGAACATAATTACAGAAGGTATGGTAGAAGGTAGTAAACAATTAACATTGTATGATAACCTCAGGGTGAAGCAAAATGGTTGAGGAGGATTTGGATATGAGCCAATCGGGAATAACCTAATATGGCTAAGTCCCAACATGTCAACCTAATGTTGTGAGGTAGGTACAGTAGGAAAAGGGGACTCCAAATTCGTCCAGTCCAGCACCACTTGTATGAACAGAAACTGACCATGCAGGAATTAAAACCAAATGACACGGTGAGGTTAATCGGGAGATTTAATTGTAGATTAAAACGTTAGCTGCCTGCTCACAGGCTAAGTCCTCGGCACCGTTGAAGCTGATGGGATTACGGTGACTTAGACAATGGGTGTTCTAGCAAATTCAGTATAAACCTGCACAGTTACATGAAGGAAGAAGAATAAGTCATGCCCATCCACTATTTAATTAACGGGATCCATGGTGCTTAATAAGGCCACACCGTGAGGGGATGATCTGGATCGTACTACTATGAACAACAAAGGCCTGATTAACTGAGTCAGGGGAGAGGGGATTGAACCGGTCACATCAGGCGCACCGGGGATGGCCGCATCAGGTGCATCGTATGTCGTCGGCTCGATGAGAGCACAACAACGGCATGACGGAGTTCCTCTGGCTCTTGAAGGCCTTAATGGCGGCGGCGAGGAGACTGGCGAAGGCTGGCGAGCTTCTCCTTCCCGATCCCTTTGGAACTGGGCCCGCACCGGAGATGGCCTTGTCCGATCCATCCAAGGCCGCTGGCGCGAGGACGGTCCGGAGCAGAGCAAGGAAATGAGGTAGCTCCTCCGGCTTTGACCACGGGAATGGTGAGGCCGCCTGTGCGAGGACAGCTCGGAGTATAGCAACGTCGGGAGGGGGCTCCTCTGGCTATGACCGCCGGCGAGGGAGACGATTGGGGGGCAGATGGATCCGGGAAAGGCTGATCTGAGGAGTCCGTCGCGAGGGGGCTGCTTCTATGGGAGAAATAAGTCCGTCGGTTCAGATTTTTTTTTTGTGACAATCGTCGGTTCAGATCTGAGAGAGAACCCATGAGGTGCGTGGGCCGAATAGAGTGAGAGAGACGTCCGTCTGTACCGCTGGTGAGCCTGTGGTTTGCCCTGTAACTGAAAGTTGACGTGTCCGTTCTCTATGCTCGTCTAACTCCTGGTAGGTCCTTCTTGTAAGCCGCTATTAAAACGATGATGTGACTGTCTTACTGACGTGGATAGGCTGCATGTTAAGAGAAATAAGATAGTGGGGATGAACTATTTAGGTATTATAGATAAGATTCTTAAG
>LT934114.1:742879449-742940994 GCA_900231445.1 Triticum turgidum subsp. durum
TATATATATATATCATGATCTTTCAAAACACGAAGAGTTTGCCAAAGGATAAAATGAAAAAGGAAAAGGTGAATATCACCTTGACTCAAGCATAAAGTAAAAACATAAAGTAAAAGATAGACCCTTCGCAGAGGAAAGCAGAGGTTGTCATGTGCGTTTAGGGTTGGATGCATAAAATGTTAATGCAAAAGAACGTCACTTTATATTGCCTCTTGTATGTGGACCTTTATTATACAATCCGTCGCTTTTATTACTTCCACAACAAGATCGTACAAAGCTTATTTTCTCTGCACTAATAAGTCATACATATTTAGATAGCAATTTTTTATTGCGTGCAACATGACAACTTACTTGAAGGATCTTACTCAATCCATAGGTAGGTACGATGGACTCTCATGGCAAAACTGGTTTTAAGGATATTTGGAAGCACAAGTAGTATCTTGCTACCTTTTGAGCACTGCGTTGGATTTCCCCGAAGAGGAGAGGATGATGCAGTAAAGTAGCGTAAGTATTTACCTCGATTTTTGAGAACTAAGGTATCAATCCAGTAAGAGACCACGCACAAGTCCCTCGTACCTACGCAAAACGATAGCAACTCGCAACCAATGATTAGGGGTTGTCAATCCCTTCACGGTCACTTACAAGAGTGAGATCTGATAGAGATAATATTTTTGGTATTTTTTATAGATAGATGCAAAGTAAAAAGTAAAGGCAAAGTAAAAACAAAGCAAGCAAATAAAGTGATATAGATTGATATGATGAGAATAGACCCGGGGGCCATAGGTTTCACTAGTGGCTTCTCTCGAGAGCATAAGTATTCTACGGTGGGTGAACAAATTAATGTTGAGCAATTGACAGAATTGAGCATAGTTATGAGTATATCTAGGCGATGATCATGTATATAGGCATCACGTCCAAAACAAGTAGATCGAAACGATTCTGCATCTACAACTATTACTCCACTCATCGACCGCTATCCAGCATGCATCTAGAGTATTAAGTAAAAACAGAGTAACGTCGTAAGCAAGATGATATGATGTAGAGGGATAAATTCACGCAATATGATAAAAACCCCGTCTTGTTATCCTCGATGGCAACAATACAATACGTGCCTTGCAACTCTTTTTGTCACTGAGTAATGACACCGCAAGATTGAACCCAAAGCTAAGCACTTCTCCCATTGCAAGAACTACCAATCTAGTTGGCCAAACCAAAAAGATAATTCAAAGAGACTTGCAAAGATAACTCAATCATACATAAAAGAATTCAGAGAAGAATCAAATATTTTCCATAGATAATACTGGATCATAAACCCACAATTCATCGGTCTTAACAAACACACCGCAAAAAGAAGATTACATCGAATAGATCTCCACGAGAGAGGGGGAGAATATTGTATTGAGATCCAAAAAGAGAGAAGAAGCCATCTAGCTACTAGCTATGGACCCGAAGGTCTGAAGTAAACTACTCACACTTCATCGGAGAGGCTATGCTGATGATGTAGAAGCCCTCCGTGGTGGATGCCCCCTCCGGCGGAGCTCCGGAACAGGCCCCAAGATGGGATCACGTGGATACAGAAACTTGCGGCGGTGGAATTAGGTTTTTGGATCCTATTCTGATCGTTGGGGATATGTAGGTATATATAGGAGGAAGGAGTACGTCGGTGGAGCTTCGAGGGGCCCACGAGGTAGGGGGCGCGCCCAGGGGGGCGCCCTCCACCCTCGTGACCGCCTCTGGCGCTTCTTGGAGTAGGGTCCAAGTCTCCTGGGTCACGTTCTGTGTTTTGATTTTCGGCCGAGAAAATCAGATTTCGGCCGAAATTCGGCCATCTCAGCCTGGCCCGGTAAATGTCTTTATTAGTCAAACTTTTCGACCCAATTTGAATTTTCATGGCCCAGCCCAACTTCTAGAACGTTCGCAGTACGATTTGCCTCAGTAAAACGCGCAACCGTACACCCAAACCCTAAAGAATCTTATTTCCTCCTGCTCCTCCTGTGCGTGCGGCGGCGGCGCTGCGCTCCTGCTCCTCCTGTGTGTGCCGCGGCATGCCTCCCCGGCCGCTGTCGCCGAGCTCTGCCAGATGCGGCTGATTCCGTCAACAACATCCCCCTCCCCTCCCCCGTCATGGTCGATGCAATTAACAAATCTTCTTCTCTCGGTTCTTGAAGCCGCTGTCATGCTTCTCCATGGCGATCTCTTCATGGACTTTTCTTGCAAGATGTTTGTGTGGAGCGTCAGGTCTTGAACTAATGCATGAGTTTTTTTATGATGTTTCTAATCCCCAGTACTAATCTGCTAAACACTATATTTTGTACTCATGAGGGTTATGCGGATAGTTAGCTTTTGTTCCACTTGATTTTATTTTTTTGGTTAATATTTTGGTTAAATTTTGGTCAAATTTCAAATTTTGGTTTCACAATTTCGTCCGAGATTTTACCGAGATTTTTAAAATGGCCGAATTTCGGCCATCTCAGTTAGGGCCGAGAAAATTCACAAATCGAAAGCCAAAACACAGGTCACGTTCGGTTGGAAAATCACGAACCCAAAGGTTTCATTCCGTTTGGACTCCGTTTGATATTCTGTTTCTTCGAAATACTGAAAAAGGCAAAAAAACAGCAATTCTGGGCTGGGCCTCCGGTTAATAGGTCAGTCCCAAAAGTAATATAAAAGTGGAAAATAAAGCCCAAAACAGTAGATAAAGTAGCATGGAGCAATCAAAAATTATAGAGACGTTGGAGACGTATCAAGCATCCCCAAGCTTAATTCCTGCTCGTCCTCGAGTAGGTAAATGATAAAAAAAAAATTGATGCGGAGTGATACTTTGGCATAATTTCAATGTAAATCTTCTTAATTGTGATACGAATATTCAGATCCAAAAGATTCAAGACAAAAGTTCATATTGACACAAAAATAATAATACTTCAAGCATACTAATCAAAGCAATCATGTCTTCTCAAAATAACATGGCAAAAGAAAGTTCATCCCTACAAAATCATATAGTTAGGCTATGCTTCATTTTCGTCACAGAAAGATGTTCCCAACTTCTATACCCCCGATGACAAGCCAAGCAATTGTTTCATACTTAAATAACCTCAAACTTTTTCAACCTTCACGCAATACATGAGCGTGAGCCATGGATATAGCACTATGGGTGGAATAGAATATGATGATGGGAATTGTGTGGAGAAGACAAAAAAGGAGAAAGTCTCACCTTGACGAGGCTAATCAACGGGCTATGGAGATGCCCATCAATTGATGTCAACATGAGGAGTAGGGATTGCCATGCAACGGATGCACTAGAGCTATGAATGCTCAACAAAAAGAAAAGTAGTGGGTGTGCATCCAACTTGCTTGCTCACGAAGACCTAGGGCATTTTGAGGAAGCCCATCGTAGGAATATACAAGCCAAGTTCTATAATGAAAAATTCCCACTAGTATAAAAAGACAACTTACAGTACTGGAAACAGGGAATTTGCCATCAGCCAGCTCTTTGCCATATGCCAGCTGATGGCAAAGAACGTCTTTGCCATCTGCTTATAAAAAACAGATGACAAAGAACTAACAGACGGCAAAGAACATGGTTGCCATCAGCCAATTCTTTTCCATCTGCTAGTGGATGGCAAATAATCTTTGCCATCTGCCAGCAAATGGCAAATAGGTTGGCAAATCCTGTGGCCGTCACGAGTGTAACGGCGTACCAGCCCCACGTCTTTGCCATCTGCCAGTAGACGGCAAAGATTCTTTCCCATCTGCTGGCAGATGGCAAAGAGATGGGGTTATTTTTTTCCAGGTAAAAAAACTGTGGGGTTATCCCCTCCCTCTCTCCCCACCCATCCAGGTAAAAAAAACATCCTCTGTCGCTCGCTCCTTCCTTCCTCACCCTAGCCCCAATCCACAGCCCCACGCCCCTCGCTCCTTCCTTCCTCACCCGCCGCCCCTCCCTCCCACCTCCTCCTCCTCCTTCTGCGCCCTAGGAGCCCCACTGCCGCCCTGCTGCTACTCCTCCACCGGCCCACCCTGCTGCGTCGCGAGCCCCTAGAATCGACAAGCATGCGCCCCACCGCCGCCGCCGGCGGTGCACCACAAACCGCCAGTGCACGCACGTATGTTCTTTCCCCTGCTGCTACCGTACTACTAGTTTATCCTGCCGTGCCGGCCTCCGGTCGGCCGTGCTCTATTTGTTTGCTTTTTCGAAGAACAATATAGGGCTGCAGCGCTAGTTTTTCGCCGCCCGGTTCCGCCGGCCAGTCAAATTTGCATCCACGCGCGGGCGGGAGTCCGGGGGTAATAGCAACCTGAAAATAACAAACGTGATTTCGCCTAAGAATCACCGTCGATGAATCATATCAAATCCGCCGTCTTTTTCAAGACTACGCCACCACCAGTTCTTGGCCGCTTTCTTTTTCGCCTGCTCTTTTTATCTTTGTTATACCGCAAAAAAATGCCAGACTGAGATGAGATGCGTCCTTCCCATGGACCACAACCTCTGCCTTTTTGCCTTTCTTTTGGGGGTTTCCTCTCCCTATTAGCTCACTTCCCGCCTCATTTGGAATCAAATGTGCATTCTATTGAATCTGGCACTGTTGTTTCTCTAATCAAACCCATCATTTCATTTCAAGGTTTATTTATCTCTGATCTAACGGATATCTCCTATGCAGTGCAGGATGAGGTTCCAGGGCCCCAGGTGTTTGTTCCGGGAGGACGGGGCCGACATGGCGGGCGCCATCTTCATGTCCAACAGCGAGACAAGGGATCACTGCTTCAACACGGGAGTCTTCGGGCTACCACCAGAGTACGGGCCCTTTGTGGCCAATGTCAAGCAGGGGATGCCCCTGTTCCTCTTTGACTACACATTTCGTAAGCTCTACGGTGTCTTCGAGGCTGCCTCGGATGGCGGCATGGATATTAGCAGGGCCGCGTTCCGGTCCACCGGCCGCACGTACCCCGCACAGGTAATCCGCGCTTGCCATACGCCTCTTGATTATTCATAATAATTACTATTATGGTTCTGTTATGATACACCCTTGGGCATGGGGAACACGAGTAGCTAGTGATTGAATCATCTCTGAAGTGTGAATTGCAATGACCCTTGTTTGCCTCTTGATTATTAATCCAGTATAATATGCTACTGTTAAACCCTTGGGCTTAGAAAACCCCAAAAGGTAGTGATTGAATGATCTATGAACTGCAATTGCCAGTGCCATGTTTCTTCACTGTTGATGATCATAATATGGTTCTGTTAGGTTCAGAGAACTCGAGAAAGTATTAGTTGAATGATTTGTAAATTGCAATTGTCCTTTTCTTTGGTTCACATAAAGATTCTAAAGGCTCATTTACAACTGTATTTAATAGTTGGTGGGATTATGTATTCTGAAATATTGTTGAAAATCATCATTCATCTACTACTAGCCACTTATAATGAGGAACATGGTGTAAAAGGTTATGGTGAACTGTCTAAGATTTAGTTGTGACGAGATGTTGCTTTCCTTGTATTACTGAGTGCCACTTATTGATTAACGATAATAACTCTTAATTTGGTTTTGAGCTGTTGTTTCCCCTAGGTTTGCTTCAATATTGTTTGGAAGTGCAGACCGCTCACTGAGGATGAATTTTTTTCTGCCATTGAAGAGAACTACTATATCTCAAAGAAGTTCTGCTTCGACCTTTCCTACCAGCAGGTTTGCTAAAAAAACTTGATACTTCGAGTTTGTGGACCTTCTGTTTGCAAGGTTATATAATTTGGTGGTTCTTCCATTTGCAGGTCATCCAGCTATATGGCTTATTTGACAAAAAGAGGGTAGAGCACCCTATTTGCAATTATTCAACAAGTGCTAATCTAGAAAAGGAGCACTCAAGCAGAAGGAGACCAGACAAAAGGAGCTTGACTCCAAATAGTCCTCCTTTTTCTGCTGATCGTTCCCACACTTTGATACCCTCGAGTACCCCAAAGATCTCAACTGTCAAAACAAACTGCTCTGCTTCTACAAGCATGCATCTAATTATAGCACCTACTTTTGAGACACAACCAAGTGTGTCGATGCCCTTGGTAACTAAACCTTTTGGAGTCCAGACTGCTCCCATCCACAGCAACCAAATAAAACTACCTTATCATAGTCAAGAACATCCCCGAGATGTTTCAGCAATAGGTGGCACTTCAACTCAGGTGTCTGCTCCTTACTCTCAGACAACTATATACCACCAAGATCAGTTTGTGGCAAATCAGTCGTACCCATCATTTGATGATTATCCGCACAATAGCTTGTCTTCTGGGTGCATGACACAAGGTCCAACTGATGGAGTTAGGTTGTCAGTAAAGCAGTCATATGGAGGCAGTATCTTGTCATGTTCTCGGTATTTACCTCCAGTTCCAACTGGTGCTGAAAGAAGCATTTGACCTCAACTCCGTATTACCCATCATATCATGATTCATCTCCAGTTCCAACATGGCAGTTCCTAGTCAGCGTCCACAAAAGAATGTGTTTTCTCGCTTATCAGTGAAGCCACAACTACCTCCCCAAGAAATTACTGGCCCTTCAGTGAACCAACTTCTCTATTTACTTTCTCAGAGAACAAAATAGTGGAGCAACAAGAGTATAAGTCCTAGAGAAGATGTTTGTAAACAGCTGGTCCATGAACAGGACATGGACATGCCCTGTCCTCCTGCAGAGCTAAACCTGCCAAGCGGACTAGAAGGAGAAGAATGCGCAGATCCTCCCTTCTTGAACTTCAAGAGGCGCAGCAAAGCGGCTGGGCTGGATACAAATGTAGGACAGGAGGTTAGTGACAAAAAGAAGAGAAGAAAGCTTGTGCGCCCTTCTTTTGGAGAAAATAACACCACTGGTACTTCTGACCTCCAAGGGAATGCCATAGTTGAAGTGCGCCCTTCACTCGAAGAAAATATAACTACTGGTAATTCTGGAAATGTCCTCCAGGGGAATGCCATTACTGAAAGGAATCAAAGCACTGCTTCCATAATTGAAAGGAATCAAAGCTCTGCTTCCATAGTTGAAATGAATCATAGCCCTGCTGACATAATTGAAAGGAATCAAAGATCCGCTTCCGTAGTTGGAATGAATCATAGCCCTGCTGCCATACTTGAAAGGAATCAAAGGCCTGCTTCCATAGTTGAAAGGAATCAAAGCCTTGCTACCATAATTGAAAGGAATCATAGCCCTGTCGAAACTGATGGTAACAAGTTCACCATTGACCTAAATGAACCGGCATCTATAGGAAGTGAGCTGGCAGAGGATGGTAGCATTGCACCGTGTCCTGTTGCTGCCAACATACAGATAGAGAAATCGTGTGATGTAGATGTGAAAAAGAAAAACTGCTCAAATTCGGCTGAGGTAATCAGCAAACAAGATGTACAGTCTGACAGTGGTGCGCCTACAGAGAAGATTACACTTGATCTGAACAATACCGATTTGAACACAATGGACGAGGTGAAACTGCAAGCGATCCTTGGCTCATCATTGTTGCAAGCACTTGACAAGCTCAGAAACAGCAAGTCCAACGACGACTCCAACAAGGCTAAATCAAGCCTCTCTGATAAAAATAAAATCAGCCAGGTGAAAATGGAGATGAACTATGCCAACCTGCAGCTTTGTTGTACTAGTGATAGTAGGATAATGCAAGTTTTGACAATCCATGCATATTTCCGCATCATAGTAATCTTCTTCTTCTAGTCTTCTTCTTCTAACTTTCTTCTTTCCCATTTTACAAATTTGCTTAAGATCACCGAAGCTTGGGTTGATGGAGTGCTTGTATTTAGTTTTTGTTTTGACCTTGTGAAACTTGCTACCTATGGATGAAACTGTGTAATATTGATGAAACTATGTATATGTACGGATGAAACTTGTTACTATTGGTAACACGTGTTGGATATATATGTGTTCATGACTATTGGTAATATGTGTTGAATATGCTACATTGGTCATATAAATATATTTGTGTTTGATTTTCTGTGAAAAGGAACTGATATAAGAAAAATCAAAATTAAATGGGGCAATATAGTCACTTTGCCATCTGCTGGCAGATGGCAAAGAGCTTTGCCATCAGCTGGCAGATGGCAAAGAGGCCACGTGTCATCTACATGTAAAATTTGGGCTGGCCTATTTGGGCTCTTTGCCATCTGCCAGCAGATGGCAAAGCTCTTTGCCGTCTGCCATCTGCTGGCAGACGGCAAAGCATGCAGCCTTTGCCATCTGCTGGCAGACGACAAAGATCCTGCAACCTTTGCCATCTGCTGGCAGACGGCAAAGTATGCCATTAGCCCTCTAACACGGCTAACCCCGTTAAGAGGCTTTGCCATCTGCCAGTTGATGGGAAAGGCACAGGCTCTTTGCCATCAGCCAGCAGACGGCAAAGAAGCCTTTACCGGTAGGGTTTCATACAAACTATTTGCCATCTGCTGGCAGATGGCAAAGCCTTTGCCATCCGCCGACCATGCCTTTGCCATCTGCCAGATGGCAAAGTGCCAGATTCCAGTAGTGTTATGAGACTCACTACATGAAAAACAAGGTGCTACTTTGAAGCACAATATATGAGACTCACTACATGAAGAACAAGGCGCTACTTGGAAGCACACGTGTGGAAAAAGAGATAGTAGCATTGCCCTTTTCATATTATTTTTTGGGCCTGTCTTTTTTCTTTTTGGCCTTTATCTTTTTTTTATTTGGGCAATGCTCTAATAATGATGATCATCACACTTCTATTGATTACAACACAAGGATTACAACTCAAAACTTAGAACAAGATATGACTCTATATGAATGCCTCCGGCGATGTACCGGGATGGTGCAATGAATCAAGAGTGACATGTATGAAAAATAATGCATGGTGGCTTTGCCACAAATACGATGTCAACTACAAGATCATGAAATGGCAATATGACAAAAGTAATGCATGTCATGATGATGATGGTGGAAGTTGCATGGCAATATATCTTGGAATGGCTATGGAAATGCCATAATAGGTAGGTATGGTGGCTGTTTTGAGGAAGATATAAGGAGGTTTATGGGTGATAGAGCATATCGTATCACGGGGTTTGGATGCACCGGCAAAGTTTGCACCAACTCTCAAGGTGAGAAAGGGCAATGCATGGTACCGAAGAGGCTAGCAAAGGCGGAAAGGTGAGAGTGCGTATAATCCATGGACTCAACAATAGTCAAAAGAACTCATATACTTATTGCAAAAATTTAGAAGTCATCAAAAATTCAAATACTATGCGCATGCTCCTAGGGGGATAGATTGGTAGGAAAAGACCATCGCTCGTCCCCGACCGCCACTCATAAGGATGCACAAGCCAGGTACACTTCATGTTTCAAATTTGTTACATAACTTTAACCATACGTGCATGCTACGAGATTTGCAAACTTCAACACGAGTATTTCTCAAATTAATAATCACCCAACTAGCACGACTATGATATTATCACCTCCATATCTCAAAACAATTATCAAGCATCAAACTTATCTTAGTATTCAATTCACTCAACAGAAAGTTTCGTATCTTGAACACCAAGTATATTAACATTAAGCAAATTACCATGCTATTAAAGACTCTCAAAATAATCTAAGTGAAGCATGAGAGATCAAATAGTTTCTTTAAAACAAATCCACCACCGTGCTCTAAAAGATCTAAGTGAAGTACTAGAGCAAAAATTATCACGCTCAAAAGATATAAGCGAAGCACTATGAGCAAAACTATCAAGCTCAAAAGATATAAGCGAAGCACATAGAGTATTCTAACAAATTCCAATTCATGTATGGCTCTCTCAAAAGATGTGTACAGCAAGGATGATTGTGGTAAACTAACAAGCAAAGACACAAATAATACAAGACGCTCCAAGCAAAACACATATCATGTTGGTGAATAAAAATATAGCTCCAAGTAAATTATCGATGGAAGTGGACGAAAAAGGGGATGCCTTCCGGGGCATCCCCAAGCTTTTACTTTTTGGTGTCCTTGGATTATCTTGGGGGTGCCACGGGCATCCCCAAGCTTAGGCTCTTGCCACACCTTGTTCCATAATCCATCAAAAGAATTCACCCAAAACTTGAAAACTTCACAACACAAAACTCAACAGAAATCTCATGAGCTCCGTTAGAGAAAGAAAACAAAAGACTACTTCAAGGTACTGTAATGAACTCCTTCTTTATTTATATTGGTGTTAAACCTACTGTATTCCAACTTCATTATGGTTTATAAACTAATTTACTAGCCATAGATTCATCAAAATAAGCAAATAACACACGGAAAACAGAACAGTCTGTAGCAATCTGTAACTAACGCAAACTTCTGGAACTCTAAAAATTCTACCAAAATAGGAAGTCCTGGACAATTTGTTTATTGATCAGAAGCAAAAAGAATCAACGCAAAAGCACGTCCCTGTGATTTATCATAATTATATTCGTGCACGCAAAGTTTTTGTTTTTCAGCAGAATCAAATCAACTATCATCGTAGGTTATCCTATAGGTCCTACTTGGCACAAACACTAATTAAAAGACAAAACCACATCCAAACAGAAGGTAGATGGATTATTTATTCCTAAACAGAAGCAAAAACAAAAAAACATAAAATAAAATTGGGTTGCCTCCCAACAAGCGCTATCGTTTAACGCCCCTAGCTAGGCATAAAAGCGAGGATAGATCTAGGTATTGCCATCTTTGGTAGGCAATTCTTCAATGAGGCATCTACCTCCTTTAGAATTTTCTTTCTTCCTAGTAATTGTCAAATTTTCAGGCAAAAGATCGAAAAATTCATCTATAGCAAATGGTTCCTTAATGATGGTAAAAAGATTGGGATGAACACTTATAGATTTAAGATCCGCGGTTTCCGTACTAGATGATTCACCCTTATTCTTAGGAACATACATAAGCTTAGTATTTTTAGTAGAAGAACTTGGAGTGTTTTGAACGGAAGAAAAAGCGGTTCCCAAGTTGGTAATGATACCCTCAAGTTTATCGATTCTTGTGGAATCTAGATTTATTTTCTCATTAACCATGGGTTCTTTTTCTTTAATATTTTTCAAAGTCATTCCTACCTTAGATCCATATTGGGTAATTTGATTGTGGATCTTTTTATCAAGATTTTCAATTGATTCAATGATAGCAACTTTATTTTCAATAGCTTCAAGCCTTTGCATAACATGCTCCAAAGTTAATGTAGTTCCATTAATCAAAAGGGGTGGTGAGCCAAATATATCTATTAAAGCATTATAAGAATCAAAAGTATGGCTACCCAAAAAATTCCCTCCGGTAATGGTATCAAGGATATAACAAAACCCAGGATTAGCACCTACGTAAAAATTGCGAAGAAGAACTGAAGTAGATTGCTTCCTGGTAGATCTATTTTGAGCATTGCAAATTCTATACCAGGCATCTTTTAGATTTTCTACCTCTCTTTGCTTAAAATTTAGAACTTCATTCTCGGGAGATAACGGGGAAGATAACAAACTAGTCATGACGACAAGCAAACAAACGAGCTAGCACATAAGCAAACAAAAAGGCAAAGAGAAAAAGGCAAACAAGAAAGAGAGGAGGAGATTGGGAAAGAGCGGGCAAATAAAACGGCAAGGGTGAAGTGGGGGAGAGGAAAGCGAGAGGCAAATGGAAAATAATGTAATGCGAGAGATAGGGATTGCGATGGATACTTGGTATGGTTGACTTGCTTGCGTGAGCCTCCCCGGCAACGGCGCCAGAAATTCTTCTTGCTACGTCTTGAGCACTGCATTGGATTTCCCCGAAGAGGAGAGGATGATGCAGTAAAGTAGCGTAAGTATTTCCCTCAGTTTTTTAGAACCAAGGTATCAATCCAGTAGGAGACCACGCACAAGTCCCTCGTACCTACACAAAACGATAGCAACTCGCAACCAATGCTTAGGAGTTGTCAATCCCTTCACGATCACTTACGAGAGTGAGATCTGATAGAGATAATATTTTTGGTATTTTTTATAGATAGATGCAAAGTAAAAAGTAAAGGCAAAGTAAAAACAAAGCAAGCAAATAAAGTGATACAGATTGATATGATGAGAATAGACCCGGGGGCCATAGGTTTCACTAGTGGCTTCTCTCGAGAGCATAAGTATTCTACGGTGGGTGAACAAATTACTGTTGAGCAATTGACAGAATTGAGCATAGTTATGAGTATATCTAGGCGATGATCATGTATATAGGCATCACGTCCAAAACAAGTAGATCGAAACGATTCTGCATCTAATACTATTACTCCACTCATCGACCGCTATCCAGCATGCATCTAGAGTATTAAGTAAAAACAGAGTAATGCCATAAGCAAGATGACATGATGTAGAGGGATAAATTCATGCAATATGATAAAAAACCCCATCTTGTTATCCTCGATGGAAAGAATACAATACGTGCCTTGCAACTCTTTCTGTCACTGAGTAAGGACACCGCAAGATTGAACCCAAAGCTAAGCACTTCTCCCATTGCAAGAACTACCAATCTAGTTGGCCAAACCAAAAAGATAATTCAAAGAGACTTGCAAAGATAACTCAATCATACATAAAAGAATTCAGAGAAGAATCAAATATTTTCAATAGATAATACTGGATCATAAACCGACAATTCATCGGTCTCAACAAACACATCGCAAAAAGAAGATTACATCGAATAGATCTCCACGAGAGAGGGGGAGAACATTGTATTGAGATCCAAAAAGAGAGAAGAAGCCATCTAGCTACTAGCTATGGACCTGAAGGTCTGAAGTAAACTACTCACACTTCATCGGAAAGGCTATGATGATGATGTAGAAGCCCTCCGTGGTGGATGCCCCCTCCGGCGGAGCTCCAGAATAGGCCCCAAGATGGGATCTCGTGGATACAGAAACTTGCGGCAGTGGAATTAGGTTTTTGGCCCCTGTTCTGATTGTTCGGGGATATGTAGGTATATATAGGAGGAAGGAGTACGTCGGTGGAGCTCCGAGGGGCCCACGAGGTAGGGGGGTGCGCCCAGGGGGGCGCACTCTCCACCCTCGTGACCGCCTCTGGCGCTTCTTTGAGCAGGGTCCAAGTCTCCTGGGTCACGTTCGGTTGGAAAATCACGATCCCGAAGGTTTCATTCCGTTTGGACTCCGTTTGATATTCTGTTTTTTTGAAATACTGAAAAAGGCAAAAAACAGCAATTCTGGGCTGGGCCTCCGGTTAATAGGTTAGTCCCAAAAGTAATATAAAAGTGGAAAATAAAGCCCAATATAGTCCAAAACAGTAGATAAAGTAGCATGGAGCAATCAAAAATTATAGATACGTTGGAGACGTATGATATCTCTACTTGGTGCAAGGAATTTGGCTAGCATGAGGGGGAAAGGCAAGCTCAACACGTTTGGAAGGTCAATGACAATATACTTTAACTGAGATGTGAGAAAACATAAACCATTACATTGTCTTCCTTGTCCAACGTCAACTCTTTTAGCATGTCATACTTAATGAGTGCTCCCAATCATAAAAGATGTCCGTGATAGTATATTTATATGTGAACCTCTCTTTCCTTATCACTTCCTATTAATTGCAACGATGACCAAAACTACGTTTGTCAACTCTCAACAACTTTTATGCCTCATATTTTCTATGTGTGAAGTCATCACTAACCATAAGATCAATATGAACTATTTTATTCTTTCTACTTTCTTAGGATCATAGCAACATAATAAAGCCCTTGACTCAACACTAATCTTTATTATAGATAGCTCACGGACTCGAATACATAAAGAGATCACAAAGCAAAACTCAAACTACTTGATATCAAAACTTCAATCTACTAGATCAAGAAACTACTAAAGGGATCGAACTAAATAAAACGGTAAAGATAGGAGTGTGATGGTGATACGATACCGGGGCACCTCCCCCAATCTTGGCAGTTGCCAAGGGGAGTGCCCATACCCATGTGATTATGTCTCCTTCTTCACGGTTGGTGTTATGATCTTCTTGGCGACGATGCCCCTCAGGATATGGTTCTCCTCCTCGAGCTTATTAACTTGTTGTTTGAGGTCCATAATTTCGTTATGGAGTTTACCCGTAACAGCCAAAGCTCCCTTTACCAAAGGATGCTGCATAGCTTCTGGAGAACAAGTGACGCCCTTTTTCATATTATCATAAGAAAGAAATCTAAAGTTGGAAGGGATGACCGAATTTGGAATAGCCGAGATAGGTAGTTCCCCCATCATGAATTCTGCTTCAAGACAAGAGGTAACTTCTTGATCTTCCTCCATGGCATCTATCCTTTTCAAGTCAGCCTCCATCTCATCCTCCGTTGATGGTACAAAGTGATAAACATCGCTATTTGCTCCTGGACCTGGTGTTGGGTGAGACACCCGACTCTCCCCTGCTGACTGTTGAGAAGACATCTTTCTCTTAATCTGCAACAGGAACAACTCGAAATGAAAACAGAGGATATTTACGTGATACGGTGGTCAAAACCTTCGGGAGTATATATAATGAATTTTTACCGACCAAAATACGTAACGTGCAATAAAATGGAGTCTCGGAGGCACACGAGGTGTCCACGAGACAGGGGGCGCGCCCAGTAAGGGTGGGCGCGCCCTCCACTCTCATGGGGGCCTCGTGTCCCTCTCGGACTACTTCTTTCTTCCTAAAATTCTTAAATATTCCAAAACTGATAAAAATTGCCATTTGAGTTGTTTTGGAGTCGGTTTAGTTACCGTACCACATACCTATTCCTTTTCGGAGTCTGGAACATTCTGGAAAGTGTCCCTTATGTATTCCTCCGGGGTTACGGTTTCAATAATATTAGTTTCAACATTAATAGGATTACCTGAAATATAATGTTTAATTCTTTGACCGTTTACCACCCTCGGACTTGTGCCTTCAAAGTTGTTGATTTTTATGGCACCAAAACGATAGACCTCCTCGATAATGTAAGGACCTTCCCATTTAGAGAGAAGTTTTCCTGCAAAAAGTCTTAAACGAGAGTTGAATAATAACACATAATCACCTACGTTAAACTCACGCTTTTGTATTCTTTTGTCATGCCAGCGTTTGACTTTTTCTTTGAATAGCTTGGCATTCTCATAGGCTTGGGTTCTCCATTCATTGAGTGAGCTAATGTCAAACAACCTCTTCTCGCCGGCAAGTTTGAAGTCATAGTTGAGCTCTTTAATATCCCAATATGCTTTATGTTAAAGTTCTAGAGGTAAATGACAAGCTTTTCCATAAACCATCTTATATGGAGACATACCCATAGGATTTTTGTATGCGGTTCTATGGGCCCATAATGCATCATCAAGTTTTTTGGACCAATTCTTCCTAGATCTATTCACAGTCTTTTCCTAAATTAATTTGAGCTCTCTATTCCTCAACTCTACTTAACCACTAGACTGCGGATGATAGGGAGATGCAATTCTATGATTAACATCATACTTAGCAAGCATCTTATGGAAAGCACCATGAATAAAATGTGAACCACCATCAGTCATAAGATATCTAGGGACTCCAAACCTCGGAAAGATAACTTCTTTAAGCATTTTAATAGAAGTGTTATGATCAGCACTACTAGTTGGAATAGCTTCTACCCACTTAGTAACGTAATCAACAACAACTAAAATATGAGTGTAACCATTGGAGGCAGGAAAAGGTCCCATATAATCAAAGCCCCAAACATCAAACGGTTCAATAACAAGAGAGTAATTCATAGGCATTTCTTGACGTCTACTAATATTACCAATATTTTGGCATTCATCACAAGATAAGACAAACTTACGAGCATCTTTGAAGAGAGTAGGCCAATAAAAACCAGATTGCAGTACGTTATGTGCAGTTCTATCTCCAGCGTGGTGCCCTCCATAAGATTCAAAGTGACACTTGTGTAGGATCTGTTTCTATTCATGCTCAGGCACACAATGTCTAATAACACCATCTACTCCCTCTTTATAGAGGTGTGGGTCATCCCAGAAGTAATGTCTTAAATCATAAAAGAACTTTTTCTTTTGCTGGCATGTGAAACTAGGAGGTATAAACTTAGCAACAATGTAATTAGCATAATCGGCATACCAAGGAGCAGTACGAGAAGCATTAACGACCGCTAATTGTTCATCAGGAAAGCTATCATCAATAGGCAGTGGGTCATCAAGAACATTCTCTAACCTAGACAAGTTGTCTGCAACAGGGTTCTCAGCTCCCTTTCTATCAATAATATGCAAATCAAATTTTTGGAGCAAGAGAACCCATCTAATGAGTCTAGGCTTAGCGTCTTTCTTTTCCATAAGATATTTAATAGCAGCATGCTCAGTGTGAATAGTGTCTTTGGAATCAACAATATAAGGTCTAAACTTGTCACATGCAAACACAACTGCTAAGAATTCTTATTCAGTAGTAGCATAATTTCTTTGGGCAGTATCAAGAGTCTTACTAGCATACTGGATAACATTCAATTTCTTATCAATTCTTTGCCCTAGAACAACACCTACAACATAATCACTCGCATCACACATAATTTCAAAAGGTAAATTCCAATCAGGTGGCTGAATAATAGGTGCAGTGATCAAAGCTTTCTTAAGTATTTCAAATGCTTCTACACAATCATCATCAAAGACAAAAGGAATATCTTTTTGCAATAAATTAGTCAAAGGCCTAGAGATCTTAGAAAAGTCCTTAATGAAACTCCTATAAAAACCGGCATGACCAAGGAAACTTCTTATACCTTTTATGTCCTTAGGACATGGCATCTTTTCAATAGCATCAACTTTGGCTTTGTCAACTTCAATACCTCTCTCGGAAATCTTATGCCCCAAGACAATGCCTTCATTAACCATAAAGTGACACTTTTCCCAATTCAGGACGAGACTAGTGTCTTCGCATCTCTGCAAAACTCGATCAAGGTTGGTCAAACAATCATCAAAAGAGGATCCATAAACGGAGAAATCATCCATGAATACCTCACAAATCTTTTCACAAAAATCAGAGAATATAGCCATCATGCATCTTTGAAAGGTAGCAGGTGCATTACATAAACCAAAAGGCATACGTCTATAAGCAAAAGTACCGAAAGGGCAAGTAAAAGTAGTTTTAGATTGATCCCCCGCTGACACAGGTATTGGAGAGAAACCAGAATAACCATCTAGAAAGTAGAAATGTGTGTGTTTGGATAGCCTTTCTAGCATTTGATCAATAAAAGGTAAAGGGTAATGATCTTTCTTGGTAGCCTTATTTAATTTACGGAAATCAAATACCATCCTATAACCTATAATAATTCTTTGCAGGATCAATTCATCTTTATCATTAGGAACAACGGTAATACCTCCCTTTTTAGGAACACAATGGACAGGGCTTACCCATTCACTATCAGCAATGGGATAAATTATACCTGCCTCAAGGAGCTTTAGTATCTCCTTTCTTACCACTTCTTTCATCTTGGGATTCAGATGTCGTTGAGGATCTCTAACTAGTTTAACATCTTTCTCCACTGTAATTTTGTGTTGGCATAACGTGGGACTAATGCCCTTAAGATCATCCAGCGTATATCCAATAGCAGCTCGGGGCTTCTTCAGAGTTTTCAATAATCTTTCTTCTTCTTGCTCTGAAAGGTTAGCACTAATAATAACAGAATATATTTTCTTTTCATCAAGATAAGTATACTTAAGATTATCAGGTAATGGTTTGAGTTCAAACACGGGATCACCCTTGGGTGGAGGGGGATCCCCAAGAATTTCAACGGGAAGGTTGTGTTTAAGCATGGGTTCCTATTTAAGGAACACTTCATCTATTTCCCTTCTTCCCTTCATAAACATATCGTTTTCATGGTCTAGCAAATAGTGTTCTAACGGATCAGATGGAGGCACGGCAATGGAAGCAAGACCAATAATCTCATCCTTACTAGGTGATTCTTTATCACGAGGTTGTCTAAGAAACTTAGCAAAATTAAACTCATGAGACATACTGTCTAAGCCAATTGTGTCAGTATCCTTTTCACAATAAATTTTAGCATTAACAGTATTTAAGAAGGGTCTACCAAAAATAATGGGACAAAAGTCATCTTGTGGGGAGCTAAGAACAAGAAAATCAGCAGGGTATTTAACCTTCCCACACAAGACTTCAACATCTCTAACAATCTCAACTGGTGAAATAGTATCCCTATTGGCAAGCTTGATAGTAACATCAATACCTTCCAACTCAACAGGTGCAATATCATGCATAATTTCTTTATATAAGTCATAGGGTATTGCACTAGCACTAGCACCCATATCACAGCCATGATAACAATGATCTCCTATTTTAACAGAAATAACAGACATGCCTACCAAAGGTCTATGTATCTTAGTATCTGGTCTAACAATATTAGCAGTCTCACCATAGAAATAAATAACATGCCCATCTAAATCACCATCCAAGAGCACTGAAATTGTAGATGATAGATAGTTTTATGATAAGATAAATTGTAACGAGTAACAAGTAAATGAAGTAAAAAAAGTGCAGCAAGGTGGCCCAATCCTTTATGTAGCAAAGGATAAGCCAGGACAATTTCTTATAATGAGAAAGGAGCTCTCGAGGACACATGGGAATTATCGTCAAGCTAGTTTTCATCACGCTCATATGATTCGCGTTCGGTACTTTGATAATTTGATATGTGGGTGGACCTGTGCTTGGGTACTGGCCTTACTTGGACAAGCATCCCACTTATGATTGACCCCTATTGCAATCGTCCGCAACTACAAAAGAAGTATTAAGGTAAACCTAACCACAACATTAAACATATGGATCCAAATCAGCCCCTAACGAAGTAACACATAAACTAGGGTTTAAGCTTCTGTCACTCTAGCAACCCATCATCTACTTATTACTTCCCAATGCCTTCCTCTAGGCCCAAATAATGGTGTGAATTGTCATGTAGTCGACGTTCACATAACACAACTAGAGGAAAAGACAACATACATCTCATCAAAATATCGAACGAATACCAAATTCACATGACTACTAATAGCAAGACTTCACCCATGTCCTCAGGAACAAACGTAACTACTCACAAAGCATATTCATGTTCATAATCAGAGGAGTAATAATATGCATTAAGGATCTGAACATATGATCTTCCACCAAGTAAACCAATTAGCATCAACTACAAGGAGTAATCAACACTACTAGCAACCCACACGTACCAATTTGTGGTTTTGATACAAGATTGGATACAAGAGATGAACTAGGGTTTTGAGAGGAGATGGTGCTGGTGAAGATGTTGATAGAGATTGACCCCCTCCCGATGAGAGGATCGTTGGTGATGACGTTGGTGATGATTTCCCCCTCCCGGAGGGAAGTGTCCCTGGCAGAACAGCTCCGCCGGAGCCCTAGATTGGTTCCGCCAATGTTCCGCCTCGTGGCGGCGGAGTTTCGTCCCGTAAGCTTGCCCCCATTTTTTTCCAGGGTAAAAGCCCTCATATAGCAGAAGATGAACACCGGGGGGGCACCAGGGGGCCCAGAAGATAGGGGGTGCGCCCCCCACCCTCTTGGCTAGGGTGTGGGCCCCCTGATGTATTTCTTCCGCTCAATAATTCTTATTAATTCCAAAAACATGTTTCGTGGAGTTTCAGGATTTTTGGAGCAGTAAATAGGTTTCCAATGTTTGCTCCTTTTCCAGCCAGAATTCCAGCTGCCGGCATTCCCCCTCTTCATGGTAAACCTTGTAAAATAAGAGAGAATAGCCATAAATATTGAGATATAATGTGTAATAACAGCCATAATGCAATAAATATTGATATAAAAGCATGATGCAAAATGGACGTATCAGTCCTCCAAAGCCATCTCCCTCAACCTTTTCATCTACAATTCAAGCGGCTTGGTTCAATCAAAATGGCTCGGTTCACAAAGAAACGATAGAAAAACTTACCTAGCCAATTCGTCGAACACTTTTGGTGCGGTGGTGGTGCACCGGCCAGCCGGTGTTGTTATGACCAAACAGGTTGGTGACGACGAGAGGGAACGACCTACAACGGTGTGCAATCAATGTGAGATGCGGCGGCCGGTAGAAAAAGAAGTAGAAAGGAAGCAAACCGGCGAATCAACAACAATGGCAACTGCGGCGGCGGTTCACCTAATTCCGGTGACCGGGACGAGGGCCGCAAGGGCTGGACGTCAGGCAGAAAGGCGGTGGAGGGAAGGGGAGGCAACGAGGGAGTGGCGAGGCCGATGAGGGGTCACCGAGGGTCGGGCCGGCGAAAGTGCAGGCGCGGGGGTGACGCGAGGGAGCGGCTCAACTTTTATTCAGCTGCCAATCGGCAGCGTAAATTTAGGGAAAGCATTGGGGAGAGGAGTAAAATTTTACTCCCTTATGGCGAATAAGGGATCGGCTAGGTCCGGGTGAGTAAAATAGAAATTTTCCTCCTCTAATCAGTTATAAGGGATCGGTTAGAGTTTCCCTTACATGTTCTGATGCTACCCCGATCGGAATCCGGCTCCGGATCCAAGAGGAAAGTGATGACGTTCTCAACGTGTCTGCGAAGGCAGTTGGGGCTACACTTGGTGGTCACTCTTCTGGCTGGCGGCGGCCGGCGGGAGACCGTCGCGGTCACCGTTATGCGTGGTGGAGGCAGCTAGTCGTGCCCCTATGTGCCTACATTCTAATTTTGATCCTCATGATCCTATGTTAATCTTCCAAATCCGATGATCAGCTCACACATGAAAAGCCACTCTCCGCTGACGATATGTTTGTCTTCAGAGGCGGGGACTTCGCGCTCAGCTTATACCTTGGTATATGGTACCCATAATATCCCGGGCAACATAGTAATGTGGAGTGCCAACTGTGACCTGTGTTTTGGCTTTCGGTTTGTGAATTTTCTCGGCCCTAACCGAGATGGCCGAAATTCGGCCATTTTAAAAATCTCGGTAAAATCTCGGACGAAATTGTGAAACCAAAATTTGAAATTTGACCAAAATTTAACCAAAATATTAACCAAAAAAATAAAATCAAGTGGAACAAAAGCTAACTATCCGCATAACCCTCATGAGTACAAAATATAGTGTTTAGCAGATTAGTATTGGGGATTAGAAACATCATAAAAAAAAAACTCGACACTCCACACAAACATCTTGCAAGAAAAGTCCATGAAGAGATCGCCATGGAGCAGCATGACGGAGGCTTCAAGAACCGAGAGAAGAAGATTTGTTAATTGCATCGACTATGACGGGGGAGGGGAGGGGGATGTTGTTGACGGAATCAGCCGCATCTGGCAGAGGTCGGCGACAGCGGCTGGGGAGGCATGCCGCGGCACACACAGGAGGAGCAGGAGCGCAGCGCCGCCGCCGCACGCACAGGAGGAGCAGGAGGAATAAGATTCTTTAGGGTTTGGGTGTACGGTTGCGCGTTTTACTGAGGCAAATCGTACTGCGAACGTTCTAGAAGTTGGGCTGGGCCATGAAAATTCAAATTGGGCCGAAAAGTTTGACTAATAAAGACATTTACCGGGCCAGGCCGAGATGGCCGAATTTCGGCCGAAATCTGATTTTCTCGACCGAAATTCAAAACACAGACTGTGACAACCCAATCGCTGCCACTTCATCTCCCATGCTTGCCATCACATTCTGACCTTGTGTTGTCTGACTCCCGACGTCGCACTCATTGGGTGGCGAAGATGAATAACATCACCGACACCATCCTAGCTCAATTACGTGACATGGGGAATTTGGTCCTCCAATTCCCAAATAGCTCAATTATATGGCAATGTTTTGAACAACAACGAACACCATCCTCCCGAGTATGAGGTTCTTGTGGAGCAAGAAGGACCGCGTAGTCGGACACCTTGTTTCTTGGAAGGTCTCGGATGACCCATCTATTGGAGACTTTTTCTTTGAGCCTTGACTCCAGCTGGAATCTTCAAATGGTCATTTGGCACGGGATGGGGTCATATACCCCATCTCCATGCTCAACGGTGCGCCGGTGTGCGGTGGCATATACCAAAAGACCATCTCCTATGAAACGGTTGGGAGCACATGTAATGGGTTTTATTATACATACACCATCTCTGACAAGTCGCCGTATGTGGGCGTGTTGAGGACACTTAGCTGGAATAATCGCTAATAATGGACAATTATCTTTGCACGCCTAGCTAGTGGCTATGAAAGCTACGCCTTGCGTGGCCCATTCGGCTATGTCGACTACAAGGGTGCTGAACCTTCATGCCATTGCATCAATGGGTTTGATCTAGCTAGACTTATGTTTTCTAGCGAATGTAGAGGAACAACGGTGCTGAAATGTGGCAAGCAAAGTCATTTTGTGACCTTGCCTAGAATGAAGGTTCCAAACAATTTTTGACATATACTAAATAGAAGCTTTGAAGAGTGCATGGCTGAGTGCAGCAACAATTGCTCTTGTATGGCCTGTGCTTACAGCAACTCCGGTATTAATAGCATTATGGCAGACCAATCAAGGTGCTTGATTTGGATAGGGGAGCTTGTTGACAGTGGGAAGTATAACCAACGATGGTGAGAATCTATACCTTCGGCTTGCCGACTCTCCTAGTATGCACAACCACCTTCTAGATTATTTTATCACCACACTAGATGTGTCATGCGATTGTATTTAATAGAGTTTTTCACTTAAATAGTATAGGTATCAAATCAACACCAACATTTAAACATGGGTATCTACTAAATATATAGACTTAAAAGTGCAATAGTAATCACCAATACTCTTCGATCCGCAACCAATTATTTTGGTGCTTACAAAACTCTAAATTATATACTGTAATTTTTCTCTATGAGCATAATGTTGCATAAATCTCAATTTACCATAAGCCTAGCAGTTAGTTTGAAGGGGTTACAGGTACCATGGTATTCGGCCCATGGATTAGTCTTGCTACTTTGTGCGAGTAACTAAAAACTATTACAAGTAAGGCTTGATGCAGGAAATTGTGTTTGTTTAAGAAATTAGATGTACTAAACTTTTATTGGATTCATTTTGTAGTTCAAAATAATAGCAGATTGGCAAGGATTGTGCTTCCGACCATAGCATCCATATTAATGCTCACATGCATACTCCTTGTGAAGATATGCAAATGTTGAGGTTGAATAAATAATGTCACTAGTTTTAAATTCATCTTCGTTGTTTGAGTGTTAATAACAAAGTATTTACCTATAGCAAGCAACCGACGAAAGAAGAAAATCCAGAAGACACTAATGGTTGGTTGTCTTGGCTCCACCAATTAATTTGGAGGTGAGAATCAGAATTTCCCATCTGTTAGCTTTGAAGATATTGTCACCACAACGGGTAACTTCTTTGACTGGAAACGAATTGGAAGGATAAGTTTTGGCAAAATTTACAAGGTAAAAAAAAATCACATTCAAAGCTATAGTAGTGCATGCTCTCATCGATATTACTATTTGGCATCGGGGCTCATCTACACCTGGTGAACAGTAAAATAAAAACAAATAGCACAAAAAAGATTTTTTGTGGTGCAAGATGATCAAATGTTTGATGTTCATGCAAGTTTTTGGGTGTTTGGACATTCGAGGAGCTCGTGGCAAAAAAGATAAAAGCAAGTGTGAACAGTGTTCTTTTGAAAAGTTTTTCATACACCCAATTTTTTTCTTTTTTACCACAAGCTCCCTGAAAGTCCAAACTTCACCAAATTTTGCACAGGGCATCATGCACATGAGCATCTTGCGCCACAAAAAAATTGATTTTTTTGAATTGTTATGCTATTTAAAACTAATTTACTGTTCACACCCAGGCTCAACTGAGCCCGCATGCAGAATCACTAGTAGAAAAACGACCTAATGCGCAGCTCATTAATCCCGGTTTGTAAATGAACCAGCACTAATGTGACCATTAGTCCCGGTTCAGACGGCTATGCATTAGTCCCAGTTCATTTGTGACCTATAGTCCCGGTCTGTGTCACAAACCGGGACTAAAGGGGTGATGGCAGGCGGGACTAAAGGGCCAACCTATAGTCCCGGTATGTATCACAAACCGGGACTAAAGGGGTCTAACCTTTATTCCCGGTTGGAGACACAAACCGGAACTAAAGGGCAATTTTCAAAAACGAAAGAAAATGATAAAAAACTTCAAAAATTAAAATCCTTCGA
The DNA here is from genome assembly GCA_900231445.1 of Triticum turgidum subsp. durum. Classification (NCBI taxonomy): domain Eukaryota; kingdom Viridiplantae; phylum Streptophyta; class Magnoliopsida; order Poales; family Poaceae; genus Triticum; species Triticum turgidum. The sequence continues at coordinate 742,903,497 of LT934114.1, forward strand.
GGTGTAGTTATGTTACTACATCTAGTAGTTACGGAAATTTAAAAACATAAATTTCGACATGTTTTGCAAAAAAGTGTTATGAAAAAGTAAAACGACCATATCTTTTGCATACGATGTCAAAAAACGCATAATATATCAAAATGTTCAGCATGAAAATCCGCATCCGAATTCGACGGCCGTAGTCCGTTTTGCAAAATTTTAGAATCCTTAGATTCTTAAAGGAAAAAAAGTTATGCTCAAATTTCAGTTTTTCTGAATTTTGGTCAAATCTGGTCAAACTGTGCTCAAACTACTTATTCAACAATATTAGTGTTACTAAATAATTATTTTAATATTTTTGAATTTTGGTCAAATTGTGGTCAAACTATGGTCAAATCTAGTAAAACTATGGTCAAACTATGGTCGAACTATGGTCAAACTACTTATTCAAGAAATGTTAGTGTTACTAAATAATTATTATTATTAGAATAATAGTTTCAAACTCAAACGGTGAACCGTTTGACTTCATGCTCAAGCTAAACTCCTGAGGGTTAATAGGATTGACAGCTTACTATTGTCAGGTAAACAATAAGTGCGGATTTGGAAACTAGGAGGAATAGAACTTGAAAGTTAAGCGTGACCACACTGGAGTAGTGAGAGGGTGGGTGACCAGCCGGGAAGTTAGATGATTTAAAATGGCACTAGTAGGAAAATGCTTATACACAGGAGCTTAGTAGTAGCGCTTTTTGAGAAACACCGTTGCTACTAATTTTCAGTAGCGCTCGCACAAGGTAAGCGCTCCTACTATGCACTTACCAGTAGCGCTGTGTTCGTAGAACACACTTCTACTACAATTGCCAGACCGTTGCCGGCAGGCCAGACATAGTAGTAGCGCTTGTTTGTAGGAAGCGCTACTGCTATTGAACGTAGCAGTAGCTCTTTCGGCATACAAACGCATACAAACCCCACTCTCCCCCTCACAAACTCTCACTCGCGCGCCTCCTCTGCGCTCCGTCCCCCGCGCCGGTCTTCTCCCGCCAACCGCCCTTGCCCGCGCCGACTCTCCTCCCCCGCCGGCCACCCTCCCTCGCGCCGGCCCTCCTCCCCCGTCGGCCGCCCCCCGGGCCTGCCGTCCTCCACCGAGAGGTACTCCTCCTCCCTCCTCCCTCCTCCTCCCTCTAGGTTAATTAACTTAGGTGAATTTAGTTCCTTAGGTTAACTAAGTGAACTAGCTAGGTTAATATTGTTTACTAACTTTGCATAAACCATTTTTGGACAGGTCAATTTGTTTTAGTGAACGTTCTCACTAGCTAGGATGCTATGTAGTTTTTTTTTTGAGGACTAGAGTAAACAAGCTTACTCCAGTAGGGGGTTACATTCAGGGAACATCAAGTTACGCAACCCATTAGGGACATCAGCAATCAGAAAAAAGTCCCCAGATCTTCTAGCTTCTGCTGCCAGCTCATGTGCAAGGGAGTTCCGCTGACGATCAACATGAGTGATCTGCTTGCTCTGAAAACCTCCAAGCAGTGATCTGATGTCCATAATCAATCCATAACTTGCTGACCTGACTTGGCCGTTTCCTTGGAGATCATCCGCTAGAGATTTGCAGTCAGTCTCTATCAGAATGTTCCCATTATAGCGAGGTGCCAATGCTTGCAAACCCATCAAGATCGCCTTCCCCTCCGCCTATAGAGCGTCATTAGCTTCGCCCAACTCTCTTCCAACCGACAGGTAGACATGTCCTTTGTGATCTCGAGCGACGGCGCCTCCCCAACACTGATTGGTGTTTGGGAGAAAAGAGGCATCGGTGTTCAGTTTTGCTATGCCTCTCGGTGGTGTAGTCCACTGATATCTTTGAGTTGTATGGGTACTTGGGCATGATTTTGTCTGAAACCCAGAGTCCTTTCCGGCCAGCACCTGTCCGGCTACACCCACGTTCTTCCATTCGTCATGCATCTTCGACAGATAGGCGGCGGATACTAAAACCGGCTCCTTTCCATCCCCATGTATGCAATTTTCACGGAGGTGCCAGCATCTCCATAGCAGCAACAAGATTTTTACGCGAACATCTTTTGGAACGGAGCTCAGTAGGATCTGTAGCCAATCTTCGCCAGTATTCTGGAAATGCTTTTCCGATGGGATATCCCACTCCTCCCTCATTTTGTGCCTGAGTGCCCTACTCTTGGTGCATCCCACCACTGCGTGGTGTTCATCCTCATCCCCACAGCCGCATATATCGCACGTCGCATCGAACGTGATCGTACGCCTGAACTTGTTCCTTTTCGTGGCCAAAGTGTTGGTTGCAACCCTCCAACCGAAGATTCTCACCTTCGGGGGAACCTCAGCTTTCCAAATCAAATCCCATATGCTACGGTCCTCCGAATTGTTTGTCGAGCTCGAGGCCTCCAAAGCCGCGTTATTCTTTGCCGCCGCCGCCAACTTATAAGCGCTCCTCAATGTGAATATCCCATTCTTCTCAGGGTGCCAGGCAATGCAGTCCCTCACATCCGATCTAGGGATTGGGATTCTACATATATCATCAGCATCAAAAGGGTAGAAAATTTGTTTGATAAGTGGAACATTCCATTCCTTCATATCTGGGAGCATGAGTTGGTTCACCCACCGAAGACGTGATCTTCTTATGAATGCCGCGGTCATCAGACCCTCTTTCCTTGGTAACCACTGGTCCCGTTGGATCTGAATATCTCTTCCATTGCCCACTCTCCAGATGACGCCCTTTTTCAGCAACTCCAGCCCTGCTTCAATACCTCTCCACACAGGCGACGCATCCGACGCAAAGACGGTGTTCAACAGGTTGCCGTTTGGGTAATATTTAGACTTGAGCACCCGGGCACATAGACTCTCCGGGTTCTGAATCAGCCTCCACCCTTGTTTGGCAAGAAGGGCTAAATTGAATAGGTGCATGTCTCTAAAACCAATACCACCCGCTCTCTTTGGCCTCGTCATACGCTCCCATGACATCCAGTGAACTTTGCGGCGGCCCGTTTCATCCCCCCACCAGAAATCCCAGATCATCTTCTCGTACTTCTCACAGAAACCCATCGAGAGGAGAAACACTCCCGTAGTGTAGCATGGCAGTGCTTGTACAATTGACTTCACTTGGACATCTTTGGCCGCATATGACATGGTTTTCTCCGACCAATCTGTACACCTCTTCTTGAGCCTGTCCATGATGGGCTGGAAGCACTCGTCCTTCATTCTACCCTCCGGTGTCGGAAGACCTAGGTACTTCCCTTCAAAATCCGTGGATACCACCCCCAGAATTGCTTTTATGTCCTCTCTTGTACTCAAGGGGCACACCTCGCTGAAAAGAATCGAACACTTACTCTCGCTGAGCAACTGTCCGGTGGCCCTCTGGAAGGATGAGAGGATTCTTTTCACGGTAAGGGCTTGCTCGGGCGTTGCTTTAAAAAAGAGTAAGCTGTCGTCTGTAAAGAGCAGGTTAGAGATCCCGGGGCTGCTTCTTGCTATTTTAAGCGGTGACAAATTGCCTTGTGAGATTTCCAGATTGATGAGCTTAACCAACCCATCCGCGATAAACAGGAAGAGATAAGGGCTAAGTGGATCTCCCTGACGCAAACCTCGAGATGTGACAAACGGTTCAAGCAACTCTCCATTGCAACGCACCGAGTATCTGACCGACCTAACGCATTGCATTAGCCAACCTGTCCACTTTTGACTGAATCCCGTTTTCAGTAGCACGCCTTCTAGGAACTCCCAATCCACCCTATCATAGGCCTTAGCTAGGTCAAGCTTGTACGCGCAATGAGTGTTCTACGGATGCTTGCTGTGTTGGATCTTGTGAAAACACTCAAAGGCAATGGCAGCATTGTCCGTGATCAATCTTCCCGGGACGAAAGCACTTTGTGTCTCAGAGATGATTCCATCTAAATGAGGCCGCAACCGATTAACCAGGCACTTGGAGATTACTTTGTAGAGGACGTTGTACAGGCTGATTGGCCGGTAGTCTTTGAGGGTCTGAGGGTCCTTGCTTTTCGGGATTAAAACTATTACCGTATCATTCAGGCCATCCGGGAGAACTCCAGTGTCAAAGAAACCAGAACCCCTTTCACAATGTCGTCCCTCAACACCTCCCAATTTCTCTGAAAGAAGCGAGCTGGGAATCCATCAGCACCCGGGGCTTTGAGCGGGCCAATTTGGAACAAAGCATCACTAACCTCCTTCGCAGAAAACGGTTTAGTAGTTCCGTGTTAACATCATCCGTGATTTTCTTCTCAATATGGTCCAAGATTTCATGTGGGAAAACCTCATCTTCTTTTTCATACAATGCTCGGAAAAAACCTCTTGCCATCTCCTTGATCTCTTTCTCGCCTTCCTTCCACACACCAGAGTTGTCTTTCAGTTTGGTTATGTCGTTTTTCTTCTTCCTTCAAGTGGCTTTCCTCTGGAACCACTTGGTATTCCGGTCTCCTTCCCTCAAGTAAGTGGCTCTAGATCTCTGTCTCCACATGAGTTCTTCCCGAAGCAGTAACTCATCCAGCTCAGCCGAGCATTTCTTGATGGAGATCTGTTGTTCTGCAGAGTACGGCGAGTTCCAAAGCATGCTAAGCTTATTTCTTATAAGTGCTGTCTGTTTTAGGACTGAACCAAAGTTTATTTGTTTTGTTTCAGAGAACGGCAAGGACCTTTTTAGTATATATCGTATTCCAAGAAGGATATTTCTAATTTTGATTGTAATATATTGTAATGGGTATGAATTTCAAATGATTATATATTTGGTACCACATACATTGAGAAACACATGCACTTAGATAAGAGATTATAGGGTTGGTGACCACATATGGTTGGTGACCACATTATGTGAGGCATGTTGATTCATGAGATGCGAGCATTCAAATTATTTGTATCAATTAGGAAAAATGAATTGTGCAGTTCACATCAAATTTCCAAGAAAGTTACACGTTGAATTAGAAAAATAACTGTTGTGGCTGGTAGTTTGTCTAAATCCTTAATTAATATGTGTTGTCAGAGACATGCATTGTATGTGGACACATACTAATAAGTCGTAGGTAAGATGGCTCGAGTTACCTAACAGACTGTCGCCACCCATGGCTCAAGAAAAAATTATATAACCGGTACAAGTACAAGAATTTGGAAAGAGGGCTAAGACATGGTTGTGAGAATAAAGGTGGGTGGAAGGAGGGGGTGAATAGAAATAACATACTGTCGTTCTAGTTCTGAATAAGAGCATATATTTAATCATTATGTTTTTTTGTTACTCCGTAGCATCACACGAGCATTCAACTAGTTGTTATAGAAGACAAAAATATGTACAAGAATAGTATGAAAGCAAAAAAGCATATGCTACCGGCTATCACCACACCACCGATTGAAAAAGTAAACTAATATGAAAACTGCTCGCTTCTGGCCGATCAATGATAAATTCTCTGGACATGATGGAAACCTCTGAAATCAGAGGAACTCCACAACACTGGTTGGCGCCAAGCGAGACGACTTCCGTCGTGCTTTCAATCCCACCTACTACCCTCTTCTTCTTTTCTTTTTTTGAGGGGTTTCAATCCCACCTACCTACTCGACCTGCCGCATCCAGTGACCTAGCCTGTAACCCCTCCCCGGGCACGACCTGGCTAAGGAGAGCTGTTTACGAGGCCCAACTTCACCCAACAAGCTTTACCCGACAACGATGCATCAACAGCCAACGAGTGCTACTACATATATAGGTGTGCTCGCTAGCTACGACCAGGCTTTGTAGCATCAGAAGCCTATAGAGAAACAGCAAGCTAGAGCTAGCTAGCTTCATTAGCTTTAGCTAGTTAACTAGAAACACACTTGACATATATCGCCCGGGGGTTCATATATACAGTACAGAATGAGTTGCAAGAGAGTTCGACAGGTAGATTTGGATTAGCTACTTCATATATACGGTCGGCGCCGGCCGCGCGCGCGGAGATCGTTGAGATGGGCAGCAAGACCTGGCAGGAGTCAAAGGTGCTGTGGCACATCGCGCTCCCGGCGATCCTCACCACCGTGTTCCAGTTCTCCATCGGCTTCGTCACCATCGGCTTCGTCGGCCACATCGGGGAGGTCGAGCTCGGCGCAGTCAACGTCGCTATAAACGTCATCGAGGGCTTCGCCTACGGTGTCATGGTACGCACCGACGCACGCTCGCAGGCACGCCAATTATAACATGCTTATATATTGTTGAATTCATATTTGGACATACGATGTCATGGCTTTGCCTACGGTGTCATGGTACGCACGAAGAACGTAGGCAGGCACGCCAATTAACATGCTTATATATTGTTGAACTTCATTTAGCGCGCATTCCTACTTGCTAGTACCTCGGTTCTGGTTTAGAGCTCTTTTACAGTACCCTGGTACTCCAAAATCACACACCAGAGTACCAAGCATATCTGACCGTCCCTGGTGGAGGGCAGCTTAGTCATTTTTTAAGGGTAATTTGTTTTCTTTTTCATCATCAACCCGGAGGCCACCATCCCGATCATTCAGCTACCAGAAGAAGAAAGATCTCCTGAATGTTCGGCGCATCCCGGTGGAGTGGCAGCGCCGCCTTCAGCCCAATCCACTTCTCCATCGCACGCTGCTCTGCCCTCCTGCACCGATCGCTCAGCTCCGCTGCTCGGGTCGCCGCGTGCTTGAGATTGATGTACCACGCGCTGACGTCTGGATCAGGAAAACGTCGAGTACAGAGGAAACAAAGGAGCAGCAGATTCGTCGCCAGTTCATCGCTCTCAGTTTGTAGAACGAGTATGGCTGTGATAAAATAGGAGGCGACACATTTTTTTCTACTAATTCATTCGTCCATCCAACTTAAATTTCCTCTAGTCAACAAGCCGCCATGGACGTGGGTGTGTCTTTTTCAGGCTCATCCGCGGTTCCTCACGACCATGAACGTGCGGAAGCTGCCTCGGGACGGCATGCAAGTCGCGAGACTAGCTTGTACAGGCTTCACCCAAACCCAGGGTGGTGGTGCCGTGGTGGTGGCCGGCAATCCAAGCTCCGGCTGCCATGAATAGTATAGGGTTTGGTAAAAAGGAATGACTTTTTCAGACGCTGAATACTCGGAGGTTACCAGCGGGACAAAAAAAGAACAGAGTAAAAAAGAAGGTCTGTTATGATTACGGTTTTGCCCCTTGGATCAAGGTACTCCGTGACTTTTTGAGTTAGTACTCCGTGGGACTACTGGTGGAGTGCCAAATCATGGATGGTCATTGGATCAGAAGAAATAGATGGTTCATATTAATTTTGGGGTACCGTAAAAGAGCTCTCTGGTTTATTGGTCCCTTTACTTTTCTGCTAAACTTTGATAATAGATTTAACTAAAAAAATTAATGCATGTCACAAAAAATATATTGCTGAATTCATATTTGGACATTGTTTTCAATGATATTATTTTTTATCACATGCATTAACATTTTGTTAGTTAAATCTAAGGTCAATATTTAGCACAAAATACGAAGGGGATAAATAATAAATCAGGACAAAGGTGGTACCTACTAACTCTGTTTTAAAATAATTTTGTCGCAACAAGTCAAACTTGTTTATGTCATGCCAAGTCTATAGAATTTTTTTATTCACATCTAGACTATAAATTAATATCAAGAAATTATTTATGAAATAGCTTTTGTACTATGCGTATTTGGTATTGTAGATTGTTAAATGTTGAGGATATTAGTTATCGCTGCGTCTCGGTTGGCTGGGGATTAGAGATTAATCAAAAATCGGATGATTTATCGATTTTATCGGTTGACTATTAATGGCCAAATTTTTTGTTACAAATCTCAGGTTTCCCACACTACAATATGATATGTTCAACAGAAATAAATATTGGACAGAAGTGTTATCTTGATTCCTTGCCTTTGAATCGTTGTACATGACAAATAAAACAGGACAACCATACATATTACATAACAAGGTCCATAAAATATAAATAAACATAGTTCTTGCACACATAGTGCTAGAAATAGTCCCGATTTATCGGTATATTCCTGATAAATTGCTTGTCAGAGCGATAATCAGTCCAAACAATAAATGATGACGATATGTGAAAATTGCTTTTGGAGCTCGGCCTCCATGGAGGCCAAATTTTGAAAATTTCAAAATTCCAAGAATTTCATATTTTTACATTTCAAAAAATTCTAAAAATAATACAGACCGAGATGTAGGAATAACACATATGTGTGTAAATTTTTAGGACGAAATAGATTGAAATGAGAGGTGTGCAAAAAGACAAATCTATGACATCTCAACACATGATACTATTCATTCAAAAAGTCCATGAGTTTGTTCTTTTTGCACATATCGCATCTTAAGGTATTTCATCCTCAAATTTTACACACATACACATCACATCCTTATATACTTGTACAATTTTTATCAGAAATTTATGAAACCAAAAAGTATGAATGTAAAATAAAAATAAAAAGGGCATCCATGGAGGCCAAGCTCCAAAATGTGGTTCTCAATTATATGGCATAATCTTATCGGTCGCTCACCGATTAACGATAAATCAGACGAGAAATCACTGAATCGACTGATTTTTTGAACAGTGGTGTATCATTTTTTTTGTATAGAGTCGGTCAAACTTAAAAAAGATTGACTTTGGACAAACCTATAACTTCAATTTTAAACTTGCTGCATCCTACCATTTGGTGTTGTTACACTCACGTCTTACCTACTATCATGTTGTAGTATATATACTACTTTATCATTTTAAATAAGTTCATATACTATTATCAAAAATTTGTTTTAAATAGCCTACATGTTTGTTGGTTACCCATGAGCAGGGAGTGCGTGAGGATTGTATGTCAGGCTAGTCATAGTGGGAGTAACATAGATAGTAACATACATGCCACATAAACAAAGAAGATGATATGTCAAGTAATTAATAAGGAGAGAGGCAAATAGAGTAAGACTACCCACAGTTGGAGTAACATAGGTGGTAACATCACGCATAGGCAAAACAGATGATGTGGCGAGTAATTAATGAGAAAAAAGAGGCATGTGATAATATAGCTAGTTACTGTAACATCACACATACCAAGACAAGATGAGTCTACAGCCTAATAAATGAAGTGTTGCATGACACCACACATATGTTACTCCCCACTATAGAGGTAGTAATATAGACTAGTAACACATGCATGTTACTAGTCTAAGTTACTACTCATTGTGACTAGTCTAACATAATATGTTACCATCACATAGCGCTTCCCAATGCAAAATGAGTATACAAAGTAATAAATGGAGATGTATATATTATCACACTTATGTCACTACCCACTATGAAGATAATAATATAAACTAGTAACATGTGCATGTTACTATTCTAAGTTACTCCCCACTATGACTAGCCTCAATATGAGGGGTTGGGGCCCTGTGGGGTGGCAACAACATCATGAAAAGACGTGTAAATGAGTAGTTAATTGAGAAGATGCTCAATTGGAGGCTGATCCAATGGCGGTAGCCACCGAAGATGAAGATGTCGATGATGGTGGACCGTTGGTGTGGCTGAGAGGGAGAAAGGGAGAATCAAGAGATGTTTAGCACATTGACCATCGACAGAGATAAAGTGGAAATGAAATACATTAATCTTTACTGCACGCCTCCAACAGTAAAAGAGGAGTGACTAGAGTGGATTTTTGTCACGAAAACTTGTGATGTGACGATATTGCCTTCCATATAGAGTATGAGCCTAATTGGTTTGTTGCCAAAAGTTGGCATGCCAAATTTTGGCAACTGCCAAATGTTAGCTACAGATTGGTTGCATACCAATTTCTGTTGCCAGAATGTTGGCAACTTTTGGTTTTGCCGAATGTTGGCTTGTCAAATATTGGCAATGCCAAATGTTGGTAGCAAACCAATCAGCCTCTATGTGCACTGTATGGTGTGACGATATGTCAGTGTGTTCTGGGCTTCTGGCTAAAGCCCACCACGAGTCATGGACACGTTTGAATTTCACTCTTTCCCGCGCATGCATATGTTTCAACTACAAACCATGCGCTAGCTGATGATGCTAGGGGTTGCATTTGCAGGTTGGCATGGGTAGCGCGCTGGAGACGCTATGCGGGCAGGCGGTGGGCGCAGGGCAGGTGGACATGCTCGGTGTCTACATTCAGCGCTCCTGGATCATTTGCGGCGCCACCGCGCTGGCACTCGCGCCGACCTATGTCTTCACAGTGCCCATCCTGCGGGCGCTCCACCAGCCCACCGCCATCTCCGTCGTTGCCGGGCGGTATACACGATTGGTCGTCCCGCAGTTGTTCGCCTACGCCGCCAATTTCCCACTGCAGAAGTTCTTCCAGGCGCAAAGCAAGGTCTGGGCCATGACCTTCATCTCCGGCGTGGGGCTCGCCTTCCACATCGTGCTCAACTACGTCTTCGTCACGCGCCTTGGCCACGGCCTCTTCGGCGCCGCCATGATCGGAAATGTCACCTGGTGGATCATCATCGTTGCGCAGTTCGCCTACCTCGTCTCCGGCTGCTTCCCGGAGGTGTGGAAGGGGTTCTCCATGCTCGCCTTCAATAACCTCGCCGCCTTCGTCAAGTTGTCCCTCGCCTCCGCTGTCATGCTCTGGTTGGTAGATCTTTCAATTCTTACCTTGCTATACAATTACAATTCAATCAGCAAGCAGATTAATTTAAATTGTATATATGCACGATGTGTTCTTATCTAGCTTGGAGCTGTGGTACTACAGTGCAGTGCTCATTCTTGTCGGTCTCCTGAAGAATGCTCAACTCCAGGTTGACGTCATCTCAGTTTGGTAAGCAGTTTTTATCTGACAAACCTGCAACCTAACTATGCACGCACAGACAATAGAGTTTGTCTGACGAAGATTAAACGGTATTCCATGTCTGACTCTTTTTTTTTTACATCAACGTGTCTAAATTTTTTTACAGCATCAATTACCAGCTCTGGACCCTTATGGTGGCTCAGGGTGGACACGGTCCGGGCCGGTCCGGTCCCGGTCCGAGCCGCCGTTTGGACCGGACGCCGGCGGTCCGGGCCGGACCGGACCGAGCTGTGCAGCGGTCCTGATTACAGGGACCGGACCGGCTGGCATGAAGCTCGGTGCGGACCGGCGGTCCTGGCGGTCCTGACGACGTCCAGTCACTGCCATGTGGGCCCAGGACATCGGAGTGGTGGTCGGAGTAGCAGCACGGTGGCCGGAGCCGGAGAAGAAGCACCTGATGCACGCCGGCGCGAGAGAAAGGCACGGGAGAGAGAGGGAGCAGCATGGCGCGAGGCAGAGGCGTGGTGGCGCGAGGGGACGACGGCGAGAGGTAGAGGCGCAGCGGCGCGAGGTTGTGCCGGGGAGAGGAAGTCGAGGAAGATGGCGGCGCAGGGGGAGGAAGAGGGGCGGCGCAGGGGAGGAAGAGGGGCGGCGCGTGCGAGGAAGAGGATGCAGTGGCAGTTCGCTAGGTCACGCACGCCCCTCTTATTAGCTTTATTGGGCTGGGCTCTTCTGATTAGCTTTATTGGGCTGGGCCTTCGGTCCTCCGAGCCGGACCGAGCTTTAACCGGACCGGACCGACCGAATTTCGGTCTCGTTTTCACGGACCGGACCGGCCATATTATCTAGCGAGCCAGGCCCGTACGGTCCGGTCCATAACGGGCCGCGGTCCGGGCCAGAAGCCCGCTCGTCCCGTCCACCCTGAATGGTGGCAATAGGCTTTAATGCAGCAGTGAGGTATATAGATAATGCACGCAACAACACAAATAGTACTCCACACAAGACTGCAACTGTATAGAAATAGACGTATAAAATTCATCCGTATTTTTGCTAATGTGAAAGTGGTCGAGATGAAGCGTTAGGGTGTCGAACGAGCTGGGCGCGAACAGGCCTAAGGCGGCCAAGTTCTCGATGATTATAGCAGTGTTGACGTCCGCCGCCATCGGGACGGTCTTCCTGGCTGTGTTCCTCATCTGGAGGACCGAGCTGCCACGGTTCTTCAGCGACAACGACAGAGTGGTGGGGGGAGCTGCAAAGCTTGGCTACCTTCTTGCAGCATCCATCTTCCTCAACAGCATCCAGCCTGTGCTCTCAGGCACATACCACTGAGCCAACCTGTTACCAAATAAACCAGTGATCCCAATGACAATTGGAACATCTTGTTTTGCAGGTGTGGCGATAGGAGCAGGGTGGCAGACGCTTGTTGCATTCGTAAACATTGTGTGCTACTACTTGTTTGGCATCCCGCTGGGAGTCCTCTTTGGCTTCAAGCTAAAACTTGGTGCATTGGTAAGAGCAAATCCAAATCAACTTCAAATATTTATGGATACCTAATAAATTATTAGAACGGCCAATCTGATTCTAACCTGCTCTGAATATACAACGATGTATCTCTGCACTGCAGGGGATTTGGGTGGGCATGTCAATTGGCACGCTGCTGCAGACTGCTATACTTATCATAATTTGCTTCCGAGCCAAGTGGGAGAATCAGGTGTGCAGTACTATACTAATATCACTCGATCTCAGTATTTTTTCTGTCTATAGATGATGACTCGATCGTAGTTGAGCATATCTTTATTTTAAGAAATGTCTGGACTTTTTACGGTGCAGGCTATGTTGGCCGAGGAGAGGATAAAGAAGTGGGGAGGAAGCAGCGAAACAACAACGGCCACAAACGGCATCATAGATCAATAATCAGATGGTTCCTGCATGCAGATTGGACAATGCTATTTATACGTACATGAAAAACACAGGTAGATAGATTATCTATATGATAGTATCTGTATCTGTACTGTTAAAGGAGAGTCCATCCCTGTTTCGTTTCGTTTCTTTCGCTCGCTCCACCCCAATCGATTTTTTTCCCAATCAAACCCTGTTTCAGATTTCCACTTTGGTTTTTTCGTCTCTCGTCCCGGCAGAACCCTCTATGGCCTCAAATTTTGTAGGAATTGCGTAGAACTATTTTTTCATAGAAAAAATTCTTTATGGCCCTTTAGTTTGTAGGAATGGAGTCCTATTTATATGGAGGAATTCATTTTATCCTTCACATTCCATAGAATAATAAAAATTAGCCTAGACTCAATGAAAAAAATTCTATCGATGAAATGCTCTCGCAGATCTAGACTGTTGATGACAACGTTGAAAAGGGAAGGCCGATGATCATAAAACCTACCACGGTTTTTCTCATTTGGAAATTGTAGCAAAATGAAATCACCACCGATAAGAATGAGGCATGGATTATCTTTCGGCTAAATTAACCAATTCACGGAGAAAGTCGACCTTGAACTCATCCTGGGCTACCCCATACACGGCGAGGAGAGTCCACGTGAAGTTGTCGGTCTTGTTACAAATATGGAGTGTAATGTGAAACTTACCATCCAAACTAGCCAAAAGATCCATAGTCCCTGTGTTTACGCTAAATAAAATGCCCCCAGAACGACCCCTAGGGGATGGTGAAACTCACCATGTGAGCTCAATAAGGGATGAAATGCAAGATGCTGGATTATCCTGTGTTTTACATTATTCTTTCACTGGCTCATTGTTCGCAAAGCCACAACCGCAAAGAAGGGTGCTTTAACCTGAAAAGGAGGAAGAGAGATTTTTCTGAATGATTAGACGTTATGACTTGAATCTCTCGCGATTGGGGCCCACAATGTAGCCAAAATCAATCGTATTTCTAGGTTGTTCGTGAACCGTGGCAGAGACCAGTCAGATCAGCTAGAAGCCACCTGAATCTAACGGAATTACTCCTTTTGTCATCTGAGAACTTTGTCTGTGATATTGAAACACACGGAACATACTTTGGTAACATATTTAGATTTGCAGAAATAATTCATCTAATGTTTAACGACTGAGATTTTCTTCTTATATCCTATAATCGACGGTGGTGATGGCTGATCTAATCTTTACTCTTCTCACTCTGCACAAATTTTGAAAATAACACCGTTCCACAAACGCAGCTGAGCTATGACATCTGATTAGCTTAGCCGAAGAAGAAACAACAATGGAGTTGGGTAGCTTCCACTTCTTCTACGTCGCCGCCATCACCTTTCTCATCGTCTTTTTGCTCCACTCCCTCCTCACCAAAAAGCGGCCGCGGCGACGACTGCGGCCTGGCCCGGCGCTGGCGCTCCCGTTCCTTGGCCACCATCCCTTCCTCAAGCAGCCGCTCCACGCCACGCTCGCGCGCCTCGCCGCGCGCCATGGCCCGGTCTTCTCCCTCCGCCTCGGCTCGCGTCCCGCCGTCGTCGTCGCCTCGGCGGAGGTCGCCAGGGAGTGCTTCTCCTCCGAGCTCGACGCCACACTCGCCAACCGGCCGCGCTTCCCGTCCTTGCGGGAGGTCTCCTTCGACTACAGGGCGCTCACCCTCGCCAGCTACGGCGCTCACTTGCGCGCCGCGCGCCGCGTCGCCGTCGTGCACCTCCTCTGCGCGCGCCGCGTCGACCTCATGTCCGACGCCGTCGTCGCCCGGGAGCTGCGCGCCCTGGTGCGCCGCCTCGCGCGCGTTGCCGCCGGTGGCGCGGCTAGGGTGGAGCTGAAGCGGCGGCTGTTCGACCTCTCCCACAGCGTGCTCATGGAGGCCATCGTGCGGAGCAGGAACACCTACTCGGACGACGGAGCGGACATGTCCCGGGAGCCGCGGGAGATGAAGGACATCGCGGACGCCATCGTGCCGCTCGTCGGTGTCGCCAACCTCATCGGTGACGACAGAGCATGATCGGCGTCATACTGTCGCTGCAGAAGTCAGAGCCGGACCTGTACACGGACACTTTCATCGCCGCCCTCGTCGCCGTGAGTCTCTTTCGCAGCATCCATTCAAGCTCTTTTCATGTTTGGAATTGGGTGGAGGAATCTTCTTGGCGCCGGGACAGAGACGACGTCGACGACGACGGAATGGGCGATGGCGCTCCTGCTGAACCACCCGGCGGTGCTAAAGAAGGCACAGGAAGAGATCGAAAGGCACCTCGGCCTCAGCAGCGAGCCGAGCCGCCTCCTCGACAAGAAGGACCTGCCCCACCTTCCTTACCTCCACTGCATCATCAGCGAGACGCTGCGGCTGTGCCCCGCCGCGCCGCTGCTGCTGCCGCACGAGGCCGCCGCCGACTGCAAGCTCCACGGGTACGACGTCGCCGCGGGCACGATCGTGCTCGTCAACGCGTACGCCATCCACCGCGACCCGGCGGCGTGGGGACCGGCGCCGGAGGAGTTCAGGCCGGAGAGATTGGAGCATGGCAGCGCCGAGGGAAAGTTCATGATACCGTCCGGGATGGGCAGGCGCAAGTGCCCCGGGGAGAGCCTCGCCATGAGGACCATGGGCTTGGTTCTAGGCACGCTGGTCCAGTGCTTCGATTGGACAAGGGTCGGGGACGAAGAGGTCGACATGGCCGCGAATTCCGGGACCGTCATGTTCAAGGCCGTCCCTCTGGAAGCTCTCTGCACACCGCGAGCCGGCATGGATACTCTTCTTCAGAAGCTGTAAACTTTAATGGTACTGTACTAGAAGCAATAATCGGCAAAAAAAAGAGATATACTAAATGTGGGTGTAGGTGTTACTACGCATTGCGTCGCTGTACCTTTCAGGAATATATGCAGGTATTGCAAATTTGCGATCTTGTTTTATTTGAACTTTTGCAGATACCAAAATACGCTACATATTCGGATGATGTTCATGCCTTCAGAGTCAATTTCTTTCAAGCAGTCGCTTGTACTTTTCTGGTCACGTCAAAACAAGTGCGCAACGCGCCGCGTGCTAAAAACGACTTTGCCGCGCGCTTTGCCTGGTTTTACGCGGCATGCAGCATTGGCTTCAACAGCCGCGCTAAAATGCGCTAATTTTTTTTTAAATAATAATTTTTTTAATTAATTTTCATAAATATTATGCCCAAAAAATTATTTTCAAAAATAATACACCGTCGGCCCACAGTAGGCCGACTGGAACTAGTCGGCCCACAGCAGGCCGACTGGCGTCCTATCAGCTTGCTGCTGGCTGAGTGGCCTGTCGGCCGCCAGCTCAAGTCCAGTCGGCCAACTGTAGGCCGACAGGTTCCAGTCAGCCTGCTGTGGGCCGACTGGGACTAATTGGTCTACTGTGGGCCGACTGGAACTACTGTGGGCCGACTGGTGCATGCACCCATATTGCCATTTGTTTCCGCCACCCTTTTCTCAAAAAAAAATGTTTTCGTCACCCGTTTCCCGCCATATGTTCCGCCAACTCTTTCCCGCCACCCGTTTCCCGCCATATGTTTCCCGCCATATGTTCCCGCCAACTTTGTCCCGCCATATGTTCCCGCCAACTCTTTCCCGCCACCTATAAAACCCCCTTCAGACGGAGTTGGATAAGCATTCCAGTGTAGTGTAGTTGAGATGTCCCATTATCCTTTCGATCGTAGTTTTCACCCTGGGATGAGCAGGACTCTTCTGAGCCTAGTTACCGATTTCAGGATGGACAATAGGATAGTTCCATGGGACGAACTCACCGGTAGTGACACCATAATGAATGAGTTGGCTCACCAATTACGTAGGTCTGGGTGGCCTGAAAGGACCTATGTGGAGGTACGTAAAGAACTTCTTAGGTTGCATGAAAGGTGGAAGAAGGTGGTGGTGCCGAAGAGTGAAACATTCAGAAGGATTTCAGCAAATAATCCATCTTTATGGATTGAGGAGAGCGAGGACGAAGATGATATCTTCATGCCGCCGCTTCCGGGTTCTGCATCTTCGAAGGGCAAGAGTTCTTCATCGTCGAAGGGCAAGGTTTCTTCATCGTCGAAGGGCAAGAGTTCTTCATCGTCGAAGGGCAAGAGTTTTTCATCGTCGAAGGGCAAGAGTTCTGCATCGATGGAGGATGACGATGATGACTTCATGTAGTTTTATGTTGTATGTTGTAAGTTCACTCGTACGTACCGTTTAATTTAGATGTAGTTCTATGTAGTTGTTTGTACTGTCTTGTTGTACGAGCATTCTGTTCTATCTAAATATGATGTTGTAGTTCGGATAACATAGTACTAAAATAGAGTAGGCATATGTCTCATACATAAGTACATAGTCATTTGTCTCATACATAGAATAGACATAAGTCTCACACATAAATAGATGGTAATGTCTGTACTGATAGATAGAAGCGTCAGTGACGACGTCTGGCCTGGCGGGGTGGCGGATCTGGAATCGGCGTCCATCCCCATCTTTCAGGTGCCCTAATGGGACGCGGAGCAATCTTAGACTCTTCCTGGTCATGCTGTGTATCCTGTGTGGGGCCTGGTGGAGGAGTCGAAAACATGTTCATCCAGTGGGTGTGCTGCGACATCAGAGCCTGTATGTGATCCTCGGGATGATGATCACTCCCCCACGTATCATGTGATGCCAACATAGACGCATGATATCCATAGGCTCCTGCACGACGGAACTTTAAGTCATGAAGTCTGATGTCGCCTGAACTAATATTGAAAACTATAAATATGAAGACACACACCTGCTGGCTGTGACGGCTGCTCTGGCTCAAACACAAAGCTTGACGAGGGACCGTGGTGCTGTGGCTGTGGAGAAAACACGAAGCTCGACGTGGGACCATAGTGCTGTGGGTGCTGCCACGATGAACTGCCAGGTTGTTCAGGAGGGGGTGGCCTGGTCATCGGCTGATGTGCTAGACGTGGACGTGGTTGATGTCGGTACATGGAGGGACGCGGCTACTGTGGTTGGTGCTGAACAACGTCGCTTCTCCGGGTGCACGTGATAGCCTCGTAGACAGCCCGTATTTTGTTCTGCATCCGTTCCAAGAAGGGTTGTATGACAGGACGGTGATGAAGAAGAGGTCCTGACGACAGTGATCGTCCAAAGGTGGTCATGTCGGTGTAGAGTTCGTGTGTCAAGGTAGCCTGCAAATTTAAAGGACGATTATTAAGTATGCACGCCAATGTATGTGACAACATTACTTAAAGAAAATATATCTTACCGCGTACTGCCTAGAGCCTGAAGTATCATAGCTCGGGTACGTATCCGACGGAGTAGGATCAGGTATCTCCTCTGGGTGAGAGTGCTCAACGATGCGTAACCGTGTTCCGCTCATGTAGAGCCGCAAATAGAGATTGAATTCATTGAGTTCAAAATTATGATTCTCGTGCCATAGATTTGTGTTTCCTGTCTCCCATTCTATAACATACGGCTCTAGTCTTACTAGCCACTCAGAAGTTGTCCTACTCACGCCCTTCCTTGTTGTCCTAAAATTGTGGTGTGTGTTCAACAATTACCTAAAGCTTCGAATGGAGTACTATGAAAGATAATGCAACATTGAAAAACTGGTTAATACCTGTGGATGTGGTCTGGCACCGGGTTCTTTATAGGGGGAGGCAGCTCCAACTGCAGAAGACCAAATTGCCTCATAACCCTCTGTTGTGCCATCTCCTCAACGAAGACATCAAAGATGATCTTTGATTTTGTCATCCAGTAATCTTGGTCCCTTGTGCATAGCACGGACATACCACCAGGGTATCTCGCTTGTATGGCTGCTTCCGTATAGGGCTGCCAGATGACCCCGGTATACACATCGAACTGCTCGTTCAATGCTATGTATGCTTTATTGGTCTGATCACGAGCAAAGCGTCTCTGCAGAAAACAAAAGTTAGTATAAGCTAGCATCGAACTATCTCTTGTGCAGGAAAAAGTTGCATTAAACTACAACACGGTGCATACCTTGCGACGTGTCCAACACAGACCGAAAGTAGGCATGTCGATGCCGTCAACATCAAACATGGCGTCTATAGGCTCATGAACACGTACATCTGGTCGCCCTATAGAGAACCTCTCCCACGACCACAACTGTAGGAATAGAGGGCATCCAAGAAGGGCTGGCTTTTTCGATGTAAGCTGGCAAGCGTTGCACATACCTCGGTATGTAGCCGCCAAGACTGCCGAACCCCAACTCCTCTGTCTGATCTGATCCGCCGTCTGAGCGCTCGCTATCTCGAGTGCCATAGGGATGTAGAGTGCGCTAATAGTGGTGACATGGTTCTCTGTGAACATCACCTTCCCGAAAAGCCACATTAAGTAGGCCTCCAGGCTCCGAGTGATCTGTTCTGCAGTCAACGGCGCCTGGAAGTTCTGGATCTGCATTAAGCAAAGAGAAAGTTTTAGTAAGCCGTAGCTATTTTTTATAAAACCGTATGCACGATAACTTGAAGATAATAGGTATGGCAAATTACCCGGAAATTGAGCAACCACTCATACTTAGGTCCGTGATGCTCCCATACCGGATCCGGAGCATCCGGAAAAACACCATGAAAACGTTGTGTAAGAGCTTGCTCCCAACCAACCGGTTCGTCCAACCGTCCTATGGCATGACCTGCCAATGGTAGTCCGAGCAAAAGTGACACATCCTCAAGAGTAGGAGCCATCTCTCTCCTTCAGAAGTGAAACGTGTGGGTCTCTGGCCTCCAACGGTCCACTAAGCAGCTCAGCAAGGACTCGTCGATGGCAAGGCGTTTCTCACCCGGGATAGACTCAACCAGACGCGCGAAAGGTAAAAGGCCGGCCCATTTCAACCTTCATCAGAGAACATTTTAGTTACTGTCTCCCATTAATATGCATGTCAATGTGCAAATTAATAAAGCACGTACCGTTGTAGCCATCCTGGGTGTATCCTCCAATTTTCCTTAGGAGGGCGAGTGATCAGAGGCTCAAGCTTGCGCTCATACCATATCGCAGCACGATGAACCCTATCAATGTCCCCATTCAGCAACCACAGTCCCGACATTCCTGCACATAAAAAATTCAGAACATAGTGTCACACTTAATACAAATTCAGAACATAGTGTCACACTTAATACAAATTCAGAACATAGTTTCACACTTAATACAAATTAAGAATATAGTGCCACACTTAATACAAATTCAGAACATAGTGTCACACTTAATACAAATTTAGAACATAGTGCCACACTTAATACAAATTCAGAACATAGTACTGCTAGCTTAGGTTCTTCCTCTCCCTCTTACTCCTCTGTTTCCTCTACCTCCTCTTCGTCCCCGGTTGCCTCGTCCACGCCCAGTGACGAAAGTGGGACAATTAGTGTCCCTATGGCCAAATTTATTGCATAGAATGCATTGCCTAGTCGGACCTCTTGCTTCAGATTCATCCATATCATTCCGGATGCGCTGACACTGCCGTCTACCTCTACTTGTACGCATATGCTCTGGGTTTGGAATGTAACGCCTTTCAGCGGGGTTGACGGTGTTGAAATTACCCATTGATCGAAAACCCATCAGCTCACCAGTCCAGGTATTGAGGACATACTCTTTCAGAAAATATGGAGACACAAACGATATTGCGTCCATTCCAAGCTGCCTGCAAGCAGCAAGTACATGTGAGCAAGGTAGGTGAAGCAATTTCGGTTTGTTGCATGTGCACTCACACGTTGGCCAGGCTTCATTACCAATTTTCACCTCATGGGTCCTCAACTCATTTGCACATCCAAATTTGTTATTGGCTAAGCGGACCTCAAACCTTTTTTCTTGATTACCGATGGCGACTACACTGTGTGACCTAGCTTTTTGCATCTTGTTGTCCATGTACTTTGTGACTCTTTCACAATACCGTGTATTCGGGTTGTTGAAGATATGTTGCTCTGCTTTTTGACGTCTATCTCTGAAATACTTGACGGTGCCATAGAAAATTGTATGTTTCCGCGAGGTTCGTTGTCATGACACCGTACCTTGCTCCATGTGTGTCATGTAGCAAAGACCACCTCTCCAGAGGCTCATGCTCTATCCACTGCTCGAAGGTTTTAATCGACCTCCCAAGCCTTCTCCTAGTACCAGGTGGGTCAAAGCCTGGCAAGTCACATAGCCCAACAGGCTCCTCCACGGCAGTTGTTCCTGTTGCCAACTGTGCAGCTACTGCTTCAACATGTGCCCTCACCGCTGCATCTCTTGCAGCTTTCCTGTCCCTCACGTGTCTCTGCGTGCACACATTAAGTCTGTCGCGTATCAAATTGTACTTCCATAACTGGTTCTGCTTGCAGAGTTTTTTGAACAGATTCATCAGGTTCTTATTTCTGAACTGCGAGAAGAAATTAGCCCCCAGATGGCGCATGCACCAACGGCTCTGCAAGTCCTGCCATGGAACTTGTTCCTCAGGGCCTGGGTTTGTCAGTGTCCTTATCGCACTGAGTATACCTGCATGCCTTTCATGAAGGATGCACACATTGGGCTTCTCCTTCACAACTGATATTTTTAACTTCCTGAAGAACCATGTCCAACTTTCAATGTTCTCACTCTCCACAAAAGCAAATGCGAGTGGGACGACTTGATTTTGGCCGTCTTGACCTATGGCTGTCAGGATCTGACCCTTGTACTTGCCTGTGAGAAAAGTACCGTCAACACATATCACCGGTCGGCAATGCCTGAAAGCTTCGATGCATACACCGAAAGAGAAGAATAGACGATGTAGCACCCTCACAGTTGGGAACTCTGGCATGAACATGTCTTGGATATCGATATAGGTGCCTAGATTCCGCTCCTCCAGGGTGTGGAGGAGCTGGACAACAGAATCATATGCATCAAAATAAGAACCAAATCTCCTCTCAAGCGCCGCATGCTTAGCCCTCCAAGCCTTTCCATAAGATATTCTGTACTTGAACCTGGCAAAGACTTTTGTCTGGACTGCCTTAACTTCCATGGCTTTGCCCTGCACTATCTCATCGTAAAACAACCGAGCAATAAGCGTGGATGAAAGGTTGGCATGATCTTGAGGGATGCAGGGAATAAGACAAGTGTGATTAACTAAGTCACTTATCACCCAACTTGTGCCATACTTAGGGAGAAAGCCGTGCACCCTAGCGGGACAATCTGCGTTCTTGCATACCATTGTCAGGAATTTTTGACTGGACACCTGAGTTGTGAAAACCCTTTGTGTGGACATTGCCCAATTAATTATTGCATCCTTCAAGGCTTGCTTGTTCGGATACATAGCACCCGTTGCAATATTGTTCTGATGATATTGCCAGGCTGAATCATGTCCATCATTCACGGTCATTGCAGATGAGAAGTCATGATTCCACCATGCAGGATTCGGGACCTCCGCTCCATTTTCTTCTTCATCTGACTCGTCAGAATCATCGGCAAAACCCCTTTCAACATCAGTGTCTTCTTCTTCCATCTAGTCCTGCATGTGCCCATCTACCTCGTCAGCGTCAACCTCGCCATTGTATTCACCATGGGCATTTCCCCCTTCTACCTGACTATTCTGCCCTGGTTCATAACCATAAGCATTTCCTCCATCTACCTGACTGCTCTGTCCTTGTTCGTAACCATCATCTCCAGCATTTGACATAGATAGCCGCCTACCTACACTGCTCTGCCCAGGATCGTTGCCACCTTGGCCTTCATGTGCAGTGACCCCCTTCACGAAGGGAAGCACTAAAGCAATAGGATTGCATCCCCTTCGTTCACAACCTTGTAACCACCGCACCCAATCGGAGTCTCACTCTATTGGCCTCAAATAAAAGTAAATTATTGTACTTGATCGTGTCCACAATGCATGAACACCGACGGTGTGTGTTTCAGTATCAAGACCTAAACTTGCCGCAATCCATTCTTTCAACTGACTGACAGACCATGTTTGAGGTGCGCTCATTGGCACCTCTATGTGAGTAAATTCACTCAGATCAGCTCCCATCTCAGTTGTTTGGACAGTACCAGGACCGTAGTAAAATCTGATGTTCATTACATCAGACATCTCGGCTCACCTATTTTTTTTCACAATGAAATACAATTATTAAGCAACAACTTAAAATACCCGCACTAACAAATATTAGGCACTACACATCCACATATTACCGAAGCAACTACAAATATTGACACTCCTAAATACTACACATCCACAAATAGTTCGGAATATTACCGGAGCAACTACAAATTTTTACACAACTAATTAGTTGACATCTAAATAAAATGCTCACCATGAAAGATTTTAATATTTGACTGACTGCCTATATTACGGATTTAATCGGAGCAACTACAAATATTGACAATCCTAAATAGTACACATCCATATATAGTCCGGAATATTACCGGAGCAACTACACATTTTTACACAACTAATTAGTTGACATCTAAATAAAATGCTCACCGGAACAGGAACGGGAAAATAAAATGCTCACCACGACCACCTAAATATTTACGTTTACTACTGGACCAAATAACAATAATTGCACGCAACTTCAAAAAATAAAATGTTTGTTGAAATATACCGTTGAAGCGTGCGCGCGAACGACGAACGACGGCCTTCAATCACCGGAACCGGAGCCGAAAAATCCACCGAACTACCGGAGCTTCACCTCCACCACACTGCCACAGCTTCTCCACCACCACCTCCACCTCCACCGCCGCCAGTACCTCCACCAATAAGCTGAAAAAATGCTCCAACAAAATCCTCACCACGACCACCACAAGCTACCCCGTCATTAGATCGAGGTCTCTTTTGGCTCCCCTAACTATGTAGAACCCATTCACGGTGCCAAATCCGCAAAAAACCGGGTGATTTGGTGTATTAATTGGAGCTATTTCGTGTGAGAGAGGAAGAACGAAGAACAGAGAGATGAGCGCGGTGGGGAAAGGAAAGGAGAAGGAGAAGGAGAAATAGAGGCAGCGCTGGGGGGGCCCGCTCCCTATCGCCCAGCAGCTGGCCGACTGGGGCGCCCGTGACCTAGCCCGCGCCGACAGCTCCCGGGGCGACGTGGCTCGGCCAATAGTCGGCCCACACGTGGCTGATTGCGCACCTGTCGGCCTGAAGTTGGCCGAGAAGGCCCTGCCGGCCTGCTGCTGGCTGACTAGGCTCAGTCGGCCAGCTGCAGGCTGATTGGATAATATTTTTGCAAAATATTATATCAGCGTATATTTTTGTAAATTAATAAAAAAATATTTAAAAAAATTAGCCTAAAATGCAGCGCGTGCGCGCCGCTCCAGCAACGTGTAAAAAATAGTTCCGCACACAGTCTGCTTCTATAATACAAAATGCGTACATCTAGGCTTCTTCAATTATATATAATTCTACTACATCCACATAGCCTGCTTCTACGATGCAAAATAAAACTGGCTTCTCCAAGGATATATAGTTCTACTACGTTCACATAGCCTGCTTCTACGATAAAAAATAAAAACTACTACTACTCGTTCTCTGACTCGGACTCTGCCTCGGTGATATCCTCCTCCGACGTCTGAGCATATGCATCAAGGAACCGCTCGTCACGGGAGTCCCAGGACGACGCATCTCCTAGCGCCATGTTGTATTTAGCGACCGCCTTCCACGTTCGCTTGTCCTTGCGATAGGCGCCTCGCTCCTTCCTCCTCTCCTCCCTCTCCGCCCTCCTCTCGGCGAAGAACTGTTCTTCGTTGATGATGTCTTGAGGGAAGCGTTGCCTCCACAGCGCCATGGCTTCCTCGTCCATCTCGTCCAGGCTAAGACGGCGCTCCCGCCTCCGGTGTTTGCAACGATCCTCGTCAGTGGTAAGCCGCGCGAAAGGTGCCAACTCATGTGCCCGCTCCCGCGTCGACACGTCGGTGAAGTTCATGTCCCAACAGGACCGGCAGAGGCGCCACGCCGCAGCGTCGTACGCGCGGGCGCCATCCTGGGCGGTGTCGAAGGTTCCGAGGCCGAGGCGCACGCCGCCGCCCGACTGAATCGAGGCAGAGTAGGTGCCGGACGGGCGCAGCGGACGCCGCGGTAGCCCGAACCTCTCCGGCGGCGAGGCGGCATGGTGGCGCGGTGGTAACGTGTCGGTGGCGAGAAGGGAAAGCAGTGGAGAGAGCGAGAGAGAGCGGTAGATGGCGCTGCAGTTTTATAGGCGCGCGCGAAGCGGCGCGCCAAATCTAGTGCCCGATCTGCCACCTTTTCCCCGCGCGCGCAATCGTTTTCCGCACGCGCTTGTTTCCCACCAACGCTGGAGCGCGCGAAACCGGTCAACATGCGCTAAAAAGCAGTTTTACCGCGCGGGCGCGTCTTTTAGCGCGCCTGTTGGAGATGCTCTTCTGTGATGTGATGAAGAGAGTACTACTGTATAGTCCAGATCGGACCTCCCCTTCCCTGTAGTGTAGTAGAGTGCCGGTAGTCAATTATTAGCAGACAAGACAATTATTAGAGCGATCTAGATCTAGATGTGGCAAGAGCACTCATTCACTCGCTGCGCTGTGCTGCCTGTCTTTCTTCTCTTCTCCACGGCCGACTCTGCTCTTTACCTCCGCCTCGCCGTACTGCACCACGGCGACGCCGGTTCCCGGATCTGAGCCAGCCACACCCTACCGCAGCGGGTTTTTTCACTGTTTTGACCCATCTGACAAACTTTAGCACGATTTGACCCGCTTTTGAAACTTTTTTCGTATCTGACCCAAACCGAGACGCCAACATTCGCGGCGTTCTGCTTGCACTGAAGACGCCGCGGACCATGGCATTTGGCACTGGCCCACCTCTCTGGTCAGCAGTTTGACCGTCCGACGTGGCAAGTGTCAACACCGGCCTTAGACGCTGTGAACCTTGGCGTCTACCCCCCTGAGAGATAAGTGGTCACGGGAAAAGTGTGTGGGGCCTCTCCACACACTCTCCCATTCTTCCATCCCGATAAAGAAGAACAAAGGAGAGCTCCCCCCTCTCTCTCCCACCTCAAGGCTCACTCAAATCCCACTCCAAATTTGATTTTCCTCCGTGGATCTTTCTCTCCCTTGTTGTTTGAGGTAATCTCCCCCGGCTCCCTAAATTTTGTTGGTAATTTCTTGTTATTTTAGTGGCATTATGTAACCCTAGGTGGCACCTTAGTTTCTAGATTTATTCAAATCCTTTGGTATTGGATGGCTTTTAATTAATATGTAGTTGTGGTAGTAGTAATGGAATATGAATTTTGTGGGTACAAATGATGGATTTGATAAATATGATGGTTATGGTTAGGTTATGTGTTAAGCTAATGACATGATTTATTTAGTACATAAGTTTTAATTTGTTTTTGATACACAACTCATTAGGATATATAGCTTCCATTGCTTCATTAGAGTTGCATAGTTTTTGCAACTATGCATTATAATTGTCATTTCATCTTGTTTGTTGTCCCTTTTAGATGGATGATAGACTTGTTAATGTTCATTATTTGGACAAAGCGTCATTTGTGACCAAAACTGCAAGTGACAACGAGGAAGTGGTGGTATTCGACACAAGTCCTAGTTATGATGAGGTTGTTATTAAAGTAAGAGATAATTTGAATTGGATGGACCCCAATGATAAAGTTGAATTAATAGGAAGGTATGATGTTGGGGTGGGAACAAAATCTCGACTGAAGAATATGCCTATCATCTCCGAGTTGCATTGGGGGATATACAAGGGTAAAGTTGCGGCCTCGGAAGACATGTCACTTGAATTGTTTGCTACGAAGGGGCAAGGTTCGCGGCTTGATATTTACTTGAACCGCCAAGTGTCCTCCCCGTGTAGAAGTGTGGCTCGTGTTGTGGATAGTGCCGAGGTCTATGCCCCCAATACTTCTAGCCAACCGTCACCTAGCCAAGAAAATGAAGTTGTTGGGCATGCTCTTGAAAAAGTTAATGAACAATATGTTGATGGTCATGGTGATGTCCAATGTGGTCATGGTGATGATGATGATGGCATGCATGAGGATGAGACTCATGCAAATGAGAAGGAGAAAAAGGAACGACTGAAGCGTGAGGCGGACATGGCATGCAAAAACAAGAAGATGGCTCAAGAGGAGGAGAGAGTTAGGAAGCTTGAAAGGGCTCGTCTTGCACTAGAGGATGGATGCAGTGATGATGATGAGCAAGAGGATGAGATTCATGGCAATGACATCGGTGACTTGGAAGCGTTTGTCAGGCAGCAGGACATGGACCGTGAGATCCCTTATGGTCGTGCATATGCATATGACTCGGATGATGAAGGTCCAGAGGAAGAACTGGACGTGGATGGATTCACGGAGAGAGAGAACCGTATACACACAGAGGTGACCGGTTTGGAAATAAGAACTCCATTGTTTCGTGATCTCAGGCTGGCGCACAAGGCGGTAGTTGATGGTGGCATGAGTAAGGCGATAGAACCAAGAGCTTTCCCGAAACCGGGCGAACCAAGGGTCAAGGGTGAAGACGAGAATGCTTACTTGAAGAAAGGGTTGAAGTTTGTGAGTTTGCAGGCCTTTAAAGTATGGCTAAGTGACTATGCTATTAGGAACCATAGACCATATCTTGTTGGGCACTCGGACCAAAAAGTGCGTTACTCCATCCATTGTGACAAAGAAGGATGCCCATGGGCGGTCCATGGAAGAAGAATTAAAACCGGGCAATGGTTGTTAACAAGTTGTGTGTGTACTGACTCGTGCAGGCCACCGTCAAAAAAGAAGCCTAAAACACATCGTCAACTCACGTCTGAGTTTCTCGGGTTTAAATTAACGAAAGAAGTATCAAGTGATCCAACCGTGAAGGTGAAGCTCCTCATGACGACGGTGAAAAAAATGTTTGGATACAAAGTCAAGTATGGGAAGACATGGAAGGCCAAGTCAAATGCTTTAAGGATGTTGTATGGTAGTTGGGAAGAAGCATACAATCGCCTCCCGCGGTTGTTGGGAGCGATTGCCCATAGGAACCCCGGCATGTACCATGTGGTCGAGGATGATGGTCATGGGGTGTTTCACCGTGCCTTCTGGAGTTTCGGACAATGCATCACGACCTTTAAGCATTGCCGTCCGATTTTGTCTATTGATGGTACATTCTTGACCGAACGATACAAGGGCACAATCATGGTAGCAATGGCGCACTCCTCCAATGACAATGTGTTGCCGGTGGCATTTGGTTTGGTGCCCTTCGAGCACCAAGACAACTGGGAGTGGTTCATGCGTCATGTTAGGGAAAATGTCATTGGTGATAAAGAAGTGTGCATTATATCAGACCGGCACCAAGGCATACTGAAAGCCATGGACATTGTTATTCCAGGACTTCCAAAGCTCCACCATCGATGGTGCATGAGGCATTTCGTGGCAAACTTTTACAGGGCATGTAAGAGCAAGGAGTTGAGCAAGGATCTAACCCATGTTTGCGTGGCCTTTAGCACCGGTGCGTTCACCATTCGCTATGACAAGCTCTACGAAGCTGCAAACGAAGGAGGGAAAGATTTCTTAACACGAAATTTTCCGGAGAAACACAAGTTGGCACGCGCTCATGACGAAGGAGGTTGGAGACATGACCAGTAACATGGTCGAATGTTTTAACAATGTGCTCAGAGGTTCCCGCCCATTGCCAGTTACTGCAATAGTGGAATATACTTTCTTCAAGCTTAATGAGTATTTTCTGATGCATTCAGAGGAAACCGTGAAGTGGATTGGTGAAAAAATGGAATATCCACCAAAGGTTGAAGAGTGGATGATGTTACAACAAAACAAGTCCTCAGCACAGAAACCTAGGCTATTCAACACCTACGATATGACCTACCAAATAGACGAGCCTGGTGGGACAACAAGAGATGGTATGTCATATGGTGGTCGTGCATTCGAGGTGCACCTTAAGAGACGGTGGTGTCAGTGCGAGAGGCCTAGTAAGTATCATTGGCCATGCTCTCATCTTTTGACGGCGGCATCGTCAAGAAATGTACATGTGTCTGATGGGACAACCATGAGGATGCATGAGTTCGATCTTGAAGCTACTAGGTTGACATGGGCCCCTAGATTCCAACCCTTCCTAGAACCATCGCAGTGGCCTGACTATAATGGCCCGGAGCTTAGGCCCGATCCTTTGCTGAAGGTTGAGCCCAAGGGTAGAATCAGACAAAAACGGTTGAGAGGCGATATGGACAACCTAGCTGGATACACTGGCATGAACCAATTTGGTAGCGGGCACTTTATGGAGCCTCCGGACACTATCAACTGTGGTCAATGTGACAATCTGGGACACAATGTGAGAACATGCTCTAAGAAAAGGAAAACATCAAAGAAGGGCAATCCAACCACGAGTCAGGCAGGTGGTGGCAGAGGGGGTTCCGGTGGTCGTAGAGGGGGTTCCGGTGGTCGTAGAGGTGGTTCTGGTGCTGCTAGAGGCCCTAGAGGAGGTGCTAGGAGTGGACAACGTGGTAGAGGTGGCGCAAATGGAGGCCCTAGAGGGGGTAGTAGTGGTGCTCGTAGACGTGGTTCCGGTGGTGGTACAAGAGTATGGAGGACTGATAACGGGTCGGCGTTTGGTTATTTGCATAATCCAAATGGTTGACCAATTTTGAATGGTAAATATTTGTTCATTCTTTTCTTGTTTTCTTGTATTGTGTTTTTTGCATTAAGTTTGTTCATGTAATTTTCTAACAATTCTTCTTCTCATAGGCATGGCTTCATCCGGTTCCATGACGAGGCCACGGTGCGCTGACCAAGCGGACATGCCGAACAAGTGGGAGGAGGCAAGGTTGGACAAGACAAAGGAGAAGGATGTGAAAACCCCTTCATGTTGGTGTGCAGATGAGTGCAAGGTGAAGGTCTCCACTGACCGGAAGAAGTCGTGGATGGAAGGAAGAAGATATTTTGTGTGTCCCAACTATAAACATGATCGCGCGCGTCCCACTAACGCCTATGACATCCCACCGATATGTTAGAAAAGTAGGCTATTCTCCATTATGATTCATTTTATATTACTAACAAAAACTTGTTTTGTGTGTAGTCACCTCCTCCTCTTTGCAAGTACTTCACATGGATAGATCATGAAGTGCCAGAAGATGTCCAAAAAGACCAACTTCAAGATTGCCTTAGGAGACAGCGACGGTTTGAAGAATCCTTACAGAGAGCCGAGGACGAGGAACACCGTGAGAGGGAGAGGAAGGAGCGGAAGAAGCGTGAGGAGGAGAGGGCGCGCAAAGAGAAGGCAGCTCGTCAAGAGGAGAGGGCAAGAAAGCTTGCGAGGGCTCGCGATGCACAAGAGGAGGATGAGGCACGCGACAAGATGGGGAAATGGCCGCGTGTGACCCAATAAAGACTTGAATGTGCTATTTGAGGATTGTATCATGAATTTGTGATGAACTATGTCATGGACCTATTATGCTATTTGATGGGAACTATGTAATGAACCTAAGTTATGCTATTTGATCGGAACTATGTAATGAACCTAAGTTATGCTATTTAATGGACACTATGTAATGAACCTAAGTTATGCTATTTGATGGGAACTTTCTTATTAGTTGTCCATGTGGTGAATTGTGCAACAAAATTGTCATATATCAGACGCCAGAAATGCTCTATTCTGCCCAGATGCTAGAAATGCTCTGTTCTGCCAAGACGCCAGAAACCACGACGTTTAGGCCCTAACCAGAGAGGAAAATGTGTGGTTGCTCCTCTGCACACCTAGACGCCAGAGATCACGGCGTCTGCACCTCTGCCCCAGACGCCAGAGACCACGGCGTTTAGGCCGTAACCAGAGAGGTAATTCTATGGTTGCTCCTCTGCCCACCTAGACGCCAGGAATCAAGGCGTTTGGACCTCTGCCCAGACGCCAGAAACCACAGCATTTAGGCCCTATCCAGAAAGGTAAATCTGCGGTTGCCCCTCTGCCCACCTAGACGCCAAGGTCGGTGGCGTTTTGGTCCTTTTGCAGATTATAAGGCCTTGTGGGCCCACTCCATAACTCATTCTTCAACCTCACAACCCCGAGCTGCTGCCCCCCATGCTCTCTCTCCCCAACCAAACCCCCCCTCAAATCTCTCATAAATCGGTCCCATTTGACCGTTGGATCGAAGTCATTTACTACCATTGAGGTAAATCCAATACACCCCCATGATTTGTTTGGTTCAATCCATCACAGTTAGTGGATTATTTCAAACCCTAGCTTTTCCTTTTTTTGCAAATCCTTTGAAAAAAAAGGGTACATATGTAGTATTTTATACGGTGTTGTTAGCTTTAGCCTAATGAATTTAGTTGGTGTAGTATGCATGCTCCTAGTGTTATGCTTACGATTTGGGTTAGGATTAGGATTAGGATTACCCTAGTTGTTATGCTTATGATTAGTGATAGAGTTACATACTTCTTTATAGAGTTGCATTTTAATGTTAGGTCACTCTTGTAGGAATGGCACTTAATAATGATGCAAAGATGGTTTTCATTGAGAAATATATGGATGCGGCGGATGAAAAGAACCGCGAACTCATTAAAGAAAAGATGACTCTGTGGGTGAATAGTTGCGATGCAAGGAATGAAGCTGCGAGGAACTCTGCACGGTTATATTTTTCTGATGACTCAGATAATGTCATCGCTGAAACGGAAAAAAAATTGCCGAGATGGAAAGGGCTGAACTTGATTGTAGAAGTGATCTAGGTAGGCAAATCGCATTTTATGCAACTATGCTAGAATATCGTCAGATGGACTTGAATAGGCCTGGACAGATCATTGACTAGGCAATCAATGAAGCTATGTCCCCGATACCGACCCAGGCTGCTCATTGGGATTGGGTTCTTGAAATACCGGGTGTCATCTATTGCAACCCTGGACCAAACAATGACATTCAATTGGAACATATCCCGCTAGATTATGAGCCCTACTTATCGCTGCTATATATCGACCCAAGCTCCTCGATGCTACCTACCGACCCAAGTTCCTCGGTGCCAGATGGGGCCAATGCAAGCAAGAAGAAGAAAAAGAATGATTCACAAAAGAAAAATAAGAAAGAGAATTCACGCAAGAAGTACTCGAGGGGTTGAACTATGTGATGTTCTATGTCATGGAACTAAGTGATGTTGTATGTCATTTGAACTATGTCCGTAAAAGTTTGTACTGTGTATGTCAGTTGAACTATGTAATGCTTATGTCGTGGATCTAAGTTATGTTATATGTCACGAATTTGAGACCATTTATTTATGAGTTTCCAAAAAGTTTGTTCTAATTTGGGATTTGTCGTGGATCTAAGTTTTGGCCATATCCAGAAAGGTGGAATTGCTGTGGCTCATCTGCATACCAGGACGCCAAGGTTCCTGGCGTCTAGGGGCAAAACGCCAGAGACCATGGCGTCTAGCCTGTACAGAAACTTCAACATAACAGCAAAACGTAAGGATGACAGCATAATAGCAAGGATGACAGCAAAACTAAGCATAAGAGCAAAAATGACAGCAAAACTAAGCAATATTTCCAGGATGACAGCAATAAGGTACCATAGTTCACGCCATCATAGCAACACAACAACATGAAGGTAGCAAAGTGCACTCCATAAGTGCAAATTAAACACAAGTCCAGGTAGCAAAGTTCACGCCACTTCTAAAGTTCACGAATCAAACATAACAAAGTTCACGAATCAAACATAACAAAGTTCGCGAGAATCTAGTATTAACTAATTCACTTCTTCCTTCCTCTTTTGCTGCGCGGCGTGCGTTGTGTGGGCTGTGATGGCTCAGACGCATCATCCATTTGGGACATCCCAAGCACCTCCTCTTCGTCTTGATTGTACTCCTGTTCATCTTGCTGCGCCTCCTCTTGCTCTGGCTCTTCTTGCAGTTGCTGCTCTTGTTGTTCCTGTTGCAAGACAAGACGACGACGCCGTTTATTGTCCCGGCTAGTAGAAGCTCCAGCCGTGAGGACGGCTTTACTTCCATGGCAAGAGAGCATAGCTGCCATCTTGTGGAATCGACTCATGAAACTCTGCAACATAACAAAGATGCAATACTAGACTAAGTCAAAAGTGTGCAAAGATGGAGGTTTTTGAATAGAGGTAACATATACCTTCATTATTTTCCTAAGAGATTTCTCAGATGATCCACTTCCCTCATCTTCACCAAGTGCTACACCAGCCTCGTTAATACAATGCAATAACTCCATGTCCTGCAAAATGAAGATCACGAAACTTATCTTTGAAGTACATTTAAATGCACTCGAAGTAGGTTCTAATTGTGTGGAGCATACCACTCGGTCGTGTAGTTGTGCATAGTCAAGTTGTGTCCCTTCGTTGTCTCTCGTTTGTACATTGAAGTCCATATACCCGCTCTCACGATCCAACTCTTCCAATTTCGAACGGTTCCAACCGGGCTTTAGCTTCAACCGGTAACGTCCCGCAAGCCACTTCAGATGCTCTTCGTATACTGAATCACTATGTTGTCTTCTTTCCTTCTCCACTAGGGCCACTCTTTGATTCCACAAATCTACCCACTCGGAGTGCTTGATGGCCCAAGTCGAAGTTTCCGGGTTATTCTTTCGACTAATTCTGCAAATTATGTACAAGATGAAAGCATTAGCAAAAATGTATTTCATAATGCTCTACTACATATCCAAAGCTACAACTATCTCACCGATGCAGAAATTGGCTTGTCTCGAAACTCTCATCCCTTGGTGTCCCTTGCCTTCTCCCAAATTGTCTTGCGACACGGTCTTGGTAGTGCCACTCGACAGCATAGAAGCATATCAGTGGGCATCTCGCCCGCCAAATATTCCTGTCACGTGTGCACATCTCGTTCAGCCGGAAAGCATAATCGGCATCATATGGCATCCAATCGACCTACAACACAAGATGATACTAGTTAAGTACACGGTTCCATCACAATTGATGTGCTCTTACGTAAGTTATCATTACCTGCTTATGAGTCAACTTATCCAGCTCGTTGATGTAGCATTTGTATCGCGCAACCGAGCTGCCTGTGTACACATTCGCCATCTCCCAACAGTAGGCAACGGTCGGAAACCGCCAAGGATCTTCTCCATACCTACCGACATGTGCGACCCATCCTTCAGGAGGTGTCTTGTTTTTCTCGGGGCGTCCAACGGGCATCCGCTCCCACATCCAAACCTGAAGGCACCAAACAAAGCCACCCATACCAGATGTGCCCTCCTTCCTACGACATGCCTCGTCGAGCTGCAAATTCAGAAATTGTTGATAAGAGGTCCGCGAAATTGCAAATTCAAAAAAATTGACAATTTGGTTACTAATTACCTGACGATATAAGTATGCTAGTGCTCCTGAACCCCAACTGTACTTACGGTCCCAGTCACTTAGTAGGTCCAAGAATATCCACTGGGCTTTATTACCGGTAGAATCTGGAGACACTACCATCGTTAACAGATACCACAGATATGCTCGGGCGTGCTGCTGCACAACAACCTCATTGGCGTCCGGAGGGCATACTACTCCTCTCCCCCCTCGGAGCCAATGATGCAACACTTTCTCACTATCACGCTCGCCTTCTTCAGGAGGCTCAGGGAAAACACCTGTCAATTGGCCAACACGATCTCGCCAATTAGCACTTACGGTGCTGCCGGTCAAAGCTTCTCCATTGATTGGAAGGCCACTGATCATCGCCATGTCCTCCAAGGTCACGGTCATCTCTCCACATGACAAGTGGAACGAGTGTGTCTCTGGCCTCCAACGGTCAATAAGTGCGGTCATCGCCCCATGGTTGATCGACGGAGCGTGTCGCTTGAACTGAAGCACGAACGGGAGAAGGCCCAATCTCTCGAAGTATGGCTCATACCGCTCGTCGCACGGCCAGTCGTGGGCACTATGACCCCTCATGCGCATAGGTGTTAGTTCCTGCAAAATAGCATTGCATTATGGTTAGTGCCTAGCAAAACTGACAAGTAATAACCAAGAATTCAAATAGATTGAGTCTTACCCCGTTATTCTCAATGTCCCGCGCACGATGCTCTTTGTCGTACCCTTTATGAAGACCGTCGTACCACCGTTCCCCCGCCATCCTACAAATCAAGCATGAATAAATGAAACATACATAACACTATATAACATCCTACATATCATATATTTGGCATAACAACATCAACATAAATGCATATCTCAATGGCAACATAACAAAACCTGTTTATCTATATATGACAAAATCTGAATGCACGGGGCAACATATCTCAATGTCAAGATAATAAGACCAATTATCTATATATGACAAAATTTCAATGGCAACACAACATAACAAAATCTCAATATAACATCCTAATTATATGACCATATCTCAATGAGAATCAAGCATACAAAATACACAAATATGTTAGAATTATATTTCAAGCAATCATCTATCTAAATCCATATACATAGCAACTAAAATTAAAATGCCCAACCCTATCACAAATGCCTTCTCTTCCCAATCCTACCATATAAACACATGCCAACTCTTCTAAAGTATACAACATACCTACATGACCAAGCCATGGGCTCCCCTTTCTCAAAAAAGTGCAAAGAATACGAATCCTAGGGTTCTAACAAGTATGAATTAATGTTGCCAAAATACAAGTTTTGAACCCAAAATAATCGGAGGATCTGGTGGAGAATACCTCAAGGAAGATGGGGAGGCTCAAATCCACACTTTTGATGAAGAGAATAAGTGATTTGGGGTTGATTTGGGTGAGGGGAGGAGAGAAGCGGAGCTTCTGTAGCCGCCACCGCGAGGAGGAAGACGCCTCTGCGTCTGGATGGCTTGGGCTGCACCCGAGCCGGCTCGGGCCGGTTTTCTGCTCTCCGGGGTTAAAACGCCAAGGGCCATGGCGTTTACCCCTTTGCCACGTCGGACGGTCAATCTGGCTGACCAGGGAGGTGGGCCAGTGCCAAACGCCAGGGTCCGCGGCGTCTTCAGTGCAAGCAGAACGCCATGGATGTTGGCGTCTCGGTTTGGGTCAGATACGAAAAAAGTTTCAAAAGCGGGTCAAATTGTGCTAAAGTTTACCAGATGGGTCAAAACAGTGAAAAAACCCACCGCAGCAGATCAGTAGCCCCTCTCTCTCTCTCTCTCTCTCTTCCCTGCTCTGCTACGTTGCCTCCATTTCTGTACCCTCCCCTGGCTCGGTGTAACTCCATCACCGGCAAACCTCCGACGTACAGCAGCAGGTCAGATATCCCACCACCCCCTCTCTGGCCCATTGCTAGGGCCGACTGTTGGATCTGTTCGGCTGCCGGATTCATATATACCCCCTAAGCACACGATTTAATAGAAAGTGGCAAAAAAGATGGTCATGCTTTACATGTAGATTATGCAGTTTCCAACTTGTTCATGTTTCAATCATTTTCCGACCATTTTTCAACACTTTACTTGTAGATTATGTATGCACTTCTGTATATGCACTCAGAGTGATTTATCATCTACCCGCAAAAAAAAAGAGTGATTTATCATCTTCGGTGCAGGGCTCTGTTTGACACTTCTAGTCTTCTGTTGCAGCCACGATTTATCTTATAATAAACTCATAAAGAGTATACGGTACATATTTTTTTCAAAAATAAAAATGAAAAACACAATCATTATGTTCATACTTTGCATTGGCTCATAATAATACTTACTGCCTTCACATGCATGTTGCATGGTGCTAGCTCATCATTTTGTCTTGTCGATGTCATCAATTACTCCCTGTGGTTTAATCTGGGTACACCCTAATCTGACCCAATACCCTCCAATTGAATTGGAATAGAGTGAAAGTGTACCCAAGCTGGCCCCAAGGAACTGGACAACTTTTCTACTGTATTTCTGAAAAAAAAAATTTCGAAAAGGAGGAATACCCCCGGCCTCTGCATCTGGTCGATGCATACGGCCACTTTATTAATTATTAGCACAAAACCTTACAAAGTCGTACAACAGTAAGACCAAAGCCACCATCTTCGCAACCTCTGTCGCTACTCCTATCTAACTGATGAAGGGGCGCTGATGGTCTGGGCCTAATACCAAACAGACCTCGCAGCCAAACCTAACATCTAAGACCTGAGGTCCCAACCTGGACGCCTGCCGGGTATGGGCACCCACCAGTCCGGCGTGCTCCTCAACCAGGCCCCCCGCCGGGTATGAGGCCGCCACAACCACCTACCACATATCCATCTTCAGAGTTGTACTGTTGTAACAGCCTTGCCTGGTCTCGCTGCCGCCGACGCCACCACGACGCCAGACAGCGTCGACCTCCTGCGCGTGTCCGTCACCACACATCTGACGCCCAGCCTCCGCTGCTCCATGCCGCCAAGAGCCGCCGCCAAGAATATGTAGAATGAAACACCGCTCCACCGAAGGGAGGCAGCACACCCCCACCCCTCACCTGCAGACCCTTCCATCCGATCCCAATGTCCTTGGCGTCGCCTCCAGGAAGGTTACGGTGCCTAAGGCGCCGCCGACGCCCGATCCGCATCGGATCTTGGGCTTTCACCCGGACATGGGTTGGAGAGGAGAGATGGTGCCCTCAGCAACGCCCCCAAGGAGGAAAGCGGCGCCAAAAATCGGCGTCGCCGCTGCCAGTCAGCCTAAGGCTGCCAAGGTTTCCCCCGGACACCGATCTGCTCCACCAGAACACACCGGAGGTGGATCCGGCAAGATCCAAACCAACCCGGGGACTGGGAAGGGATGCACGGAAGGGAGAGGGGCAATACCCGCCGTCGGCCGACCCCAAAGCGTTGCCGAACGCGGCCCGCGTCGCCGCGAGGTCAGCTTTGGCTGGGGCGCCGGCCGCCATCCCCGACCCCCAGCCCATCCCACCACCTCCCCCCGGAGGAAGAAGAGGAGGGGAAGGCCGAGGCCGCCACTGCTGCGCCGACCCCTCCGCCAGCCACGGCGGAGGAAGCCGCCCACAGCCCGCACCGCCCGCAGCCCGCCC
>LT934114.1:742941219-742988301 GCA_900231445.1 Triticum turgidum subsp. durum
CCCCAACCAGATCTGGATCGAGCCGCCGCCGTCTCCACACCAGCCGAGCACCACCGAGGAGCAGACCATCACGCCACCCGCACACCCGCGCGCCATCCTGCGCCGATGAGGGGCCGCGCCGCGGCGCCCCGCGAGAACTCCGTGGCCAGATCCAGGTCGGCCGGCCCGCGCCAGCCCTCCCGAACGAGGCGATGAAGACGCCCCGCCGCCGCCGGCGCCGGCCGGGCTTCGCCCGGGCGCGCCCTTTGGCGGCGGCGGGAGGAGGAGGAGGAGAAGAGAGGTGGAGAAGGGCCGGCGGCTAGGGTTCCTCCCCTGTCGCCCGCGGGAGCGCCAGAGGAGGAGGACCGTCACGGGTTAGTGTCTAGCCTTCTGAAATGGAAGTCTGATATTTTGTGTTTCATGATTCTCGAGTCATTTCAGACGCTGAGTCTATCTAGTAGCCTAAAAAATAATGGGCTTGCTCTTATTTTTCACTTTCTTTCTTTTTTCACTTTCAAGGATACCCTGGAATCTAACTGCAAATGGATTGCCTATCAAGTACGGCAAAAAGTGACCTGGAGCGCATGCTATTTGATGACCGAACACCCGAAAGCCCTGCCATTATCACTTTTGGCAGAAATAACAAATGGTTTCTCTGATAAGCAGATAATTGGCCAAGGTGGGTTTGCAGTGGTCTACCAGGTATGTCACAACTCTCAACTGTCCGGGTCTCGATGAAAGTTGATATTAAAACTCAAGTTGACCCTGTCAAGTCATCTTCTGCGACTGAAGGGGATGCTCAATGGTGGGAAGGTTGCTGTGAAGAGGCTGTGCAATACGCTTATGCATGAAGAGTTCCAACGAGAAGTTGTATGTCTCATGATGGTGAAACATAAAAATGTAGTGCGGTTTTTGGGATATTGTGCTGACACACAAGGGAGTATGGAAAGGTACAGTGATAAATTTATCATGGTGGATGTACAACAAAGGTTGCTCTGCTTCGAGTATCTTCCAAAAGGGAGTCTTGATAAGTATATCACTGGTAGGATCATGTGGCACGTAAAGTTTTTATTTTAACCTTTCCTGGTTCTTAAGTTTACATGGTTCAGTATTCCACATATAGTACCCATCATGTTGTATCGAATATTAAGGACCCAAAGGATGTCAAACAATACTAAATGTCATTTATCCCCTCCCCTTCGTAGGTACATCTCGCGAACTTAAGTGGAGAAACTGCTATCAAATTATAAAAGGAATTTGTCAGGGGCTACATTATCTTCATGAGAAAAATATTGTCCACTTAGATCTAAAGCCCGCAAATATATTGCTGGATGACAATTTTGTACCGAAAATTGCTGATTTCGGTCTCTCAAGGTGTTTTGATGAAGCTGAAAGACGGATTTTTACTGTTAATAATATAGGTGGAACGTTGTAAGTTTGTTAAGCCTTTTAGTTCAATTTTTTCCCCTCCATGATCTATACCATCACTGCATTCCTCGCTCATTAACTAATTGCATGGATATGTTCTTATGCAGGGGATATTTGGCACCAGAATTTCTTAACGGTGAAATCACATACCAGTTTGATCTCTATAGTCTTGGTGTAATAATTATAGAGATACTCACCGGAAAGAAGAGGTATCACGTTGTTGACACTGTAAGAAAAATTTATGTCTTCTTTCAAAAATAAAGATCAACTTTAAAACCAAGTCATTATTTTCACAATATAGTTTTCTCCTCTTTAGACGCAGCATGATATCGCTCTCTTTCATTTTTAGTAGTAAATCCAGTGTGGACAATCTGCCTTTCCTTTTTCATGTTGCCTAATATAATTCTTGGCAACACACTGAACAGAGGAAAGAAAATTGGGTACACAAGGATAAAACAACATTTCTTTCCGATTTCCCAAGCATGCTCCTTGTAGAGACTCTGCTGGCAGTAATAAATATAGTGAAAAATGGAAATGAAGGACATCAAAATATATGGTCAGATAAGTAAAAAATTCAGAAAAAAACTTCTCTACATATTTGTTTTGATGGATGAGAAAATATGAATTTACATGATCCTATATTTGATAACGAAAAGAAAGCTCAACTTATTTTATTTTCACGGGATAGTAGTTATACAATCTCATCATTCATATTCAGGTTATCTTCAACCTAATCTTGGATGTATATTTCTTCTTAATTCAATTGAATGCTGGTTTCTTCCGATATTTGAGAAGAAATTATATGGGCGCACTCTAATTAAATTTTCTGTCAGTACCCTGCGAAAAAGGTTTTAAGTGAACATTTGATTTTAGTTTGAAGTATTCATTAATGTGGTTTTCTTTAAGGTTGTTAACATTGTGTATGTGGACTTTATTTTTCTCATCGAAAATAGATGGTCCTTCTTTTCATACATCACAAATTCAATTCTTATAAGTGGTTAAAAGTTGGAGTAGCAAATTGGAGCAATCACAGAGTGACATTCAACTGAAACAAGTACGAGTATGTACGGAGATAGGAATAGAGTGCGTTGACTTCAACCCAGCGAACAGACCGGGTACAAAAAGTATAATCGATATACTTGATGACACAGAGAATGTGAGCGGATATGTTGAAACCGGTGCGACTACTTCACAGCTGGTAAGATCACTCGCGGCATCCTTTTTTTTCGAAAAGGGGGTTCTCCCCGGTCTCTGCATCAGAGTGATGCATACGGCCATCTTATTAACCAAATAAAAAGGTTCCAAACAAGGTGCCAAAGTCTCCAACAGTAAAAAAACTGAAAAGAAAGCTCACACAGAGCCAAAAAGGGCTAGAAATACAAACTAGCCACACAAAGACGCCACAACCGGCTGGCTAAAGATAGATAGGTAAACTAATTGCCTATCCTATTATATGACCGCCATCCAAACCGGTTGAAGATATCCCGAGTTACCATCTCCCATCGGATGGATCCAGTAACCAAATTCTCCCTGGCCTCCATTGGAGTGAGTAGCGACCACGAACGGATCAATGCCGTGGCTCGGAAAATAACCTACAAAAAGTGAATACGTGATGTTCTGTTAAAAACCAAATCATTTCTGCAATTCCAAGTAGTCCACAACAAAGTGCAAACTCCAACACGAATATGTCTCGCTAAGTCAGGCTCAATCACATTAAGTCATGTCCCAAATAACGTGTTGACAGAATTCGATGGAGTAATATCAAAAGCAATGTGGACCGTCCGCCAAAGGACCTTGGCCAACGGGCAATCAAGAAAGAGGTGTTTGATCATCTCATCCTGATCACAGAAACTACACCTAGTAGGTCATGTCCAATTACGCTTTATCAAGTTGTTCTTGGTTAAAATAACTTGTTTATGAACAAACCACATAAACACTTTTATTTTCAATGAAACTTTGACAGCCCAAACATGCTTGGAGGTAGGAATGGAGTTCGAATTAATAACATCAATATACATTGATTTAACCGTGAAAACTCCAGACCTACTCAGTTTCCAGCGTAATTCATCAGGTTGTTGAGAAAGCTGAACCTCCATCAGTCTTCTTACTAGACGGAGCCATTCTTCCCAACGATTGCCCGCTAGCGACTGTCTGAACTGAATATTAAGCGGGATAGATTGAAATATCGTTGCAACGAACACCTCATGTCATTGAACAATACGATATAAAGACGGATATTGAATGGCCAAGGGTGTGTCGCCGAGCCAAGTATCCTCCCAGAACCGTGTACTGGCGCCATTGCCAATGACAAACTTTGTCCTATTAAACAAGGAATGTTTGACTTTCATCAGTCCTTTTCAGAAAGGCGAGTCAGTCGGCCTGACTGTGACCTGGGACAAGGATTTTATCCGTAGGTACTTGCTACGAAGGATTTGCGCCCACGTGGCATCAGTCTCAGTTGACAACTTCCACAGCCACTTACTGAGAAGGCATCTGTTCTTTACTTCGAGATTCTCAATACCAAGACCCCCTTGGTCTTTCGGTCTGCAAATGATATCCCATTTAGCAAGCCGGTATTTTCTTTTTAGTTCATCACCCTGCCAAAAGAAACGCGATTGCTAGAAGTCCAGTCTTTTCCTGACACCAACTGGGACTTCAAAGAACGATAGGAGAAACATAGGCATACTCGTGAGCACCGAATTAATCAGAATAGACCGGCCTCCGTATGACATGAGCTTTCCCTTCCAGCAAATTAGTTTCTTCTCAAATCGGTCTTCGATGCACTTCCATTCTCTGTTTGTCAGCTTGCGATGGTGGATTGGGATACCTAGGTAAGAGAAAGGTAAATACCCCAACTCGCACCCAAACAATTGCCTATAAGCCTCCTGTTCGTCTTTGGCTCTACCAAAGCAGAACAACTCGCTCTTATGAAAGTTAATCTTTAACCCGGTTAATTGTTCGAAAAGGCATAACACCAGCTTCATATTTCTCGCCTTGGCCAAGTCATGCTCCATAAAGATGATTGACAGCCTATATCTAAATGTGTACTTTAATTTGTTTCTCCTAATGAGGTGAAGTGATCTTAATTGGTTATTTGAATAGGAAGAAAATGCTCTGAATGAACTGCACCAAGATAGGCCTAAGGCTCCAGGAGAGACAAGCTCTGTGGGAAAACTTGAACCCTTAGAAGAGTTGAAGGTATTTCATGTCAATAAAGAAGGTGAAGGGTTTGAACCAAAGCAACTAGAGCATTTTACTAACCTCAGGGAGCTTGGCATCTATAGCCTGGAGAGAATACATACAAAAGAAGAAGAAGCTCAAGCAAAACTGATTGAGAAAAAATACCTGAGGAGGTTAACACTGGATTGGGATAGTTCGCAATCTAGTGTTGAGCCTGGTGTGGAAGCAGCGGTTCTGGAGAGCCTTCAACCTCATGGAGATGTTCAGGTGTTGTGCATTAGAGGGCATGGAGGTCCTTCTCGTCCAACATGGCTAGGTGATGAATTTGCTGTTGAAACTCTACAATCTCTTAGTCTTTATGGTGTTTCTTGGGAAATTTTCCCTTCTTTAGGGAAGGCGTGGATCTTCGTGAACTAAGATTGGAGAATATTGCCAAGCCAAAGGATTTTACTATCGAGAAAAGCTTTTGTATGCTATTAAAGCTTGAACTAATTGGCCTAGAATGTTTTGAAGAATGGGGTTTCCCAGTTGAACAAGTGTCTACCTTTGATGGAGACTTGTTGCCACAGGATGCTCATATGTTCCCTCTTTTACCGAAAAAGGCTTTCACCCTGCTTTATATTATAAAGCAAACCGCCCAAGCATCCAACAAAGTTCAACAAGTTCCACACACACGCACACACATAGGTCCACAAGAGTACAAATAAGTCACAAGGGTTAATGCTGAGGGCACAGCTAAACAAGCCCTAGAAACAAAACACACAATCCACACAACAACCTGAGCAGCTAGTCAGGTTCTAGGGGAGGGGGCAGAAGCAGGGGCGCCACGCGAAGAGCCATCGAGCGAAGGTCGACGAGGAAGGCGGTGATGACGTCCCGGTCCCGGGGGCGGCTAAGCGGCCGCCAAAACTGCAAGTAGCCACACATTATGAAGATCGCGTCAGTCGCACGTCGAAGAGGCACTTTCTGATAGAAGCAAAGGTGTCCCGTCTTTCGATGAGATGATGGATTTTGCTTTGGTGGAAGTCGACTTTGACGATCCGACTACGAACGTGCGAGGACGTCGCGCCTTAGCAATCACTAAACCAACTCCGAGAGGTTATTCACCACGCCGGAGCACGATCAACCTGACCACGAGGTTCTGTTTCCTGTGAGCAAATGAAGAACAAGCAAGAAACTGAGATTGCAATCTGGATATTGTGAATATAAGATGAAAGCTTTATTGATCAAGGTGGGGTTCTGTGACGCCTTTGTCTGGTCGTTGAACACAAACGAAGTACCCGGAGTTGCAGCTATGGCGAACTTTAATCTAAACAAAACCCAAAGTCTAAACGATGCCCTAAGGGTTGTATATATGGAGGAAGAGAGGGGGAATTTCGTGGCCCTTGGTGGAGGGCTCCAAAATCAACCCTATCTCTTGTTTCCCCACACATACGGACTATAAAAATAGCCTATACTAATGTATTTAGAAATTACATGGGCCTGGCCCAATAAAAAGGTGACGCAGCACCTATAATAGCCTCTGGACGAAATTTATGAAGTGGCACCTTGTATATTTCGTCCAAGGCTTCATGCACTCGTTATGGTGGCTTCAAAGACCTGAAATCATCACTCGTAACTCCGTTCTTGTTCCCCTTGCGCATGCCATCATCTCCATGCTTTTTCTTGCTCCAATGTTCATCCTTCTCCAAGCTAGGCCCTTCATTTGTAAGCAAAACAAATGTATCCAATTTAGGCAGCATCATATTCTCATGAACATTAGAATCATTACCAAGAAACGAACGTACCTGGTAATTTAGTTGGCATGCGCGAGCTCTAGTAATTGGTCCAGTATGTATAGCAGCAGGGGCTGTGGGTGTAACAATGGTATTGATGTCCTCATCATCCTCCCCTTCTTGAAATGAAGTTGTCCTCGACGGAAGTTCATCTTCCTCACCCAAATAAGGCTTCAAATCTGCAATGTTAAAAGTGGGACTAACCCCAAAATCTATAGGCAGCTCAAGTTTGTATGCATTATCATTTATTTTCTCTAACACCTTAAAGGGACCATCAGCACGTGGCATTAGCTTTGATTTGTGCAAATCAGGAAATCTATCTTTACGCAAATGTAACCAAATAAGATCTCCAGGTGCAAACACAACATGCTTTCTACCCTTATCTCCAACAAGTTTATATTTAGCATTCATACGCTCAATGTTTTCCTTAGTTAACTCATGCATTTTTAAAATCAATTCAGCACGTTGTTTAGCATCAAAATTAACCTTCTCCGAAGATGGAAGAGGTAACAAATCAATAGGTGCACGAGGTGGGAAACCATACACAACTTCAAAAGGGCACATCTTAGTAGTAGAATGCAATGAACGATTATAAGCAAATTCAATATGACGCAAGCATTCCTCCCACATTTTCTTATTATTCTTCAAAACAGCCCTAAGCATAGTAGACAATGTTCTATTGGCTACTTCAGTTTGTCCATCAGTTCGCGGGTGACAAGTAGTAATAAAAAGCAGTTTAGTCCCCAACTTAGCCCATAAACATCTCCAAAAGTGGCTAAGAAATTTAGTATCACGATCTGAAACAA
Source organism: Triticum turgidum subsp. durum (assembly GCA_900231445.1). Classification (NCBI taxonomy): domain Eukaryota; kingdom Viridiplantae; phylum Streptophyta; class Magnoliopsida; order Poales; family Poaceae; genus Triticum; species Triticum turgidum. The sequence goes on from LT934114.1 coordinate 742,948,388, forward strand.
TAGTATTTGGCACACCATGGAAGCGAATAATTTCACGAAAGAACAAATCAGCAACATTAACAGCATCATCACTTTTATGGCATGGTATAAAGTGTGCCATTTTCGAGAATCTATCCACGACAACAAATATGCTATCCCTCCCCTTCTTTGTTCGAGGTAAAACTAAAACAAAGTCCATAGATATATCCTCCCAAGGAACACTAGGTACATGCAAAGGCATATATAAACCATGAGGATTGAGTCGTGACTTAGCTTTTTGACATGTAGTGTCGCGAGCAATAAAACGTTCAACATCTCGTCTCATCTTTGGCCAAAAGAAATATGTAGCAAGTACGTCCTCCGTCTTCTTCACGCCAAAGTGTCCCATTAATCCTCCTCCATGCGCCTCCTGCAACAACAAAAGACGAATAGAGCTAGCTGGAATGCATAGCTTGTTAGCACGAAACACAAATCCATCATTAACGACGAACTTGTTCCATATTCTTCCTTCTTTACAATTCTGCATTACATCTTTAAAATCAGCATCATGCACATATTGATCTTTGATGGTCTCCAAACCAAATATTTTGAAGTCAAGTTGTGAAAGCATAGTATAGCGACGAGACAATGCATCAGCAATAACATTTTCTTTTCCCTTCTTGTGTTTAATGACATAAGGGAAAGTCTCAATGAATTCAACCCATTTAGCATGTCTACGATTCAGTTTAGCTTGACTTCTAATATGTTTCAAAGATTCATGATTAGAATGTATAACAAATTCTTTGGGCCATAAATAATGTTGCCATGTTTCTAAAGTCCGAACAAGAGCATATAATTCTTTATCATAAGTAGAATAATTCAGACTAGGCCCAAATTTTTCAGAAAAATATGCAACAGGTTTGCCATCTTGTAATAACACACCTCCTAATCCAATTCCACTAGCATCACATTCAAGCTCAAAAGTCTTATTAAAATCAGGAAGTTGGAGTAAAGGAGCATGTGTCAACTTATCTTTCAATACCGTGAAGGCTTCTTCCTATGCGGTACCCCAAAGAAAAGGCACATCTTTCTTTGTAAGCTCATTGAGAGGTGCAGCAATGGTGCTGAAATCTCTCACAAAACGCCTATAGAATCCAGCGAGGCCAAGAAAACTCCTCACTTGTGTGACCGTTTTAGGCTGCGGCCAACTCTCAATAGCGTCAATCTTGGCTTTATCAACTTCAATTCCCTGTGGAGTAACAACATAGCCAAGAAAAGATACTCGGTCGGTGCAAAAGGTGCACTTCCCAAGGTTACCAAACAAACGTGCATCACGTAGAGCAATAAAAACAGCACGTAAATGTTCCAAATGTTCTTCCAAAGATCTGTTATAAATCAATATGTCATCAAAGTAAACTACCACAAATCGTCCAATGAAAGCACGTAAAACTTCGTTCATTAATCTCATGAAAGTACTAGGTGCATTAGTTAACCCAAAAGGCATGACTAACCACTCATATAATCCAAACTTAGTTTTAAATGCTGTTTTCCATTCATCTCCTAATTTCATACGAATTTGATGGTATCCACTACGCAAATCAACTTTGGAGAATATTGTAGATCCACTCAATTCATCAAGCATATCATCTAGCCTAGGAATAGGATGACGATAACGAATAGTAATATTATTAATGCCTCTACAATCAACACACATACATGATGTACCATCCTTTTTGGCACTAGAATAATAGGAACAGCACAAGGACTAAGGGATTCGCGTATATAACCTTTGTCGAGAAGCTCTTGTACTTGACACATAATCTCCTTCTTCTCCTCTGGATTGGTACGGTATGGCGCACGGTTTGGCAGTGAAGCACCGGGAATTAAGTCAATTTGATGCTCAATCCCTTGAATAGGCGGTAATCCCGGTGGCACGTCTTGTGGAAAGACGTCAGCGAACTCCTGCAAAATGTTAGTGACAGCAGGAGGCAAAGAGGAAGGCACGTCCTCGAATGAAAATAATGCATCTTTGCACACAAAAGCATAGCAAACAGATTTGCTAAAATCTAGCGCATCAATATCTGATTTGGTGGCAAATAAATATGCACTTTCAATTTAATTTGAGAAGCAACACTAGATGGTTTATTATTAGGCTTCATTTGTTGCTCAAATTCTTTTGCCACAATCTGATTTTCACTCATATTCTTCTCCTGTTTTGCTTTATTAGCTCTATTAATATCATCTTTCAAAATAGAATCAGGAGTCATAGGAAGCAAAGTAATATTTTTATCCTTATGAACAAGAGTATACTGATTGTTTCTACCATGGTGTACATAATTTTTATCAAATTTCCATGGTCTACCAAGTAATAAGGAACATGCTTGCATAGGTACCACATCACAATCAACATAATCAGCATATGTAGAGATACTAAAATGCACACGAACAGTACGTGTTACCTTAACCTTGCCGCTGTTGTTGAACCATTGGATGTACTAAGGATGTGGATGTGGTCTTGTGGTGAGAGAAAGCTTCTCCACCATCTCCATGCTAGCCAAGTTGTTGCAGCTCCCTCCGTCTATGATAACGCGCGCAGAACGTTCCTTCACAACTCCCTTGATATGGAACAAATTGTGCCTCTGATTTTGCTCAGCTTGTATGACCTGCACACTCAAAACACGCTGAGCAACTAAACATTCATGCCTGTCAGCGTCTTTAGGAGCCATGTATTGCATCTCATGATCAGAATTATATCCACCATGTTCTTCACGTGTAATAAGGGCCAAAGTCTCCTCATCATAGTCACTAGCGGACTCATACCCACCATCCTCGGTAGCAATCATCACACGCTGAGATTTGCATTCTCTCGCATAATGACCTCTTCCCTTACAACGACGACAAATAATATCACTTGTGTTCCCTGTTGATGTCATGGAAGAAGAAGAACTCTGTGCAGGCCCGGCAGGTGCGCTCTTGGCAGATAATGGTGGTTGTGCCTGTTTTCTTGTATCACGGCTGGAGGAGGCACCTAATTGAGGTGCTGGTGCAGTTGAAGTAGAAGATGCACGCAGTGTCCATGATGAAGGCCGGCCTGCATAAAAGTTAGTTCGCGCCAATGCTTGTCGATCCTGCACTTCAGGTTCAGCTTTAGAAGCAAGATGGAATAAACGAGTGATATTAGTATACTCCTTATAGTCTAGAATGGTCTGAATCTCTCTATTTAATCCACCCAGAAAACGTGCAAGCATAGCTTCATTCTCCTCAACAATACCACATCTAATCATGCCAGTTTGTAATTCCTGATAATATTCTTCTACAGAATTTTTCCCTTGTCTTAAACGCTGCAATTTTTGAAGCAATTCACGTTGATAATATGGTGGAACCCAACGCGTACGCATAGCAGTTTTCAAAGCAGCCCAAGTAGTTGGAATAGGACATAATCTACAATGTTCAGACCACCATACACATGCAAAACTAGTGAAAGCACAAACAGCAGCAGCAACCCATCTCTCCTCAGGATATTGTAAACATGTAAATCGTTGTTCAGTTTCTAACTCCCAAGTAAGATATATATCATGAACATATCTACCCTCAAATGGTGGAATATTCAATTTCAGTTTAGGAATATGGACATCATCTCGTACCTGAGGTGGTGGTGCAGGCCTACCATTGCGAATATATACCTGAGGTCGACCTGCTGGTGGTGGTGCTGGTGGTTGCACGTAGTTCTGATTTTGATCAACCTCATCCTCATAATCGCCCGCATACTCATCATCCTCCGCATCAACAGCAGGAGCCATAGAAGTATCAACAGCAGCACCAACAGTTTGGCCAGTCCTAAGAAGTACACGGCTCGCTCGGCGGAGGGCTATTTTGCGACCCTGGAGGTAATTGTTGTTTTTGTTGTTGCAGAGGTGCGGCAGGTGCAGCCGGTGGTGGAAGACGCGCAAGCAGTTCATTAAATCTGTTATCGAGCTTTGTTTCGAACGTCTTCTCAAGGCCAGTGATCTTCTCCATGGCCTCTTCAAAAAAATTCAGCACATCTTACACCTGTTCAGTCATCATTTGTTGAAACTTATCATGAAGCTCCTTGTTCGATAAGTTATCATAGTCAATCTCGTCGGCTTGTGATCCTGGCATGGTTAGCAGCAATAGAAACACACAAGAATATGATCCTACAGACTACGAACAAGTGGTGGTGGTGGGTGTCACAAATCCGTGCTAGAGACGCGAGCCTAGAACACTAACAAAATCACGGCACTGCACGTAAACAAGGGAAAAGCACACTCTGGAATTTTTTTCCGCTCTTTTTTTTGCGCTGCTTTTTTTGCGCTTTTTTTGGCGAAAAACCACTATAATGGCGAGTGTCTCAAAACTCTTCCCAGGTCAAACTGACAGGATGGGCACGAAAATTTTTCGACTGCCCGGACCCAAAAACTGGAAACGGGTCAAAAAAAACTTTCTATAACGGCGACTGTCTCAATACGCTTAGAAACACCTAAAAATAGGATAGCCAGAATTATTTTTTTTCTAGTGCGTTTTTTGGAAAATTTTGGGCCTAAACGGAGGGTAGTTTCCGGACTTTTTTTTTTCGAAACCTACTCAGGCAAAGAAACACGAATCGGAAACTAGATGGATCTCGAAAACAAACCTAATATGCAAGGAACTCGGATTGGTGGTGGATATATGGTGGTGGTATATGGCAGCGGTGGTGGTAGCGGTGGTAGTATATATGGATATGGATCGGTGGTGGTATATGGATACGGATTCGGAGCGGTGGTGGTAGGTGACAGGGGCGATGATGATGGTGCGGTGGCGGCGTGACAACTTATGACCAGAACTCGAAACTCTAAAAGACTAATGCTATGACCAGCAACTAGACACGACGATGCAACCGCAAATTCAACAAAGCAAAACCCTAAAAAGATTATGCAAAGGCTCAGATTGGTTCGGATATGATGAACTACCCCTAATTTTTTTTGGCTTTTTCGTGGACTGTAGGTACGAAGAACAGACTCGATCTAAACTACGAAAAACTGTAAAATCTCACCAAGCAACCTGGAAATCTGATACCACTTGATAGAAGCAAAGGTGCCCCGTCTTTCGATGAGATGATGGATTTCGCTTTGATGGAAGTCGACTTTGACGATCCGACTACGAACGTGCGAGGACGTCGCGCCTTAGCAATCGCTAAACCAACTCCGAGAGGTTATTGACCATGCCGGAGCACGATCAACCTGACCACGAGGGTCTGTTTCCTGCGAGCAAACGAAGAACAAGCAAGAAACTGAGATTGCAATATGGATATTGCGAATATAAGATAAAAGCTTTATTGATCAAGGTGGGGTTCTGTGACGCCTTTGTCTGGTCGTTGAGCACAAACGAAGTACGCGAAGTTGCAGCTATGGCGAACTTTAATCTAAACAAAACCCAAAGTCTAAACGGTGCCCTAAGGGCTGTATATCTGGAGGAAGAGAGGGGGAATTTCGTGGCCCTTGGTGGAGGGGTCCGAAATCAACCCTATCTCTTGTTTCCCCACACATACGGACTCTAAAAATAGCCTATACTAATTTATTTCGAAATTACATGGGCCTGGCCCAATAAAAAGGTGACACGGCACCTATAATAGCCTCTGGACGAAATATATGAAGTGGCATCTTGTATATTTCGTCCAAGGCTTCATGCACTCGTTATGGTGGCTTCAAAGACCTGAAATCATCACTCGTAACTCCGTTCTTGTTCCCCTTGCGCATGCCATCATCTTCATGCTTTTTCTTGCTCCAATGTTCATCCTTCTCCAAGCTAGGCCCTTCATTTGTAAGCAAAAGAAATGTATCCAATTTAGGCAGCATCACATTCTCATGAACATTAGAATCATTACCAAGAAACGAAAGTACCTGGTAATTTAGTTGGCGTGCGCGAGCTCTAGTAATTGGTCCAGTATGTATAGCAGCAGGGGCTGTGGGTGTAACAATGGTATTGATGTCCTCATCACTTTCTGAATAACAAGCTTATTGCGGATGGTCCTAAGCGTCCAGGAGAGGACCCCGACGCACAACCATCTAATATGGCGGTAGCGGTGAGGGGAAGCGCTCAGCTTGGCAAGTTAGGGAAGTTGGTGTTGCACCACTGTCCACCGACTACCTCGCGGAAGCAGGCCCAGAGGAACTGGGCAGTGGGGCACGAGAAGAAGTTGTTGTTGGCATCTTCAATCGTGCCACAAATGGGGCACATCCCATTGCCCGGTCCGTTACGCTTGAGGACTTCAACCCCATAGGGGAGGCGTCCACGGATCCATTGCCACAGGAAAATCCTGATCTTCAGAGGCAGGCGGATGTCCCAGATCAGGCTAAAAGGCTCCGGGCCCGCCGAGGGAGCAATGGCGGCGTACAGGGGCTTCGTGGAAAAGCGGCCAGATGGCTCGAGGCGCCAAGAGAGGGAATCCGGGGTCTCCTCGACGTCCATCGGCATAAGGGCAATGTCCTGGAGGATGGATTCCCAGGCTGCGACCTCCAGGGGGCCGAAGGGGCGCCAGAAAGCGAGGCGCCCTAAGTCAATAAGGGTCGTCTCGACAGAGACCCAAGGGTCAACCGCAATGGCGAATAGATCGGGGAATCTCGCCGCGAGGGGGGAGTCCCCCAACCGCCGGTCAAACCAGAACAGGGTCGAGGACACAAAGCCAACCGAGATGGACGTGCCAATGCGGAGGACGGACAGGAGCTGAATCACCGACTGCCAGAACTGGGAACCACCCGAGTGCTGGTAGAAGGCAAGGGGTTGGCCCCTAAGGTACTTGTCGGTGTCAAAACCGGCAGATCTCGGGTAGGGGGTCCCGAACTGTGCGTCTAGGCGGATGGTAACAGGAGACAAGGGACACGATGTTTTACCCAGGTTCGGGCCCTCTTGATGGAGGTAAAACCCTACGTCCTGCTTGATTAATATTGATGATGTGTGTTACAAGAGTGGATCTACCACGAGATCAAGGAGGCTAAACCCTAGAAGCTAGCCTATGGTATGATTGTTGTTCTATGGACTAAGGCCATCCGGTTTATATAGACACCGGAGAGGGCTAGGGTTACACAAAGTCAGTTACAATGGTAGGAGATCTACATATCCGTATCGCCAAGCTTGCCTTCCACGCCAAGGAAAGTCCCATCCGGACACGGGACGAAGTCTTAAATCTTGTATCTTCATAGTCTTGGAGTCCGGCCGATGATGATAGTTCGGCTATCCGGACGCCCCCTAGTCCGAAACTCCCTCAGTAGCCCCTGAACCAGGCTTCAATGACGACGACTCCAGCGCGCATGTTGTCTTCGGCATTGCAAGGCGGGTTCTTCCTCCGAATAATTTATAGAAGATTGTGAACACCAGGATAGTGTCCGGTTCTGCAAAATAAATTCCACATACCACCGTAGAGAGAATAATATTACACAAGTTCAATCTGCTGACGTATTTTGTGGCGTGACGTTACACCATTACCAAGCCTTTACTCGAATTGTTTCTATTGTTCCACCTCCGCGCGTTTAGCGAAGCGGTTTCCTTGGCACTTCTTGTCGAAGCAGAGATCGTGTTCCCCTTATTCCGGGATTCCCATCAATACGGACGTGGGTAACCCAACCGCGCCATTGATTGTGACGCTTGGGAGATAAGCGAGTTTTACCAGGCCGGTGGGGACACATGTTTTTGTCCGCCCATATAAGGGGATAAAGATCCAACCCTTTTACCTGCGCCTTCTTCCTCCTTGGCTTATCCATCTCCGTGAACTCGAGCTCCAGCGTCCAAGTCCGCACTTCTCACCTCAACCTTCTCCAACTATGTCCGGAGCGGGAGGCAAGTGGATGGCCTCCTCCGTCACGGAGGGGCAGATCCAGAAGCTGCGCGACGCCGGATATTTGTCCAGCGACATCGCGCATTGGCTCCCTGATGAGGGAGAGCTCATCCCCACCCCCAGGCCCCATGAGAGGGTAGTATTTCTTCCCCATTTCCTCCGCGGACTGGGCTTCCCACTTCATCCCTTTGTCCGGGGGCTCATGTTCTACTACGGCCTAGATTTCCATGATCTGGCCCCGAATTTCATCCTCAACATCTCGGCGTTTATCGTCGTGTGCGAGGCCTTCCTCTGCATCACGCCCCACTTTGGCTTGTGGCTCAAGACCTTCAGTGTCAAGCCGAAGGTTGTGAAGGGCAGCCAAGCGGAGTGCGGAGGCGCCATGGTGCGCAGGATGTCCCATGTTATGTGGCTGGAGGGCACTTTCGTGGAAACCATCAAGGGGTGGCAATCGGGGTGGTTCTACATCACCGAGCCGCGTGACCCTGATTGGGCAGCGGCCCCCGAATTCAGATCCGGCATCCCTACACGGCTCACCTCCTGGAAAGAGAGTGGCCAGATCTGGGGGGATTCAGAGGAGCTGACCGGACTCCAAGCCTGTATCCAGAAGCTGGTGGACAAGAAGCTCAAGCTTGTCAACGTAGTCCAAGTCATGCTCATCCGCCGGATTCTGCCGTGCCAACGACGGGGCTTCAACATGTGGGAGTTTGATCCGGCGCAGCACCAGACTCTGAGCGGGCTCTTTGACACTACGTACGAAGATGTCTGGAAGGTGCTGTTCAAGGGCGCCAAGGCTCCTACATCCGCTACCGAAGACCGCGGATTCCGCTCGCAGCGTCCAGCTGACGAGGTAAGTGGTTTTGCCACTTGTTTTCCATAGTTTGACTCTATGCGGGATCTAAACTCCCTTTACCTTTGACAGGACTGGCTAGCGAAGGCCGAACGGACTATCTGTCCGTCCCCATTGCCAGAGGACCCAGCGGACGCCCGCCTAACAGGGCTGCTGGCTCCGGCACCCCACGTGGTGCTGGAGAAGAAGGCCAAGAAGAAGGCCATGGGGACTCGGAAGAGTTCCCGTTTTCAGGTGCTATCGGATGATGAATCCGAGGCCGACTCCTCCCACCAAGGCGAGGAGGAGAAGAAGAAAGCCTCTCCCCCAGCGGGGGGAGGGAAGAAAAGGAAGGCCTCCCCAACAAGGGAGGCCGAAGGGTCCAAGAAGGGAAAAACTCTTCCCCCGGACTGCTCCGCCAACGCTAGTGACGACGACGAGGATTGGCCTCCAAGGGCCAAGCCCCTGGCGAGATCGTAAGTATCCGGACTCCCGAATAACTTCGAGGTTTTTATTTTTTGCCACATAATGTCTTTCTAATGCCGCATACAACCCTGCAGTCCGCCTAAGGATGATCTTCCCGCTTCATCGAGCGGGTCCTTAGGTGCGTCGGATATGGATTCTCTTCCGACTGCCTCCACCCCCCGTGACACGGACGATGCCGAGGTGGGATCCCAGGAAGGGACCCACCAGGAGGAGAGGGCCCCGGAGGTGTCGCATGACAACCTCCCGGACTTTGCACCGGACTCGGCCCCGGAACCCATAGTGGCTCCGGAGTCCGGCGGGCGACCCCTTCGTAAGAAGGGCAAGACCGTGACGCCGGCAGCCTCCGTCCAACCAGAGGCGCCGGATAGCTTGCTGGAGGCGCTCAATGGCGCCTCCATCGAAGAGGAACACCGCACCGTTATGAGTGCGGTGATTCAGAAGGTGCAGCTCGCCAAGAGCGGGCTGACCGAAGCCTGCAGCAGCCTTCTAACAGGCTTTGAGGTAAGAATTTCAATAGGTATAAAATGGTACCGCATAGACAGTAGCCCCTGATGCTCGGTTCGGTGTTCGGAAAGAAAAGTCGGACTGAGGATCTAAAAAGATATACGCAGGAGTCATAATAAATATGTCAATATGTGATTGCAGGCTGTGCTGCTAACCTCTGCCGCACTGACTGTGGAGGTCAATACTTTGAAGGAAAACCTCGAGCGGTCCGAGAATGAGCTCGACTGTGCCAAGAAGCAGCTCGAGGACAAGGAAGGTGAGTAACACCTTATTAAAATTGTACCTTATAGAAAATGATTTTGGTTGCAAAAAGAATGACAAGGATAACATGGGTATTGCAGGGGCCACTAACGAGGTAGCGACCCTGAAAGAGGCGGTGGTCGTGGCCGAACACAATGCGGCCGCGGAGCGCACCGAGCGAGAGAAGCAGGAGGCGCGGGTGGCGGAGGTACAACAAGAGCACCAGGATCTCGTGAAAAAACATGAGAGCCTGGAGCGTGACTCGAAGACTTGAGAGTCTGAGCTTGCAACGGCTCTTGAGAGTGCCAAAGCCGCTAAGGCCGAAGCCTACAAGGCCCTCCAGGAGATTGAGACGGTGAAGAAAATAGCAGCGGGTAAGGCATTTTTCATGCAAAGTAAGCATGTGAGTGTTAATTACCTGTTGCTTACCCGAATTCGGAGCTCTCCAGGAGCGTTCGCAGATCTTCCACGCAGCGTGTCCGATGCTGCCGCATTCTACCGGGCCGAGGAGGGGAGCTCGACGGAGAAGGTCTTCTGGTCTCAGTATGCTGAGGACGGACATCCGGTGCCCCTTAGCGACCAGCTGAAGCAGGTGGTCGAGCTCCACAAGGCGGCCGAACAGGCCATGAAGGGCCTCATAGTTCGGCTGTGGCCTAAGGAGGCCATGCCTGGGAGCTACTTCGGCCTGGTGCGGCGACTGGTGGATGCGTGCCCGTGGGTTGAAGTCATCAAGCACTCCGCCTGTATTGAGGGTGCCCGTCGGGCCCTTGCCCGCGCAAAGGTGCACTGGGGCAAGATGGATGCCCATAAGCTTGTGATGGACCCACCACCAGAGGGCAAGGAGCATCGCATGCTCGAGATGTATTATAAGAGTGTGCTGAAGGGCGCCCGCACTATTGCGGGGGAGTGCTCCAAAGATGTAATTTTTTATTAGACTCGCATTTTGTTATCCTGTGCGCTGAAAACTTAGTTCATATGCGCTAAGCAACGCTTGTTAATTTAAAATATTACCTTCTGTGCGGCTGTTTATCAAATCTTAGATATGGCAAGTCGTCGGCTTCAGCCCCCATGCCACGAGTGCTGGGGTGTTCGGGATAAACTTGAGCACTCTTGTTCCCATTTTTGGGTCCATCTAGGGAGGCGCTCAACACAACGAACAAGGCAACCAGACTTATAATGCTTGAACACTCTCACTTAGCCATAGAATTCTATAATTTTAAATTTCGGCGAAGCCCCTAGTCTTCGGAAGGCCGAATTTGGGGCGCTATCCACGCCTGGGCCGGACAAGATCTGGCTCCTCGCTCTAAGCGGCATAAGTCTTTAAGGACTCGCAAAAACATCTCGAACAGCGACCGGCTCTCGCCTCATCATGATGGTCAGTTTTAGCTTTCTCCACTGAGGCGTTAACCCAGCTCAACTGGGGCCCAATCGCAGTGGTTCTCTCAGTGCTACCTTAGCCGATAAAATGGAACGTAAGGTACCAAAACATGGGAGCTGGGCAAACCCAACTATTGACCCAAGACATGATTCGGAGTCGATGCATATAATGCTATAAGTTCGGGGTGCCGCACTTGTGAAAGTGTTCGGACTTATCACACCATGATGCGGGAAACATAAGCCCCTGGTGTCTTTTAACCGTACCAAAGTGTACGGATGCGACATATCGTAAATGAACATATGTATGAAAAAGAAATGCAATGATAAGCAAAAAGGTGTTGCATTGTTTTATTCAATAAGTGCTGCTATGAATGCAGAATGATACAAATAGTGCGATAAGCAAGGGATGGGACTGTTAAACATGTCCCCCTCCAGGGGTAGGCTGCGGATTGGTGTATAAAAATGCTCGTAATGGAGACCACCTGTGTATTCGTTGTAGCCTTTATCCTTCCCTAGCTGTTGCATCATGAGTTCGGCAGGTCTACTGCCGGACAAGGCCTCTGACGAACGGAGTCCTGTGGGTAAAAAATAAAAGGTAAAAAGAAAAAAAAAGAACGACACACTTGAGAGCCCCTGGTGTCGTTGAGCCGCAGTCTGGGCTTATCGTGGTCATGCCCCTCTCTCCATGCCCATGGTATCTTCAAAGCGTAATGGTGTACGCGAAGGCCCTGTTTTGACGTTTTGCACGGGCTAGGGTTGGGGCCGCACTGCTACGCGTGCTCAGAACGTGCCAGGTGGTCTTGTTGTAGGTTACTCTGGGCGCGCTTAGCTATGTCCGGCCGCTTAACGGTCGGACTCGAGAATTGCCTTAAGAGGCTGCATTGTACTTCTGCCGCAAGAGCCGCTGTATGTTCCTCCGTTCGGAGAGAACGTTCAGTGTTTCCGTTGACCGTGATGACTCCTCGAGGGCCTGGCATCTTGAGCTTGAGGTATGCATAGTGCGGCACCGCGTTGAACTTTGCAAACGCGGTACGTCCGAGCAAGGCATGATAGCCGCTGCGGAACGGGACTATGTCGAAGATTAACTCCTCGCTTCGGAAGTTATCCGGGGATCCGAAGACCACTTCCAGTGTAACTGAGCCTGTACAATTGGCTTCTACACCTGGTATGATGCCTTTAAAGGTTGTCTTGGTAGGTTTAATCCTTGAGGGGTCTATGCCCATTTTGCGCACTGTATCCTAATAAAGCAGGTTCAGGCTGCTGCCGCCGTCCATCAGGACTCTGGTGAGGTGAAATCCATCAACGATTGGGTCTAAGACCAATGCGGCGAATCCGCCATGGCGGATGCTGGTGGGGTGGTCCCTTCGGTCAAAAGTGATCGGGCAGGAGGACCATGGATTGAACTTCGGGGCAACTGGCTCCATCGCGTATACATCCCTTAGCGCACGCTTCCGCTCCCTTTTGGGTATGTGCGTTGCGTATATCATGTTCACCGTCCGCACCTGTGGGGGGAAACCCTTCTGTCCTCTATTGTTCGGCGGTCGGGTCTCTTCCTCGTCATCGCTATGCAGCCCCTTGTCATTGTTTTCGGCAATTAACTTGCCCGCCTGCTTGAATACCCAACAGTCCCTATTGGTGTGGTTAGCTGGCTTTTCGGGGGTGCCGTGTATCTAGCACAAGCGGTCGAGTATTCGGTCCAAATTGGACGGACCCGGAGCAGTTCTTTTGAATGGCTTTTTCCGCTGACCGGGTTTAGAGCCTCTGAATCCGGCATTGACTGCCGTATCCTCACTATTGTCGCCATTGATGTGGCGCTTATTTTTGTTACGACGCGACCTGCCATTTTGGTCCTTGAAATCCGGACTGCCAGAATTTTTTGCTGAGGTTGTTGCTGCGTGCTAGCCAGCTATCCTCACCCGCGCAGAAGCGGGTCATGAGTGATGTGAGGGCTGCCATGGATTTCGGCTTTTCCTGTCCCAGGTGCCGGGCAAGCCACTCGTCGCGGATGTTATGCTTGAAGGCCGCGAGGGCCTCCGCATCCGGACAATCGACGATTTGGTTTTTCTTGGTTAAGAACCGTGTCCAGAATTGTCTGGCCGACTCGTCTGGCTGCTGAATTATGTGGCTTAGGTCATCAGCGTCTGGTGGTCGCACATACGTGCCTTGGAAGTTATCGAGGAATGCGGCTTCCAGGTCGTCCCAACTCCCAATTGACTCTGCTGGCAAGCTGTTAAGCCAATGTCGGCTGGTCCTTTAAGCTTGAGGGGGAGATATTTGATGGCATGAAGATCGTCACCGCGGGCCATGTGGATGTGAAGAAGATAGTCTTCAATCCAAACCGCGGGGTCTGTTGTGCCATCGTAAGATTCGATATTCACGGGTTTAAACCCTTCGGGGATTTGATGATCCATTACTTCATCTGTGAAGCATAGTGGGTGTGCGGCGCCTCTGTACTGGGCGATATCACGACGGAGCTCAAAAGAACTTTGTCTGTTTTGTTCGACCCGGCCGGACTTACTGTGTCTGGCGCGACGACTGTCGTCACGTACCGTGGGGCGCCCACGCGATCCATAGATCGATCTTGATTGTCTTGCCTTATCCTCCAATATATCTCGCAAGTCCGGAGCGTTCCCCTGTGACCTTATGCTTTTCGAGCGATGCCAGGGTACGGGTCTAGTGAAGGGCCTAGAGGCCTCTCTGTCGCGACCACGGGGTGGTCGGTCGGCCGTATTGTCTCCTGGTGATGCGGGTTCATACGCTTCCTCCTCTAATCGGGGGAGCAGCTTTTGTTTAGGGTAGCTTTTGGAGGGGCGTTCGAGCTCATGCTCTTCGGCCGCGAGGACTTCAGTCCATCTGTCGGCTAGCAGATCTTGATCAGCTCTAAGCTGTTGCTGCTTTTTCTTGAGGCTGTTCTCCGTGGCCATAAGCCTGCATTTAAAACGCTCTTGTTCGACGGGATCCTCAGGCACGACGAATTCATCGTCGTCGAGGCTTGCCTCGTCTCCGGAGGGAGGCATATAATCCTCTACCTCTTCTTTTGCCGCTCTCTCATGGGGGCTGGCGTCTCCGTCCTCCTGCGCTGCATCTTGCTGGAGTGGGTTGTCTTCGGCACTGTCCGGTGTATTATTATCTCCGGTGCCGGAGTCTTGATTCTTGCTATGGCGGGATTTAGAGCGGCGCCACTGATGCTGGCGCTTGGGCTGCTTCTTGGAGGGGTCGTCCTCCGCTGTTTCTTCGCCATTCCCATCCTTTGGGATATCCACCATGTATATGTCATATGATGAGGTGGCTTTCCAATGCCCAGTAGGCGCTGGTTCTTGGTCGTCTCCGGCATCTTCGTCCATACCGTCGATGTCTTCGGAGTCGTAGTCTAGCATGTCGGTTAGATCGTCGATAGCGGCTACCAAGTGGGTGGTGGGTGGGCTTTGAATTTCTTCGTCGTCCGCATCCCAACCGTCCTGACCGCAGTCCGGCCAGGGCTCTCCTGATAATGAGAGATACTTTAGCGAACTCAAGATGTCGCCAAAAGGTGAGAGTTGAAAGATGTCCGCTGCGGTGAACTCCATGATCGGCGCCCAATCGGATTCGATCGGAGGGGGCGCGGGAGTTTCGGAGTCCGGCAAGGAGTCCGGCGCCTCGGAGTCACGGGCTTCATGAGGGACAAGGTCATTGTTCGGCTCTATCGCCGTAGAGGTTGCAGCTCTTGAGGCGGTGTCTAGCCATCCATCCTCGATCTACGCAACCGGCTCCGAATTGAAGATCGGAGCGGGTTCGAGTGCGGCCTCCAGGGTACTGTCTGGCTGCAGAGCTAAATCATGCTCGTCGTGACAGTGCGGCACGCTCGGCTGTGGCTCCAATCCATCGAGGATCAAGTCCCCGCGGATGTCAGCCGTGAAGTTCAAACTTCCAAATCTGAACTGACGGCCAGGGGCGTAGCTTTCGATCTGCTCCAGATGGCCAAGCGAATTGGCCCGTAGTGCAAAGCCGCCGAATACGAAGATCTGTCCGGGGAGAAAGGTCTCACCCTGGACTGCGTCGTTGATGATGGTCGAAGAAGCCATCGAGCCTATCGGTGACGACACAGAGGAAGTCTCAATGAAAGCACCAATGTCGGTGTCAAAACCGGCGGATCTCGGGTAGGGGGTCCCGAACTGTGCGTCTAGGCGGATGGTAATAGGAGCCAAGGGACACGATGTTTTACCCAGGTTCGGGCCCTCTTGATGGAGGTAAAACCCTACGTCCTGCTTGATTAATATTGATGATGTGTGTTACAAGAGTGGATCTACCACGAGATCAAGGAGGCTAAACCCTAGAAGCTAGCCTATGGTATGATTGTTGTTCTATGGACTAAGGCCATCCGGTTTATATAGACATCGGAGAGGGCTAGGGTTACACAAAGTCGGTTACAATGGTAGGAGATCTACATATCCGTATCGCCAAGCTTGCCTTCCACGCCAAGGAAAGTCCCATCCGGACACGGGACGAAGTCTTCAATCTTGTATCTTCATAGTCTTGGAGTCCGGCAGATGATGATAGTTCGGCTATCCGGACACCCCCTAGTCCGGAACTCCCTCAGTACTTATTACGAATGATGGTGAGCCAGAGGCCTCCCTCCCCATTGGCGTTGTGCCAAAGCCAGCGGGTCGGGAGAGCAATGTTCATGCATCGAGAGGACAAGATCCCAAGACCGCCCTGGTCTTTGGGTTTGCAGATGTCTGGCCAGCTCACCATATGATATTTCTGCTTGTCCCCCTCGCCAGCCCAAAACAACCTAGACTGGTATTTGGCCACCTCCTGATGGAGGGTCTCATGGAGGCCATAGAAGCTCATGAGGAACCAGAGTAGGCTAGCAAGCGAGGAGTTGATGAGGATAACCCTAGCTGCCTTCGACAGCCACCTCCCCCTCCAGGGTTCAACTCAGTGTTGCATCTTAGTCACAGTCGGGCGGACATCGGCAACGGTGAGCCGGGAATCACTAATGGGTATCCCCAAGTAAGTCGTGGGGAAGGAATCCAGGCGGCAATTCAGCCGATCCGCAATGTACTGAGCCTCCTCCGGAGGATAGCCAAGGACCATCACTTCGCTCTTATCGAAGTTGATGGTGAGCCCAGACATCTGTTGGAAGCACAAGAATAGGAACTTCAGGTTGGCTATGTCAGACGCGGAACCCTCCACCATTACTATGGTATCATCCGCATATTGGAGGAGGGAGACCCCTCCCCCTCCCACTAGGTGAGGGACAACACCGCGGATATGGCCACAAGCTTTGGCCTTATCAAGAATGACCGCGAGGGCATCGACAACCATGTTGAACAGAAACAGGGAGAACAGGTCACCCTGGCGGACCCCACAAAGGGTGGGGAAGTAAGACCCGACCTCACCGTTAATGTTAACCACCGTCCGACCGCAGGTGACGAGCTGCATAACACGGGTCACCCATCGGTCGTCGAAGCCCTTGCGTAGCAAGACTTCCCGAAGGAAGGGCCAATGGACAGTGTCATAGGCTTTATGGAAGTCAAGCTTCAGGAAGACCGCACGGTGGTGCTTGGTTCGGACTTCGTGAAGGACTTCGTGGAAGACCAACACCCCATCCAAAATAAACCGGCCTTGGATGAAGGCGGATTGGTTGGGGTGGGTGACAGAGTCAGCTAGAAGGGTCACCCTATTGGCGTACCCTTTAGCCAAGATCCTGAAGATCACGTTGATCACCGTGATCGGGCGGAACTGGCGAATATCCGAGGCCCCTAGGACTTTGCGAATGAGAGTAATGACCCTATAGTTCAGGCGCCTAAGGTCCATGGTCCCTGAAAAGAATTCGTCGAAGAGGGCGATGACTTCCGGTTTGATGGTTTGCTAGAAAGTTTTGAAAAACGTGACTGGCAATCTATCCGGACCCGGGGCCGAGGAGGGGTTCATTCCCTTGATCGCCGCGAGGACCTCGTCCTCCGAGAAAGGAGCCACCAAGGCGGCATTAGCCTCGGCGGAAACTAGCTGTCCACCCGACCAAGTGTCATAGGCCAGCGCGGCCCCACCCCGAGGGGTGGGGCAAAATAAGGCTTTATAGAAGCCATCTATGTGGGCTCGGATGATGTTCCCTCTTTTGCAGGTTTTGGTTATTAGGAAGTGCCCGAAACTGTTGGTTTTGCCTTTTTCGAACCACATTGTTTCTCCACATTGGTTCCCTAAGCTACAAGAGCTTGAGGTACTAGACTGTCCAGAATTCTCGTCAGTGATTCCTATCTCCTGGATCGAAAGTAAGTGTTCTGTCACTGTGAAATGTGTAAAGATGCTAAAGGAGTTTGCATACTCAAAATCATACAATGTAGCACAATTGGGGATTATTGGGGAGGCTGATCTGCTTAGCTTAGACCAATTGCTGGTTTTTGATAAAGAAACATGTCTAGTGAAGCTGACACTCAAGAGGTGCCCACCTCTGGAGTTGAAGCACCTTCTGACGCTAACCTCGCTGAAGACATTGTTTGTAGAAGATTCAGTTGGTCTAGTTGGGCCACTAGGAGGAGGTCAGAGTGATGTGGAATGGCAGCTCCCTGCTGAGTATATCAGCATCACCAACTTAAATGGTAATACTGGCGAGGAATTGACAGAGCTCCTCCCCCACCTCCGAAAGCTCTCCAAATTGTATATATGGAAGGGTAGAAGAAACATAAAAAAGCTGGTAGTGGGGGTGGATGTGCAACAAACAACATCAGAAGCATCAGAGATGGGGGGAGGTGAAATAACAGCAGCAGCAGCAGAGGAAGAGGATGATAGGGTGCTGCTCTTCCCAGATCATCTATGTGTTTCACTACGGGAATTGGTGATCAATTGTTGCCCAGAGCTGGTGCTGGTGGACCCACCAAGTCTTGTTCCTGGTGGAGGAGGGCTCCAAGCCTTGAGATCTCTCCAGAGATTAACAATATCGGGGTGCCCAAAGTTTCTATCCACCTTCTCCTTTTTCTGTCACCTTTTCCCTTCCTCCCTGCAAGTCCTGGAGCTTTGGTATGTGGAAGGCATGGGGACACTAGAGCCCCTCTCAAACCTCTCCTCTCTCACCAGATTAGAATTGTATTGTTGTGGAGAGGAACTGAAATGTCAGGGCTTGTGGTCTCTCCTTACCACCGGTGTGCAGCTCAACGAATTAGAAGTCCACGGCAGCTCTAGATTCTTTGCTGATTGGGATCCCAATCCCAGACGGGCTTTGGAGGACATTGAAGGAGAAGAGCGGCAGACACAACTTGTTTCATCCACACTGCGTAAGCTCAAGACACGTGACATAGCAGGATTTCTTGCTGCACCCGTCTGCAGATTCCTCTCTTCCTCCCTCACCAAGCTGCAACTTTGGGGGGATTGGTGTGAAGGGATGGAGCGGTTCATCAAGGAGCAGGAGGACGCCCTTCAACTCCTCTCCTCCCTCCAGGAACTAGAGTTTCAGAATTTCAAGGACCTTCAACAACTCCCTGCAGGGCTGCGTAACCTTATTAGCCTCAACATATTAAAATTATGCTACTGTCCATCCGTCTTGTCATTGCCCAACGATGCCCTCCCCAAATCACTGCAAGAGCTACATGTTGGACATGGATGCTGCAAGGAGCTAAATGAGAAGTGCAGGGGGTTAGTGGGAACCATCCCAGATATCAGTATACTCTGATCGAAGGTAACACAAACATACTTTCTTATGTTTTTCAACTTTGCCCTTTTCCTACAATCCTTCTTGATAACACTTCGGTTGTTCCCATCAACTGTGCAGGACTCTGCCTTGGAGTTCCATTGTACATTCTTTTAACCTTGTAGTGCTCCGCTCTTTCCATACATACACACTTACGACATGCATGACATGAGGGTATGGTCTTCTGGCTGCCGTCTTCCTTCCTGTACAAAATCTGGTGAGTACTGAGTACAATCTAAACTGGAACTTTACTCCTGTTGCATCATATCTGACAAGACATAACGTGTGCAGATTGGCCCTGATCATTCACTACACACTAATAACAGTAACACTTGGGGGGCTTTGGTGGAGAAGTGTATGACTAGGAGAAGTAGATGTATCTAGCAACCTGAAACTAGATACAACAGATAATTTGGTGGTAAGCAAAGTAGATGTGAGAGGGGCTCTAGTGTCAAGATGCAAGAACAGAACAAAACACACGTGCCATTGATCAGTATCAATCAAAAGAAATGACTGAAGTTTGAACCCAACTTCCTTACATAGTACATCTGCTATGCCTGTTATTGGCTCCTCTTACAACTAACTCAGTGAAATCCAATGCACGAAATAATTTGATCCATAGAAATATCGAGACTTGACCACTATTACAACTTAAAACTGACCAATAGAAACTCTAGACTAAATTGTTAGTGGACTAGCTACAAAACAGGCTATCAGCACCTTTCTGATTGGGACTTATCAGCAGCTTTCTTTGATGCAAAGCAAGAACAACATATTTCTGAACTGAACTATAACTACATATTGGTTTCCTATTCACATATTGGTTCTAATTTCCGGCGGAGAATTTACCTGCAAATTAGCTGCAGGAACTTTCATTAGGGGTGTCCACATCAATATCAATTATATAAACTTCCACTTATACTCGCCGCAAAAAAATGCACTTCTACTCCAGCCATATCAAATTTCTATTTTCTTCTCAACGTTTGTTTTGGTTCTCTGTGTGCAGGTGTTCGTTCGATCTTGTAGGCTTAACTCCGAATATGCATATACAATTCCAAATTCATCAACTTTTGACACGCAGGCTCCTACGTGCGTAGTCAACCTTCTTATTTTGGGTGTCACAACCAAAATATCGCTACGGCATCACCGCATCAGTATGGAACCAGGTGTTCCTGCATTCCTAATTTCTGTTTGCTTGGTGTTCAGGTCTTCTAGTGTTTGTTTGGTAGGCTACTCCAAACCTTATGAAGACTGATGGTGTGCCTGTAAAGTTTAGTTTGAGGGGTCAAAGGATCATGTTGGCGTGTTTATGAAGAACAATGAATTGTCAGTGTTTTGCTACTGATAAGGTTTGCAGTTTTTCAGTTCAGTCTACATTCCACTGATAAGGTATACTTGCATCCGACAAGGTTTGCAGTTTTTCAATTTCAGTCTACACTCTACTAACACCAGGTATTCTTGCATTCATCATAACTATTCTTATTTTATGGAATTTAATGGCGTATAGGATCTTCAGAAGAATAGCCGGCATACCATATCGGTGCATCGCGTGGGGCCAATTCAGATCATAGGCGGTAGAAGCAGTCAGGTAATGCATTGCAGGTCATCATGTACAATTTTGAAATGGTAATATTCCATTAAGGTACTAAGGTGCATGACCACAACCTATTTATAATTAACACTAGTTTATTACGTTGTTCCATCTCGGTATAGGTAAATTACTTCTATTAACAGTGAATGAGGATGTTGATTAATGCTGGGAATTTACTTGCTGCCCCCAACTGTTTACATGCTGAACTTGCCTAACCAGTGATGGAAATGTAAATGCCTTACCCTCACATATTTCAGTCAGACATCATGTACTGTTGTTAGCTAATCTCAGTTATGATGTTGCTTATTTTGTAGATGAATCTCCTTGGAAGCAACAGATTGAGTTGGGGGAAAGTTGTGCTCTTCTGCCACTTCAATAGACACACAAGAATGGCGCTGTTATGCAGTTTCAACTATTACTCGTGATGCCCCTCTTTCGGTTCCTCTTTGGATGCAGTCTACTTAAGATGGTCCATCTGAGATGGATTTTGGTACACCTTCATACTGTGCATGCTGTACGATGGTTAGTGTTGTGCTCATTAAGATGGTCAATATATTTTTACCCTGCCGGCGGAACCAAGAACCGTGACAGGTACTTACACGTTTCTTTTGCTGCTGCTTTGCCAGCAGATATAACATGGAATGGAAGGTACCTGCCTGGAAGAAATCTGAAGCATGCCAGCCTTGTGATGGCACTCAGAACTCGTCTATTCACATGCATACCGTGTGTGCAATGGTTAGTATTTCGTTCATTCAGTATTAGTGTAGTAGAAAATATTCGGAGCCTAACCGGCATAACACATCTCCTTGTCAGGAACCAGGCTGCATCTTCTGAAGAAATCACACCTGTCATGTTGTTAACTGAAGAAATCGACACCCAGCGATTGGCGCCAAAATCGGGTGGCCTTTATCCAACAGCAACTTACCGCCTTGCCCCTAGTTACAACACACACATCACCCTGAAGAGTGCATCCAACGTCTCTGAAGACTGGATCTGTCACCATTTGAATTATTATTGCCTTTACTGCCTCCTTGTTCATCTGCTTTACGTTAGCGTTAAAGTTAAGACTGCCTTTCACTGGTTGTAAAGGGTATAAAACCCCTGATCTATCTGTGAGCCCTGTACTGGGGGTAAACCCTAGCTGCCATGTCCTGAAGAGCGTAAACTGTATCCTTAATTTGCTATACATTTCTCTCGTGATCATCCTCTGAATTCACTTAGCTACTTGGTGTGATCCGAGAGTGATTTGGTTTCCTCAACTAGTTGGGTCTTGTCACTCCTTTGCTGCTGCTACTTGGTTACCTGCATGTTGGTGAAATAAATGGCCAGCTTGTGTTCTTCTCAGCAGAAGAATGCTGCTCATCTCATCTGGCTTGCTTCGAGTCCAGGCCTTAAGTTGTATTCTGGAAATCCTATTCTGCGCGCGCTGTTGAAGCACGCGCTGTTGATCATCACTGAAACGAAGGCAGTGAAGTCCCAAGATATCATCACCGGAGACAGAGAGGAGAGGAGCACCATTTAGTGCGTTTTGCGCCATTGAGCAGCTCAAGATGCTCGTTTTCTTCGCAATGAACTGCACATGATCTTGTGCTCCAGACTTGGTGGCAGCTGTATCGGTCGATCACTTTTGGGGAAACGATCAAGGTGGCAAGGCTCAGACCTTGAGTCAATGGGCTATGGAATGGGTTTCAGAAGTAGAGCCATCCAATTTGTCCATCATGCGTTCAATGCAATTGTTAAACTTGTGATGTTGTGCAAACTGAACTTTCTCTTTTTCAAGTGTACATACATACATACATACATAAAAAGGAGCCAGAAGATGCTTGATGGTCGGCACATCTTAGACATGCTACTTATGTTATCATTGTCATCATCTGATAAAACGTTGCATTACATCCATATTTACGCCTCAAGTCACGAAATATTTGACCAATCACTCAGCATCAGCAATGTGTTCTGAACTGTGCAGTACTGCTCACTGTCATACAGTACAGCTGATAAAATTCAGGTAGAGATGTGTCTTCATTGCCGGCAGTGGCGGAACTAGCATCAGATTACGCCTAGGGCTAAATTAGCTTGAGTGATGCACTTCAGTGATTTTGTATATTTTATAAGAAGGGATTACAAAGGCTAATGTTACCCGCAAAAAAACAAAGGCTAATGTTGCTAGGCCTAGGGCTATAGCCCCAACTGCCCTAGGCCTGTCTCCGCCACTGATTGCCGGTGTGCTTCTCTGCTGCTCATTCATGTTGGTCTGTTTTCTATGGTGTCAGTGTGCGCACCATGTGTGGAAAATAAAGAAATAAAAATGGATTTGGGGGTTGTTCTCTTTGATTTTCCCAAGCGTTTTTGCTCGATCACAAAAAAATGGAGCTTAATAAGTTTGAACGATGCAAAGGTTGGCTGGAGATTTCTTTCTTTCTTTGCATGCAGACCCGCAGTTTGGAATTTAACGTGATGATAAAATATGAGTTGTTGTTGGGCCTGACTCTGACTGGCATCATCTCAGGAATGAATGAATGATACAGTACTAGCTAGTATTGTGCACGGCTAGAGATGGGAGTGCTAGCCATGATGATGTGCAAGGGAAGAAACCTGCCTTTCCAACACGTCCGGTTCAGAAAAATATTTGATGTCAATTTCAGAGCGGCGACTGCGGCTGCGGGCCGGTGGCCGTGATCCGCGACCGTCCTGGGGCCGGCTGTGGTGTATGCACATGTGGAGGAGGCTACTCTATCTTGGGTCTGAATTTGGCGCTTCAGTTCTCTGAATTTGTGTCTTGGGTCTTAATTTGGCGGTTAAGTCTTCTGAAGACTACTCTGTCTTTGATCAAGAAGATGATTGATGTCCACCACATATTGGCAGTTTATATGTTGAGGTCAACAAGACACGGAGGAAATAGCAGCAAGAGAGAGCAACCTGTGCACGTATGTTAATTGAATGAACGCTTCTCCTATTTTTTCCCCTCCCATTTTTCCTTTTGTAACTATTCACGTCTCTTTCTTTGCAAGGGCGTTACAAGTTCAAACCCACATCTCACCCAGGCCCGCAGAAGAAAAATATACACCCCAACCACATCCTTTGGATTTTCATTTCATTCTTCCTCTATGTTGTCTGCAAAATCTCTTTTTTCGGGGGGATGGCGCCCTTTTCACCTGGGAAGCTTCTAGAAGCTTTTCACTGTATTTTGTTTTACATTTTTTTCCATATTTCCTATCCTCTTTTTATTCTATCTTAAAAAAGTAATGAGCATTTTTAAATTTCTTCAATAATTATCAAATTCTTATTTTTTCCAAATCCATGAAAAATAGTAAAATTCAAGATATTCTTTAAAAATAGTGAACGTTTTTCACAATTCATGAATATTTTTCAATTGTGAATATTAACCCATGAGCATTTTTTTTTTAAATTCACAAACATCTTTTTAAAATTTGTTAATGTTTTTTCATTTTGTGAAAAACAATTCAAATCTACCAAAAACAAGAAAGTTGGTTTTTTTAGCCAGCCGTTGCTGTCTTTTTTGAAGCTAGCTAGCGATGTGAGAGGAGCAGGAGAGCTAGCGCTATTAGGCCGCGGCCCATCAAGCTAGTGACACGCAAGCGCTAGAGGCGCTAAACAGACACTCCCGAGTTCCCTATTTTTTTTAGGGTTATTGTGTCGAATTGTTCGGCAAATACACAGGGGCGGCGTCATGTGCCAGGCTCCCATAGGAGGAGAGGGGGAGTGATTTTCTTTTGAATCGGGTTTTTTCCATAGGTTTCATAGCGGTTTGTCTGGTTGGGTGTTTTTGTTTCTGGTTTTTTTCACAAGTTTTCTTCCAGTTTTTTTTTCTTTTTTTCTTTTCCTTTTTTTCTCTTTCTTATTTTTGGAGTTTCAACTCTTTTTAAAAATGCTTAATTTTTTTCTCAAAACTGTTCATGTTTTTTAAAAATCAGAATTTTAAAAAGTATTCATAGAAGTTATACTCCCTCTGATTCATACCATATGACTTGTCGCTACTTTAGTACGACAAGTAATATGGATCAGAGGAGGTTATTTTTTCCTAATTTAGTAAAGAAGATGCATAATTTTTAAACATGTAAGCATGTCTTTTAAAAGTATTCAAGTGTTATGTTCAAAAATTCGACATACTTTTCCTAAGTAATTTTCATGCAATTAAATAAGTGTTCACATTTTTAAAAACACGGTTTTATGCTAAAAACAGAAAGGCCTACTAAAACCAAAGTAAACCGTTCGGTACATAAACAATCGAAATGCCTAACTTCCTTGACGGTCCTGCAACATAGGACAAGCATAGGAGCGCCAATGTGATGCCGCTCTCTGCGTCAATTTGCTGCTGTTTCGCATGGGCAACCCCCTGATTGTGTCGGCACATTGCAACGCAATGTAGCGAGATGACACTTGGGACCATATCAAACGGCCACAGTAGCAACTCTGTTCGAGATGGCACTGCGGCGGCTCGGGTTACTATAGTGGCTGATTTTTTTTCTTGTATTCTTTCATTCATTTTTTCTACAAATGCATATTTTTTTATATAAAAATGAACATTTCTTAAAACGCTAACAATGTTTCAAATTTTGGAATATTTTGTTGGAAAAAGTGATGTTTTTGCAAATACAATTTTTTCCTTTCAAAAATGCGCTCGCGGCCTCTGCCGCTCCCCGTGCCCGGCCTCCACTGGTCACGCCTCTGCCGATGTCCTGCGGTATAGTCCTGCCACGCAAGCGGCCTCTACATCCCGTATGCGGCCGGAAGAGAGCGAGAGATGAGCAAGGGAAGAGTGTCGCGCGCATTGCGTTTGAGTGCGTGCTTTGCGTCTGATCTTGAGAAAAACAATTTCACGTTAATTCATATGTGCTCACACCAAGATGTCGTATGCTCGCAGATACAAGGATGTAATTCCCATAGAGTTGCACAGCACGTGTATGATTACAAGTAGTATCAACCACGCTTGGTGCATGTGTGTTGTATACCGAAGCAAAATATATATGGAGGCCTGTAATTTAATTTGAAACGGAGGAGGTGAGCAAGCCGTTGAGTAATCCTATTATACTACATCGGATCGGACTAGCTAAGGAATTAATCCTGTAGAGTAACTATAATAACTACCTACTACCTACGTACTTACCTACATACTCTCTCCGATGGAATATAAACCAAACCCTAGCCAGGTACGTAGCTACTCCATATACATAGGCATCCTGCTATACGCGGTGATCCTTCCTTGAAGAGCAAAAAGTAAACGCGCGCTGGTGATCGATGGCCGACTTGGAACAGCAGCAGCTGCTGGCGGCGGAGCCCGACGAGCGCAGCCGATCGTCTGTGATCTTCCTCGTGGGCTGCACCTTCGTGGCGCTCTTCTCCATCGCCATCTTCCGATCTTCGTCATGATTCTGCTAGCCTCTATCGGCAACCCCGAGGATAAGGACCTCAAGATCCTCGAGCTGACGCTCCTCCTTATCCTGGTCCTTGGCCTGGCCGCCCCCATTCTCAGCCTCCTCAGCGGTACTAGATAGGAAGTGCGGCTTGCCGCACCCCATCCGCTCCAGTCATATCCAACCTGGTATGAGACGTTTTGTATTTCATACGTTTATACAATGAAAGCAATACCGCAAAGGCTCAATATGCTACAGAAAAAGCAAAAGGCTCAATTGTTCGTGATAATTTATTTACAATCTACACAAGGCCACAAAAAAGAGAGTAACATCCATGCATAGTTTCTATACTAAGCATAGGCAGAGTGCATACAAAACATGTGTTGCACAGAATTTTTATTGCCCTATACTTTCGCGATTGCACAGGTCACACATGTTACAGATAGATAAAACAAAAAAAATAACTAATAGGCACACCAGCCTTCGTTTTCCAGCTAACAGATTCACTTTTACCTAGAACTTCCGTGCTTCGCATCTACAGAAACTATATCATCTGAATCTGTATATCTATCTACTCCTTTGTTTCGTGTCCGGTGTACCATATCTTTGCTCTGAATTCAAGTGACTAAACATTGATATGTACACAGTATCAAACAAAAGAAAAGGAAATTAGGGGGTAAATAAGCTACATGTTGCAATAACCAAATACATGTTATAATTCTGACGCAAACAAAAATGTAACAACAAGAAGTCAAACCATATATTGTCCGAGAAAGACGATCAATGTCTCCATTACCCCAAAATTTATTGATAGGCAACAATGGTTGTACAATGATCAGGTGGCATACACCATGAACAATATAAGTGACACACTCATGTAAGTAGGCATGGAAGAACACTAATAACCGCAAGCTGATGCATCTAACTTAGAATAAAGGAGCCACAACTGAAATACATGCAAGCTGGTGCAACTAACTGAGATAAAGGTTAATATAAGTTCCTATATAAATTTAGGTTAAAAGGTAAATCAACTAAAGTTTTTTTGTTCTTCCTATATACTGGCATATGGTATCGGTAACCCACTCTGCTCCAACCCAACAAAAATAGAGAAAACAGAGCATCAATCTTGCTTTCTTTAACGCTAGAGAGATCGGTCCCAAAAGGCCTTGCCCAGGAACCAACAAGGCATCATGTTGTGTTTCACAAAGACCATGAAGCATAAGCAACTAATCATAGAAGTAGACACAAACTTGGTTACCTAGGCTCGAAATGAAGGGTTGGCGGCTACTCACCTAGGCTCGAAGTAGCTGTCCCTGTCGTTGGGTCATTGACAGTAAGGCGGGATAGATTCATCTTGGGCTCCTCTCCCTTTGTGTGGTGGCAGCCTGAGCTTCTCCTGCCGAGCGCCAATGAGGAAGAGATCGAGCAGAATCGGTGAGTGGGTGACTTTCGTAATGCAAAATCGGTGAAACTAAAAACACATGCTATAGTTTGAAGCAAAGAAGTAGCAAGCGCATTGGAATGTCATTGTTTTAATTATAGAAGTGGCATCAAATTTAAAAAAACACAGAAGTGCCACATTTTTTGCAAACCAATAAAACTGAAATAATCTAAGAATATTATCATTACAGAGCAATAATTTCTGAAGTCGGTGTCTATAAAAAGTAAAATAATATAAGGAAATCTATCTACTATCACCAGCATTGCAAACCAAACCAATCAGTAGTATAACAATCAGATCGATGATAGGGGCTTTGGCTAGTGTCGTGCCCGAGGTTGCTCACCGACGTCACAACAGCGACTTTGGATAGAATCACCGCCCAAAAGGATCAAATATTCAAGTGCGGTGCATAGTTCTTTCAAGATAAAAAGAACAGTTGATTATGTGATGTTTCAAATAGTCCGTCCATAGTAGTGTACAAGTGTTCAGTAGAACAGTTGATTATGTGATGTATTTTCTTTTTATTGATTTTCGCCTTTTCTCACATTAAACCTCACGGCCAGTCGTGTATATATATACACGAACTATGCCTAGCTAACCTACTCAGACTAGCTAACCTAGCCGGACACGAACGCTAATTCCTGATCGGACTAGTACAAGCCTAGACACGTACAAGTCCCAAACAGGACTCCTAGTAGGACTCTGGATTTCCTTCTACACTGAATGTATTAGCCTAAACTAATCACCGGCCAACTTGATCACCGGTGTCCTAACAGACACGACCTAGCCAACACACGCCCTAGCACAACTCTTACATGCACATTAATACACCATTAGTACATGCACTACAAACTCAAGATTATCACTAACATTCTCCCCCTAATCTTTACACTTTTGTCATCTCCTCGTGCTCCACCTGATCTTGACCTTTTGCAGCTTCACGACTTGTCGATCCAAACTCCAACGCATGATCTGAACTACCAGCCCACACGGTCACATCTACACGTGCAACGTACAAGATTGGACGCACCATCAATCTTCACTTCGTCAACTTAACTGGTCACTGTCCCACTACACGCCAAGTTTGATCTTCAACTGTCATATCCGTACACTGAGTATGACCCGCGTGGAAACATGCAGTGCGCCTCCTTGCTCTGCCATGTTGTGCCACCGCCATTGCTTGGCCGCTGCCTTGCACTCGGTTCGCACCATACTCCTCGTGCTTGCTTGCACTAGATCCACTCTCCACTGGTCGCACACCTCCTCGCTTTATGATGGCTTCGCCTACCACCGTCCGCCTTCGGCATCACACCAAATCCACACTGGCCGCAACCAGGACGCTCCACGAGGACGTGGACATGACTCACGGAACACCATGCACACCGCTTCCACTCCAACGAATCATCATCAAGACGAGCACTTGGACATGACGACGACTCACAGACGCAACGACGACTGACCGTGCAAACTTGCACGACTCCATGACTCATCCGACTCCCCCAGACGACGATCTTGATGAGCTCTAGCGCCGCACCTCGGCACCACTACTCCCATCAACGATCATCTTCCATCACTATGCCGACGACAGCCTGCCGCCTCCCTCCTTGTCGCTTTGCCGAACGACGATCGCTTGATCCTCTGCGTCGCTGCACGATCCAGTGACTTCATGGCCCGCCGCTCCTCGTCGCTGCACCACCCAGCGACCATATCGCTCGCCGCTCCTCGTCGCTGCACCACCCAGCGACCATATCGCCCGCCCCGAGGCGCTAGTCGGGTCGCAACCCCGGGGCAAGCGCTCGATTCCTGAACCTTGCTCTAGATACCAATTATTGGAATTCTGCCCACAGGATCGATCACATCAAAATAGACGAAGAACACGCACACACAAAACTTTGGCCAAGGGCACATGTCATGCCCGTATTTTCTTTTTATTGATTTTCGCCTTTTCTCACATTAAACCTCACGACCAGTCGTGTATATATATACACGAACTATGCCTAGCTAACCTACTCAGACTAGCTAACCTAGCCGGACACGAACGCTAATTCCTGATCGGACTAGTACAAGCCTAGACACGTGCAAGTCCCAAACAGGACTCCAAGTAGGACTCTGAATTTCCTTCTACACTGAATGTATTAGCCTAAACTAATCACCGGCCAACTTGATCACCGGTGTCCTAACAGACACGACCTAGCCAACACACGCCCTAGCACAACTCTTACATGCACATTAATACACCATTAGTACATGCACTACAAACTCAAGATTATCGCTAACACGGTGAAGCTCTGAATTAGGACTGGAAGGACGGACCATATAATATGATAGAGGAAAAGCAAGATATGCATGTTAGAAATCAAAATCCCAACCTTAGCTAGCTGAACCACCAAACAAAGTTTAGTTTCAGAGCGGGTAATATAATCATAACATTATACAGAGAGGTATCATGCATGTTGACTGTACAATATTTAAAGCGAACAAAGAGGTATTTTATTCCAATGGTTTATTCAATTCTTGATGCGTTTATTCAATAAGTAAAAAAAAAGCTACAGGCAAGCACATAACAGAGCATATGGTATACCTACCTAGAGCAGTACAAGAGAAAGAGAGGGAGCCAGAGGTAGGAGATGGGATCACTCACCGGAGAGGGAGGTTGTGGTCGACTGCCGTCGTCGGGGTCGGGCATGGGCTCCACGTCGCGCAGCAGCATCGATTCCTGCGGGCTCAGGTCTGAAATGCATCACAATGTTCAACACCGTCAGACTCAAATTTAGGTTCAGTATGCCAAAGAACAGGACGCCAAGACAAATCTGATTCAGGTTCAGTATGACAAAGAACACATCACCAAGTGAAATGTGATTAAGGTTCAGTATGGCAAAGAACACGCCACCATGAGAAATGTGGTTTTTAGTGTCTGGCGAGCAAGTATGATGTGTATTCATCTGTAACTTGATTACATGAATTCAGATTCAGCATGTCAAGAAAGAGCAGTAGTGCTACATATTCCTCCGTGATTGGATGATCATAAAAGTTACACTATCCAAGAGCTGTCACTCCCCCTAATGTTATAAAACACTAAAGCCTGGAGCACATTAGTTGGCAGTGATATATACAACATGCAGCTAGCCGAAGATCACCTAAAGAAGGGACTACGTATATTGTTAGGGTTAAAATTCAGGTATTGCCACACAGAGAAACTAACAGGAAAACATGCACCATTAATGACTCACCATAAGGGCAGTAGATGATCTACAGTAGATGGTTACCAAATAATGCTCGGAAGAACAATCTCTTGAAAAGAACCATGAGAGCGCCAAACTATCTGTAAACATGAAGAATGCCCTTGCTAGGATTAGAAGAGACGAGTATGCTATGATAATCCAAAGAACAAAAGGAATTTAAAGTTATCAAAGCATAAAGCAAGCGCAGAACCTATAAAAATATCCGCTAAGCTTTGCCTGAAAACCCACCAAATATATCCTTGATTACATAGTTGTCTCTGTCAAGGTAGTGACTACAGAAAGGTTTCCCAACAAAACAAAATAAAGTTGTTCACTAAAAAAAAAAGACACATCCGTGACATTTTGGGCCGAACGAAAAAAATTTATGTCATACATATGACACTTCTATAACGATAATTGTGACAAAACCCGGTATTATCATAGATGTGGTGGGCTCCTACTTCTATGACAAAAAATCATGACAAAAAATGGGCTTTTCGTCCTGGGCGGGCCGAAGACGCAGCTGCATGACATTCTTTGGGCCATCCATGACGGAAAAAAGCGTGGCAGAAGCGAGGGGGAGGAAAATTTCGGGGAGTTGCCGGTTACGGTGGGAGGTCGGGGGCCGAGCGATGCGCGTTTCTCTCGTACGTACGCGCGTGTGTGCGAGGCGTTCGCTCTAACTGAACCAGAGCGAGGCGTTGGGCGCTAACTGAACTCGAGCGATTGCACTGCAGGCTACGCGTTACTGAACCCGAGCGATCGATCGATGGCTGTTAACTGAAGCCGATCGAGCGATTCCTTCGCTACTGCTGCTAACTGAAGCCGATCGATTGGAGCGTTGCGGGGGAGTTTGGATGAACAGTGAGCGGTGGCGTTGCCTCTGGATGAACAGGAATCCGTGGTGTGGAGGGCTGGATGAACAGTAGACGGTGGAGGGGTGGCCGTGGAAGGGTGGTTGAACAGGACCCCGTGGTGTGGAGGGCTGGATGAACAGTAGACGGTGGAGGGGTGCCCGTGGAGGGGTGGTTGAACAGTGGCCGGTGGAGTAGCGCGCGGTGGAGGCTGTATGAACAGGAGCCCGTGGAGGCTGGAGGAGGTCGACGGTAGCCTGTGGAGGCTGGAGGAGGTCGACGGTGGAGATGAACAGTATCCCGTGGAGTCCCGTTTTGCGGTACGCCACATCCCTCTCGATGAACAGGACCCCCATTTCGACCGTAGCGCTCCAACACAAGTCCGTTTCGTCCGTTTTGCGGTACGCCACACCCCTCCCGATCAACAGGACCCCCGTTTCGACCGTAGGAGGTCCGTTTCCTCCGTTTTGCGGTACATCACACCCCTCCCGATCAACAGGACCCCCGTTTCGACCGTAGGAGGTCCGTTTCCTCCATTTTGCGGTACGCCAGACCCCTCCCGATGAACAGGATCCCGTTTCGAACATGGCCGGTCAAACACAAGGCCATTTCCTCTATTGTGCAGTACGTCGGGCCTCGTTTCCATCGCCTGTTCCGTCCAAGCCCTCCCTAGGAACACGACCACGCATTTTGTTCTAACCCAGCCGATTGGCTCCCACGCGTTCCGTTGCCTCCCGATGAACACGACGCATTCCGTTGCCTCCCCATGAACATGATGCATTCCGTTGCCTCCCCATGAACACGACAATGACGCTGTTTCTCCATTCCGACCCAGCCATGTACACGAGCCCTCGCCGTACGTATGCGCGAGTAGGCGTTCGAGACCCCGCCCGTATGTACACATACATGGCCGTATTTTCTTTATTGCACCCTGGCCGTTGTACGTACGTGTACATGCTACGTGCGCGCCTCTACTACGACACGTGCGCGCCTCTATATCCACCAGTATATATGTACGTACACGTTCGCGACCAGAATGACAATGCTATGTACGCCTCGACCAGGTGGGTCTCGACTGTCAGGCACTTCCTTGCCTGCGAAGATGTAGCTGGTGGATCCCAGCAGTCAGGGGGGCGAATCGTTTTTTTTGCCGGACGCACTTCCTTGCGTGCGAAGATGTAGCTGGTGGGTCCCAGCAGTCAGGGGGGCGAATCGTTTTTTTTTGCCCGGATGCACTTCCTTGCGTGTGAAGGTGTAACTGGTGGGTCCCAGCAGTCACGGGGGAAACGTTTTTTTTGCGAAATACGGTGGCCCGTCTGGTACGTCCCCGCTGTCAGGTGGAGGAATAATTATTTTGCGCATAATAAGGAGGCACTTCCTTGCTGTGGCCGTGGACCCAGCTGTCAGCCTAACCACGCACAGTACTCTTCCGATGGAAGTCGGTTGTTGACCACATAGACCACGCCGCGCCGAGAGCACCACGGCGGTGGACGACGGCGAGGCCTAGGAAGGGGACGACACGAAGGCAGGGAAGACTCGGCAGTTCTTTCCCACGCGGAGGGGAGTATGACTGTACGAGGGCTTACTGGTTCGTTTGCCGTCGCTGGAGAATAACAGCAGGTGTGGGTGAGTAGAGGGATGGCTAGGCCAGCGACGGGAGTACGGTGGGGCGGTGAGGCCTACGCGGCAGCACAGCCGGCTGCGGGGAGGAGGGAGCAGGCAGCCCCGCCGGCGCTTGTTTGAGCGGCTGGAGCAGGAAGAGCAGAGATTAAAGAAGCACGACGGCCGTTGGATGGACATCCAACCGTCACTACTTGTGCGTCAACCTTTTTTTTAGGAAAGCCTCAAATCTATGAAAAACAGCATACAGCCCATCTGCCATTATTTCTAATAATTTACAGCCCATTTGCTAATTCTTAAGGTTTTTTTTGGAGCCCATATTCTTTTTGTTAGCATTACAGCCCATATTGTGGTCACGGTTAAAAAATTATATGAAATTTTGCATATTTCGGCGCGGTCCGAACTGTTTTTATTAAATGTATATCAATATAAAATCCAAGAAATTCTCCACGCATAAAAATTAATGTAATTTAAAATCTTGAAATGAAAAAAAATATTTGAAACTAATTGCCGGTTTGATGTGTTTTAAAAATGTACAGCCCATTTCTCATTACTGATGGGCCATTTTCTCGGCCAGCCGAATGAAAGCTCTCCTCGTCTCGAAAGATTTGCAGCCCAACAGGCCTGACAAAGCGACTTACTTGGCAAATCACAAAAAAATTGGGCTGTGGCCGTGGACCCAGCTGCCAGCCTCTCCACGTACAGTACTCTTCCGATGGAAGTCGTTCCTTGACCATGTTGACCACGCCGCGCGGAGGGCACCACAGCGGTGGACGATGACGAGGCCTAGGAAGGGGACGACGCGGAGTCGGGGAAGACGCGGCAGTGGAAGCCCGCCCAGAGAGGAGTACGAGGGTTCACTGGTTCGGCTGCGGTGTGAGGTTGCCGTTGCCGCAGGGCCTGGCCAGCGGTGGGAATAGTAGGGGACGGTGAGGCCTCCACGGCAGCACAGTCGGCCACGGGTGGCAGGAGCATGCGGCACGACCGGCGCTGCTTTGGGTGGCTGGAGCAAGAAGACCAGAGGTTGAAGAAGCACTACGGCCGTTGGATGGACATCGTATGGTCACTGGAGCTAGAATCATTCATATTGACTAAGTTGAGAAAGCCCTTCGTCCCCGTCAACTTAGTAGGCCCACAAGACAGCCTCCCACCAAGGTGGGTCCCAGCTAGCCCGGGGAGTATTCATTTTTTTATGCATAATATGGAAGCACTTCCGGTGGGTCCGAGCTGACAGCGGGGGGAACATTTTTTTGTGAAATACGATGGCCCGTCTGGTGGGTCCCAGCAGTTAGGGGGAAACGATTTTTTTCGCAAAATACCGTTGGCTCGTCCGGTGGGTCCCCGCTGTCAGGTGGAGGAATAATTATTTTCCGCGTAATAAGGAGGCACTTCCTTGCGGCTGCCATGGACCCAGCTGTCAGCCTCTCCACGTACAGTACTCTTCCGATAGAAGTCGGTCGTTGACCACATTGACCACGCCGCGCCGAGAGCAGCATGGCGGTGGACGATGGCGAGGCCTAGGAAGGGGACGACGCGGAGCCGGGCCACGGGAGGTAGGAGCAGGCGGTAGCACAGCCGGCCACGGGAGGCAGGAGCAGGCGGCACGACCGGCGCTGCTTTGGGCGGCTGGAGCAAGAAGACCAGAGGTTGAAGAAGCACTATGGCCGTTGGATGGACATCATACGGTCACTGGAGTATTGACTAAGTTGACAAAGCCCTCCGTCCCCGTCAACTTAGTAGGCCCACAAGTCAGCCCAACAATATGGTGGGTCCCAGCTAGCAGGGGGTATTCATTTTTTTGGGCGTAATAAGGAGGCACTTCCTTGCGTGCGAAGATATAGCTGGTGGGTCCGACCTGTTAGTGGAGGGAACGTTTTTTTTCGCGAAATACAGAGGCCCTTCCTGTGGGTCCTAGCTGTCAGGTGGAGGAATCATTATTTTGCGCGTAATAAGGAGGCATTTCCTTGCGTGCGGCCGTGGACCCAGCTGTCAGCCTCTCCATGTTGACCAGGCCGCGCCGAGAGCACCAGGGCGGTGGACGACGGCGAGGCCTAGGAAGGGAATGATACGGAGCCAGGGAATACTCGGTAGTTGTTTCCCACGCGGAGGAGTACGAGGGTTTACTGGTTCGTCTGCCGTCGCCGGAGAATAACAACATATGTGGGTGAGTAGAGGGATGGATAGGCCAGTGATGGGAGTACGGTGGGGGCGTGAGGCCTGCGCGGCAACATAGCCGGCCGCGGGAGGAGGGAGCAGGCAGTCCCGCCAGCGCTTGTTTGAGCGGCTGGAGCATGAAGAGCAGAGATTGAAGAAGCACGACAGCCGTTGGATGGACATCCAATAGTCACTGCTCTCGTGTGTTGACTAAGTTGACAGGGCGTTGCGTGTGCGTCAACCTTTTTTATGAAAGCATACGCGTCAACCTGTAGTAGGCGCACAAGTCAGCCTCAAAATATGTGAAAAACAGCATACAACCCATCTGCCATTATTTCTAATAATGTACAGCCCATTTGCTAATTCTTAAGGGTTTTTTTGGAGCCCATCTTCTTTTTGTTAGCATTACACCC
This sequence comes from Triticum turgidum subsp. durum, assembly GCA_900231445.1. NCBI lineage: Eukaryota > Viridiplantae > Streptophyta > Magnoliopsida > Poales > Poaceae > Triticum > Triticum turgidum. The sequence goes on from LT934114.1 coordinate 742,983,945, forward strand.
CATATTGTGGCCACGGTTAAAAAGTATACGAAATTTTGCATATTTCGGTGCGGTCAACTGTTTTTAATCCAGAAATATCGATTCACATTCAAACTATGTTGAAAAATAATTTATATAAATATAAAATCCAAATAATTGTCCACGCATAAAAATCAATGGAATTTAAGATCTTGTAATGAAAGAAAATTGAAACTAATTCCCGGTTTGATGTGTTTTAAAAATGTACAGGCCATTTCTGGGCAAACCGAATGAAACTCTCATCGTCTTGAAAGATTTGCAGCCCAGCAGGGCCGATAAAGCAAGTAGGCCTTGTTTGGGTATTTCTTTAAAAAAATAGGACTGGGCTAGCCATTTTCAGCAAGAAAAAAACACAACTGGGCTCATGATGTGGTAAACATAAATAAAACCCTGGCTAGACGGGCCACAGCCCCCGCACAGCCCCGTTGTTACCCTGATCCGTCGCTAAAACTAGTATAAATAACAACTGCTTGTTCCTCAAAAAAAAGCTGCACGACTTGCTGGGTCCCTGGTGTCAGCCGCTCGTAGTGTAATTCTCTCGTTTATTGACTACGTTGACAATGGCGTGATCCCCAGATGTCCAACCATTAGGAGGAACCATATTTTTGGGCTTGTACTATAGAGACACTTGCTTGCATACTGCCATGACGCTGGTGGGTCCCTACTGTCATCCTCTCCACGTACAGTCATCTCCTTGTTCCTCTCGGTTGTTGACGACGTTGACAATGCAAGAGGGCGGCGCACCGCGCACGGCGAGCGAACCAAGGCCGCAAGGCGGAGGACAATGGCGAGGCCTCAGACAGAACGAACAGGAGCCGTTGAAGATGCGCCGGTCCAGTCGCAGGCGGAGGGGAGTACGAGGGTTGACTGGTTTGGGCACGGGTGCGTGTTGGGGTTGACATCGCCGGAGAATAACAGGACATGTGGGGGAATAGAGGGAGGGACTGGCCAAAGTTGGAGGGTACGTACGGTAGGGCGGCAGAGGCGCAGCCAGCCATGGGAGGCGGGAGCAGGCGGAGCCGACGGGGTGGTTTGGTTTGGGCGGCTAGAGGAAGAAGAAGACAAGAGATAAAAGATACACGACAGATGTTGGATGTCAATCCAATGGCTGGTAGGCAGACTCATTTGTTGACTGGCTAGTAAGTCGACACCACCTTGGATAGGCTATTTCCTCATGGGTCCCAAATGTCAGAATCCAAATCTGTTACGGTCATGCAACCTTTCCTATGAAAATTTACAGCCCATTTGATGTGCTAGTTCGAAATAAGTTTGTGGGTGCTGGTGGGGGCTAATCACTTGGCTTCTGTAATGCACAGTGAGCTCAAGCAGCCGGCGTGAGTGATGTTATTTCCCTTGGTTGTGATTTGTTACAATATTTCACTCTAAATTAAATGAATGGCAAGCCATTTGCCTTGTTTCAAAGAAAATATGACAGTCACAGCCGAGTTGAAAAGGGCAGGAACATCTAACTCCAGCTTACAAACTGTACAAGAGCACGAGGGTTGACTGTTCATCAGGTTTACAAAAAAACCAGATTGAAAAGGGCAACAACATCTAAGTCCAGCACTTTTTTCGGCAGTCACAGTCAAATGGATCGGTCGGGTCCATAGAATGAACATCCTGGGTCGTAAAATTTACTGGATTATGACCACAATATGTTGTAAATAGAAACCCGACACGTTCAGAAGCTCTTTTGCCCACCTGAAACTCCTTTTTTTGCTCTTCGACATACACATCTGTCAAAACTATGCTGCTGATAAACTTAAGCCTGATGGACAATAGTAACCTCGCATTCAGCAGGAAGAATGTGACAAATCTTGTGTTTGCACGGTTGGCTACATATCGTTCTAGCGTTATTGTCTTCAATCGAATCTCATGAGAAGTGAGAAAATCCCGATGCTTACGAATCCACCAATTGGTTATAATTTTCTTACCCCGTCATGTTGCCTAAATAGACATGAAGATTGAAAACAGTTAAGGTCTAAAAGAAGAGTGTCGAAAGAGCAGCAACTGAACGGTTAATTGTAGTACACTATATGCGGGCTTCCAATGTGCGTGAAATTATCACCTTTATATACAAGTTCTCCAGACATGGAAAGCATTGCAGCAAGCCAATAATCTTGTTCAGATCAAAACTATTCATTTGAATATATAAGATCTTGACAGAATCCAGCACCATTGATAGGCCATCCATGGAGAAACTCTTCATTGAGCATAGAACATAATATTAGTACAAAATGTGTACTCCAAGATGATACATAAATTATGCGCAGAAATTTAAAATGCAGCTTATGGTTACAAGTGTAGATGATAATATAAAGTACCTGAAGAACTGTGGACCCAAACACCATATTGAAATGAGCACAGAGATCATGTATTACACCCAAGGTCTCCAGTTTAGGCGCAGAGAGGACGGTTATTTGCAACGGTGAATAACTAGAATCAAGGATCAACCTTTGAAGTGAAGGGGCATCTTGGATGATGAGCTGCTTTCCGTAAAAAGAAATTCCAATTCTTACAAGGTTAGGCGACTTTATTTGGAGACAACCGATTCTAACTGTGAAAACAAGCACCAAGCACTCCAGCGCAGGGCAACTGGAGTGGATGATGTTGTGCAATGAGGCCTCCGATATACGGACCCACACAAGTGAAAGTTTCTTGAGAAATGGGAGTCGAAGGTTTAGTACCAGATTGTCTGGTAGGTAGCACAGTGCAAAGGTGGCGGTGTGGAGAGAGGAGGAAAACCGCGAGATGGAAATCGGTGCTGAGGGCACAAGTTCATGGCATTCGATATGTGGTATGTGATTTCCAGGGGAATAGTAGAACTCAAGCAGCTGTAGTTCTGTGAATTCAGGGGATTTCAGCCAGGCGTCCACCGTGCAGGGCATGGTATGCTTGCTCAGGTAGCATGACGGGATGCAGAGGCTTTGAACGGAGCCCTGGTGGGAGGAGATGCTAGCTCTGGGATTTCAAAATCATTGAAGAGAGATAGCCGACGACAGTCAAGATTAAGGGGCACGGCGCGCCATAGAGGGCGCCACCGAATTGAGAGGACTTGGGTGCGGCAGCAATCCTTGGTGGGGAGAAGTGAGATGATCTCCCCAAGGATGGCGTTCGGGAGATCGCTGATGCGGTCCACCCGAGATTCTACGGGTTCCTGGGATCCGGTGGGGGCGGGGTCTCCGCTTCTCTCCGCGCTACCGGGTGCGGGATCTACAACAGGCGTCGCCACTGGCGGGAGCCTCATCTTCTTGGCGCTGGGGTCAGCTGACTCCATTTTCGTCGAGGGCGTCGCGTCGCGCTCACGGATTTGAGCAGAGTAACGAATGACGAGCCTAGTTGTAGTGCGAGCGAAGAAGAAGGGGAGCTGGGGGTTTTCTGTAGGAGTGAGGAAGAAGGGGAGCTGGGGTTTTCTGTAGGAGTGAGGTGAGGAATTTGGGGGTACGAGTGGAGCGAGCTGACGTGAGGTGGGTGGGAGTGAGGAGGAAGAAGAGCACCCAGGTTTTTGGGGGGGGGGCGGTGTGCTAGGTGTGGGTAGCGCCTTTTGAATTGATTTTACTATTTACTAGTGTGGATTGGCTGTTTTGTCTTGGGCCCAGAGAAACAATTACTACTAGTACAGTGGAGACACTCTACAGCTACCCAGAAAAACAATTACTACTAGTACAGTGGAGACACTCTACCGCTTTTGGATCCTCCTAGGTCATTGAAACGTCTCCCTCTACTGAATGCCGTTATACTTTTGTTCACCGACATGCGGACCATGCAGTGCGCGGGCCCAAATGCCATCCACCAAATTAGAAGGCAGTATGCAGGCGGAGAGTCACCCCGGTCGTAGCGCGGCAGTAACGAGCCGTCGTATCACAAAACCCCACCTCCCCGCAGTATAAGTTTGACGGACGAAGCAACCATCATTTCACTCTTCGCTGAATCCCCTTCTCCCTCACCATCTTCAAGAAAGGCAACACTCGCATCTGCCACTGTTCTTCTCTCCCAACGAAGGGAAGGTAAGCGGATCCGTGATGTTGGTATATTTTCATTCAGAGAAAAAAAAAGAACTTTTGCAAAGCAGTAACCGATCCTCACTCTCTTTTTTGTTTCATTGTCATTGCGATTGTGTTTTCCTTTCAGTGGTCTCCTAGTATTCGTCAGTTTCATGATGGACCAAGGAGAACCAGGCAAAGATCTGCCTATATTGGAGCAGACGCGGGAGGCTGATCCCCACGAGATAGAGAGCTCCGAGAAGATGGAGGCAACTACCGAGCCGACCCTAGATACGCTCACGGCCACTACTGAGATGGTCAACGCCCCGTTTGAGGTTACAGCCCCCGTGGCACTG
>LT934114.1:742988622-743018453 GCA_900231445.1 Triticum turgidum subsp. durum
TTCCTTCTTAGCCGATCTCGATTGTGGTTTTTCATCTAAGTATGTGGTGATTTTTTTAGAAAAGGAAGTATGTGGTGATTAATAATGCAAAATTTTATTAGCTTCGATGCCATGGTATACATAGTGGTTTAAATAACTTGTGTTTCTTATACTGAAAAGTAATTCAGAATTTGTTTCTGTTTCAATTATAGCCCTGATGCAGACAAGGATTGTGTGGTTGTGCATGTCACTCGCTATGAGGCGGACGACATGAATATATGCACTGGGAAAGCAGAGTTCTTAGGCTGTTGGATCCTGGAAGCCATTTGCGGTTATACCAATGAAGAGGTGTATTCCAGCCTCACTGTTGTCAGGCGTGTTGTCTAGGGTGTACTGAAGCACAAGAAGTTCAAAGCTACTCCTTCGTTTGTGAGGCATACTGTCCTTGTCAAGCTTACCCAGGAAGAAGACGTGGCATGCCTCCACAAACAAGTTTATCAGTGGCAAGGCCACAAGGTTGTCTTCATGAAGGTTCACAGGATTGAGCTGCTGCGGGACGTCCTCGATGATGTTCATGGCAAGGTCCGTCTTGTGTCCATCCCAAATTAGATCGGGACATGAAATAGTTGCCCCAGCTAGTGTTTAATAGTAGTTTGGATTGTGTCTAATTATCCGAACCTTGCCTGTTATCGACCCCTATGGGGCTAGTACTCTGTTTGAATCCGTCTATGGGAACTGCTGCTACTTTTGTGTGCCCATGAATCATATAAGCAACTATGTATCTTGTTACAGTGGTTCATGCAGTTAATTGAGGCCACAATGTAATAAATTCCAAACATTCAATGCTAGTCCAGCGCTCATGTGGAACACTCACATTAAACTCGTCTTCATAAAAAATCTTGAAAAGCATAAGTTAAGCAGTTTTATACATCTCAATGATTCATAGAACATAACAAACATATACTAGTTCACAGAAGAAGACAAAGTTCTGAGAAGGTTTATAAATCAGGAAAAAACAAGCAAGGCTTCTCTGAGCAAAGGGCCTCCCGGCAGGCTTAAATTTCCTGGAGTTCACTCTGGTTCTTTCTTGTTGCCACCATCCAGGGTTAGGTTCTCTCATTCCAGAATAACCAATTATAATTGTGGTCTCAGCTGGAATGCTGAACTGAACCATGCAGTGTACTGACCAGGTGAAATTCTTGTGCATTCCACTAAATTTAAGCATCGCTATTTGCAGAAATAAGCAGACCACAATGCCTCTTGTCCGCGCACCTATCCAAAAAACTGCCGTGCAGCCGTGCCAGCTAGTCGTCGGTCCATGGATGAACTGGTAGAAAGTGCATTCCGGACTAGGATGCAGTTGTTTTCGCTCGTCCCCGCACTGCAATCAAGAAGTAAAACATACGAATCAACTTCGTTTAGATTGCGTTGGTCATTCTACCTTAGTTACTACCAATGTAGGGATACCTTGAAGATGGGAGGTTAGACGACGGCAACGAGGGATAGCCATCTCATTTTGCGCAGTTGTACTAAGACTGAGGTGTGTGCTTTTGATTGTGCGGATAGAAACGATACGGAGACAGACATCCCGAAATGATATGGAGACAGACATCCCTGTTTGCGCAAATACGAAATACGGTTATTTAAACAGTGACATATATTACTACTTTCCCCCGTTTCCTCTTAGAACCAAGTCCTAGATTCATGCTACAGCTTTCCCACTTTCTTCCCTGTTTGACCCAACGCTTTGAGTTGACTGTATGGACTAGCTTTACTTCTAATAATAGTAGAAGTCTAGGTGGCTTTGGAATAGCGGACGGAAGTAGAAAAGGATCCACACGAAGGGGGAAGAGCTGGGACAGTAGAGCAAGGCAGGTTTCGAAGGAATATATACCTAAGGGTCGTCGACATGTGGCAAAGAAGGCGTCGGGAGGCCGCATCTTGGCCACAATACCGCAGGGAGGAAGAAGGCGTCGGAGGCCCTCCCGAGCCGGCGCTCTCTCTGAGAGAACGGCACGGCCGCCGATCGGGACGCGCGGGCAGCCGTTGGTCTCCTCCCTCTCCGCCGACAACAGCGTGAACGATGCACCTACACCCCCTGCCCCGGTCGAGGTTGTCCGGCTGGATTTGTGACCAGCCGTGAGCTAACAGAGAGAGTGTGGCCACCTATGTCTTGCTTAGATCTGGAGAGCATAAGAGAGGGAACGAGAGGAACCCTAGTAAAGCAAGCGCTAAGGCTCCTACTTTTATATATAGTGGAGTGATTTTGTTGTACCGGCTTCAAAAAAATGGGCTCCTACGTGTACCTGCGAGTGGGTGTGAGAGAACTAGTGCGTGCGTGCACCGCTTCTCTTCGTGAGAGTACAATATATACTATGCCCAAAGAACGTTCGCCGCAAGAGTAATAATATAAGTGTGTGACGTGTGAGCTAAAATAAAATGTGCTCGCTGTCTTTTGTTTTTTAGAAGTTCTGAGGGTAGGGTGTGAAGAGCACATATGTGTGTGACGTCTACCTGCAGATAGACGATGGGTGCCACGTGCGAGTCTGTGAGAGGACTCGGGAGAGTTGTGACTCGTGAGGATGCGTGTGCGTGAGAGAGAGGGGGGGCACGTATCAATGCAATGCATGTGTCCGTAAATCATTATCCGACAAACATTCGCCACAAGCCTTTTCCTGACGAACGCCGTAAGAATCGTTAGATCGGCATTCGACAGTGTCAGTTTTGCCATGTCATTTAACAGAACAGCCACTCCTCCTACACACAAATCTTCCACGTGAGTGTTAGCAACTGTTGTATGCTCCCTCCGTTCCAAAATGCAGTGCATATAGCTTTATTGAAAATTAGAACCTCGCAAACTTTTACCGAGTTTTCGTGTACCAAATTGCACATGTAGAATACCCTGTATATATCATTTCATTCATCTTCGAGAGGTAACTATAAAGATGGGTGAGGAGTCTACAAAGAAAGATCATCGTATCACCCGCAGCAATTTCAACCATCCTTTACTGTCGAGGAATATCATAGCAACTCTATATGATATGATTTTTATAGGATTTTTTTCCTTTAGAGCCAATTGGTTCATAGGAATAGATTCATATACTCTACATTTCAAAGGAAATAAACATGATATCATTTCAATAGCTTTAGAGCCACTTGGTTCATATGAATGGATTCCTATACTCCCTTAATTTCAAAGGAAAATAAACATTAGCGTATATTCAATAGAAAAGTTCCTATGATATGAACCAAATTACATCTCTTTACTAATCCCTCCTCATAGGACTTGAGATACATGTCATCTCTAGGTTCAATAGAAAAGTTCCTATGATGTGAACCAAATGACATCTCTTTTCCAATCCCTACTCATAGGAATTGAGATCCTCCATGTCATCTCTTTCCCTACAACTTCCATGTATACATCTTCTATTCCTAAATAGATTGTACAACCCACTAGTAGCTTTTTTCCAAAACATGCAACTATGGCACAAGAACTATATAGTGTGCCAATAACTTTGAAATATGGTCGCTGGATGAAGCTAACCCGACAGTGCAGAGATGGGCAAATCCGAGCACTACTGGCTGTTGGATATCATCAACATTCCACCAGATCTGCCACATGTACAATTTAGAAGACTCCATGGTTGAACTTAAGCATAATGCACAAACCTCAAAACACAAGCACTTCTCCTTTGTTCTAGAATCTTCTGTATCATAATTGATTATTTTTTCTAAATGAATTGCCATTATTTGTTTTCTACTTTATGATTTACAATGCACAACCCACGAATCTTAAATTTTTTATAAAACTAATTAACTTTGAATGAGATGAACTATAAGAACTAAACGAACATCTACATCATGCATATATGACTCAAAGCTTTACATGCTATAGTGTGTATTTATTCATAATTTGGTTTCGAAATCTCATGCATTCAATACATGTGTACCTTACTAGTTTTGAGTAGAGTAGCAAATTTCACGCGGCCCCGGTTATATCAAAATGCAGGGCCCATGCATCATTGCCTTTTGGTCGAACCTACGCCCAAAATTTTTTGTACGTGCTATATCTCCACCGGTCCCCGAACCCAAAATGCTGCCTCATTCCCGTAAAACCAAGCGGCCCAACATATTTAAGGCGTCGACTCGAACCCGTTTACTACAACATGGCCCCGAACGCCGTAGTACTCCTACAAACCCTACCGCCGCACTCATCATCGGTTTTCTTCAAGAGGACGAGGGAGAAGCCGATTTGTAGTGGAGGCGCTTTCAAAAAAAAGGATCTGTAGTGGAGACCCCTACCCTAGGGTGCCCTAGGTAGCTGCCGCATGCATCATTATTTTCTCTTTTCTTTATGCTCTTGCACGCTAGAGTGAAATGATGGTTGCTTCGTTCGTCCAGCTTAATGCGGGAAAGGTGGGGCTTTGTGATTTGACCCCTCATCGCTCATTTTCTACTACTGCGGCACTACGACCGGGGTGCCTCCAATTCCAACTGCTGCTCCGAACTGTGATTTGGTGCATCGCACGTGGAACAAGATGGTGGATGAGCCACATGTCTGCCAAAGGGGTCCTGTTAAGTGTGTCGCCATTTCGTGTGCGGACTGACCCTGCTTGAGTTGCTACGCCAACACGAAAGGAGCATCCTACCACTTGGTTTTTCTCCTTGGTGAATCCCGACTATATTGATCTAAAAAGATACGTGCTGAACTACCCTCTCCGTCTCGGTTTTTTATTTGTAGGCGTCTCGGTTTATAGGGCCTACACGTAGTTCTAGGTCATCCATTTCACTAACTAAATATGAGTTACTATATCACAAAAAGTATATCATTGGATTCTTATTGGTTGATATGTGAAGAAACAAGAAACGAGGTAGAAGTTAATGCACTGCGCCTTAGTATTTTGGGACTCTTTGGTTTTCGTAAGATGACTTACTCACCTAGACGGAGGGAGTAGTTGTATTTAAAAGTCAAGGGCGGGGCTTTTCCTGCGCGGTAGGCGAGGCAGTTCCGCCTAGTCGGTTCGACAGAGACGCGAGAAGACGAGGGAGTAGGCTGCTGCAAATGTAGGGCTATGTGATTTGACAGCGAGTTACTGCTGGACAGGTGGGGCCCCGTGATTTGACTTGCCATTATCATTTTAACGGCGTCGCTACGACCGGCGTGAGTCTCCCGATTCCTGACCACCTCCATACAGGTGCCCCTCCCAATGCTCCACCATGTAGTAGTAGAGGCTGGCTCTTGCATGAGAGCCCACTTCTCCACTTTTTCCTTGCCTCTCTTTCCTCCACATATGCAAAAATGCCATGTAAAGCACACTATTGTACTTACTTGCTCCTACAGGTGCTTAAGCTTGCCACATAGGCATAAAGTCTGATGTGGCAAGTTAATCAAGAAGAGAGAGACTAGTTTGGTGACCCAAGGAAGAAACGGTGCTAAGCGTGTGTACCTACAATTTTGAGTCTATAGCTAATTAAATGAAGCAAACTTAGAAACACCATTTCATTGGAAGAGGTCACTCCTTGGCAAATGCAATAAATACTAGTACTCCCTGTGTCCCATTATATAAGAACGTTTTTGACACTACACTAGTGTCAAAAACGTTCTTATATTATGGGACGGAGGGAGTAACAAGAAAGAGATAGAGAGGAGTAAAAAAATACATTTATAGCTAACCTTATAGCCAACCTTGTTGTAGTATGAGTGACTAAGTGATGACTATGTATGACATGCCAACATCAGATAGCCTAACGCACCGTGTTAAATCTCCAAGGGCGCGACCACGCGAGCGACGCGACGGTCATGGTAGGCGCGACCATGATACGGGCTGCTGGTAGCCCTTGGATCTGAGATCAAACGTTCGCATGCTAAGTTGCTGAAAATTTGCAGAATAACCCTCCAGGATAGGATATTCACCCATAGGTCTAGAATCACGCCATGCAACCGTTCGATCTCAGATCCAAGGGCTCTCGGAAGCCCGTATCATGGGAGAATGGAAAGCCACTACCCTGCCGTTCGCACGCTGGCAGTTCGCTCCTACTCGTCCTCGCACGTCCTTTAATACTACGGCGGTTCGCTCCTAGCCGTCCCGTCCATTCACATTACGGCAGTTCCACTAATCCTTACCCTCCTCCCAAATCCATGGCGTCCCAAATCTCCCCGATCGGCGGTGAGTACAAGGTTAGAACCATCAGCAGCGATGAGTTCGACGTCATCTACACCCGTACTTCCGCAATGGTGAACGTATGCCTTTCTCCCTTCAGACGCATGTTCGAAAACTCACATGATGAGTGGGTCGCTGGGCTAGATGTTGAGTACACCACAGTCGTGGGATGAGAGAAGGATCTAAAGGACGAAGAGATGAAGAAGCCCGTCATGATCTAGGTTTGCATACATAACGTTTTCTTGGTCTACCACATATGCCATGCCGACGTTGAGTGCCAGGATTTTAAGAACTTCCTCGAGGACAAAACAGTCAAATTCGTTACTGTAGACTTGAAGAACGACAAAGAAGTCCTGCATCGGATAGGCCTCGTTGTAGGCAACCCCTTCGACCTCCAGAAGAATCGGCTGGTGCCCTCTCGTCAGCCTTCAATGCTGACCCTGGCAGGAGCCATGGTTCATCCTTCGTACGGTAAAAGGGAGAAACCTCCATACACGTTTCATCGTTATGCATGGCAGCGGAATGTACTAGATATAGACCGCATCCAGTACGCTGCAATGGATGGCTACCTTTGTTTCAATATCTACAAGGGCTGGATGAAGAGCAACAGCCAAGTTGGCGGTTCAAGCAAAGAAGTATCGGCCAAGAGGAAGAGGGACAAGGACGAAGTCAAGGACGTGGACGAGGACTCCAAGTAAGGTGGCAGTGTCGTTGCTCATGGTGGTTCTAAACTTCTAATGCAGTGTCTACCGGATTAGTTGCATAGTTTAATTTCAAGCGTGCTTAGTTTAATTTGAGGGGTATGTTGTGCTGAGCCCCCAGCAGAACTATGTTATGTTTCTTCTTGTTACTTTAACTCTTCAGCATGTACATACTAGTACTAGTATTTCTTTAATAGAATTTAGCACCCCAATTAAGCACGTACTAGCTTTTTTAATAGTACTCTATGCATAATTTGGCGACGAGCTCTCTCTATATGTACCACCTTTTCTAAATTTCAATTTTTGCTCCATGACGCAATCCATCGATAGTGGAGTACTACTGTACAAAAGTATACATTTTTTAAAAGGCTAGCGTACTGTTCATCACATATATATAGCCAGTTAAATTCTCAACCTAGAACGACGTGCAAGCCATGTAGTAAACTGATACAGAGGAAGTATAGTAAAAATGAGGTGATTTTACCGAGCGATCGGCGGGGGAGCATGGCCTGTCATGCGGTCCCACGTGTCATGATGTACCAAGGTGATGCGCGTGTCCCTCTTGAGGCAGAAGCAATACTAGTACGTGGTTTGAGATGATGTCGAACCGAAGTGTGAAATAATGGTTGCTTCGTCCGTCTGGGAAGGTGCGGCATTGTGATTTGACGTCTCATTGCTCATTACTACTACTGGGCCGGTACGAGTGGGGTGCGTCCCCCCTGCTGTTCTGCACTGTTATTTGGTGTTTGACACGTCGACCCAGTTGCTATATGTCCCACATGTCGGTGACAGGAAGTACATAATTCATGAAAGGGAGCGTCGACGGAGGAGTATACTACAGACTTCATGAAAGGGAGCGACTTAGTTTTGGAAAAATCTGTTTTTACGGAGTACGTACCCAATAGGGTTTATAGGGCTCATCTAACAAACATTCGTTTTTCCGTTTGATAAGTCTCAATTCTACTATACTAGTAGTAGTACCATTAAATGTTGGATTTCGAGGTGCATTAGATCACACGACGCAAGCAGTGTCAAGAGGAAACTAACCAATGCATGTACAAGTTCATGGAAATTTAGTGGTCATTCATGCATTTGTTCTAATTAATGCCTCGGTAAACATAACTTCTTGAGAAAAACGAGCGTACTGTGCAAACTACAAAATTAATTCGACCACTCACCGTCTACCTTGGTTGGAGAGATTTTGAAATTGAGCCATAAACCGGAAAGGAGGGAGTAGTAACTTTTGTCTCGATTACTATTTGTGGCCTTGTATAGATGCAAAATGTATTTTTTTTATAGTGGCCTTGTATAAGTAAATAGAGGGAGTACTAACCAAAGTACGTAGTAGGGACGAGGAGTAAACGGAGGGAGTAGTAAAATTTTCTCCTCGTGCTGCGAGCCACCGCGCGTGTGGGCGACGGAGCGGGCGTAAAGGCGTACAGTAGTAGTAAGCTTCACCTCATCCTGCGAGCCACCGCGCCCGTGGGCGGGGGAGACGGCGTACTAAGCAAGTTTCTCCTTGTTCTGCGAGTTGATGGGACACATCAAAAGTACTCCAGTGTATAGAGCCTTGCCTCTAAGGTAGGCCCCACATGGTTTGCCTCTTTTTTTAATTTAACCTAACGTGTCAAGTCGCAATTTGTTTGTTCACCCGTGGTAGATGATCCTCCCTCCACCAAGTGGACAACCAGTACACGTGCCAAATTACCACGTGGCCTGCCTTTTTCGTACAGAAATGAGCTCCACCGTGTACCCGCGCGGGTGTGGTTGGGAAAGAGACGGGAGTACGTGTGCCGTGCGTGCACCTCTTCTCTTCGTGCACGTCCCCCACCTACGTGGGTGTGTGTGAGAGAGATACAAACCTAGACATAATGCGCCGTCCATCCCCATGCCTCCGCCCAGTCTGACCACCAGTCACCACCACGGCACCACGCCCCACTACTCCTCACCTTATCTCTCATATTTCTCCCTCCATTTTTATATACAAGGGACCACTATCAAAATTACAATTTGCAAATATACAAGGCCACTAACACTAATCGATGCAATGTTAATGGTGTTTGCCTCGTGGTACTAGCAAAGGAGGACATTAATTATCCCTTGCATGCATGCGGGAGTTTGTAAAAAAATGCATCTTGATGTTCCGTGCAATGCACGGGCATCTTGCTAGTCCATGAAAACAACACATGGCAAAATTCCACGGTGAATGAGGGATTTGAATCTGTTGGGAGGGGCTATTTGGATCTTGCCCGGGGTAGCCAAAATATTGGCGACCCTTTTGTCCACCGGTGCCTTTGCCACCGATGAACGAGGAATGGCTCGGGTGCTTATGCTGTCATGCATCCTCCAGCGCGCACGTTGGAGACGAGCTCGCACGAGCTGTGTTTTTTTGTCCCACAACGCCGCCTGAGCTTCCCGCAGATTGACCGGCGACCCGCAAATTACTCTATCCAACCGTAGCCGCACACATTATGACAGCAACTCAACCAACCGGACGAAATTCACGCAAACATGTAGACAAACTAATATTTCATATAAACAACAACGAAATCATATAAAATACCGGATTTTCACACAAACATGATGGATTTCATTACATTCAAATGAACTACGCGGTGCTAGTTCTGGAAAGCACGAGTATATAATACCTGGCCTAAATGGTCGCCCGCCGATCGATTTGTGTTTCTCATGTCCGGCAGCACGATCACCGGACTGCCGGGAGCCCCGAAGGTATATGCTTCAGCGCAAAGGACGGCTCGCTTCCCCACTGCCCAACTGATATCATTGGCTGGTGCCAAAGATGATTGTGGCCGGCACCGGTTCGAGTTCGTCACCGGCCACTACGTCGCCATGGCCGGCACCGGCTCGAGTTGATCCTAACACTCCCCTCTTCTGTGGAGCCCATGCGGGGTCGATGAAGGTCCTCACAACAAAAGGATCCGGCAAGACACCTGCTGTGTACGCCGGCGTCGCCTCCGCGGTGGCCTTCATGGGACCCAAGCGGCGGCGGCCTCCCATGTTCTACTTCTCCTCGATGATGGCGGCGGACGCGGAGGCGCTGGCCACCGACTCGTCGCTCTCCGCGCACCCGGCTTCTGTCGCTGCTTGCATGGCGTGGCCACCGGCATGGGAGTCTCGGCCACAAAAACGGGAGACGCGGTACGAGGCGGCGGCGTGGACGGCAGCAACGACGCCGGTGCGCCGCTCCTCGTCGAGCTGGCTTGGAGCGGCGAGTTGCTGAACCGCGCGCCGGCTTGGGGTGGCAACTGGCTCCGTCGGGCAAGGGGAGGGAGGTGGATCGGCGAGCTGCATAGCTCGTATCCGGCGGGCTACCCAGTCGGCTTGGATGCAGAATAACTACTCTTCGTAAGCCATTCTAAGAGTGGAAAAAATGGTGGAGGAGATAGGGGAGCGACGGAGGTGTGCGATTCTTGGCCGACATTTGGCCTCGTTTAAATAGGAGATTAAATAGACAGCAGACGGGAGGAGCTCGGCCGGCGTTGCGTTTAACGCCGGCCCGGTCATGAACGGACGTGTGTCCAGAGTGGGTTTCTCGGCTTCCACACGGGCGGGTTTCATGGAGGCGTTTGAATGCCGCACGGAGGCGTGTTCAGCCGGGCATGCCGCGAGTGGCGCCCTCGACTCTGACCTAGGACACCGCACCGTTCTTCCACTAACGTGTGGGCTCTTTGGGTGCATGGCCTGCATGTCAGTGACCCAATGCAGGCAGCACACAGCAGAGAAACCTTTGGTGGGCCAGGGCGGTCAGAAGCGGGCATTTCATAAACCGATGATTGTTCATTGAGTATGACGTCATCTTTGCATGTAGTTAAGCCTACTATGTTGATAGCCCGTTCGATACGTTGTGACTCATAAAGACCGATGCAAACATCAATGTTCTGCTTATCACAGATAATATTGATTAATACCCGTAACAATCCATGTCCTTAACAAAGGGTGCATGCACGTATAGGTTGAGCGTGTGTCTTGTGTCGTGTGCTGTGTGCATGCAGGCATGCGAGTGTTGCGTGCGTGCAAGGGTGTGTTTCAGTGTTGTATGCATGGGTGCATACGTGCGTGTGTTCGTGAGTGCATGTGTACGTGTCAGTGTTGCACGCCAGCATGCGTGCGTGTGTACATTATGTGTACGTGTCAGTGTTGCACGCCTACATGCGTGTGTGTCTTGCGTGCGTGCATGTGTACGTGCGGAGTGAGGCTACACGTCAGTCGACTGACTTTTTCATCTACATGATCTTGAGATTTTATTAAGTCACCATAGGTGCCTCGTAGTCGAGTGGAACATCTCCTCCCACTGAACGTACATCGCCGGAAAATACTGAAATTAACACAAGATAAATGCGAGCACAGGGACTTTAACCTTGGTGGGCTCGAGAAACCACTTTCCTCTAACCATCCAACCACATGTTGGTTAGCACGACAAAATGTATGTGGTGACCGTGATGAGCTTATTCTGAAGTCCAACGACCATATCGTGCTTTCGCTTCAAATACAATGACCGTAAGTGTCATCAACAAAATACGGAGCACGCATCAAATACAAAGTCCGTCGGTGTCATCAACAAAATATGGAGACGTATCGTGAGCTAGATACCGTTGTACTATTGTATATGCTTATTTTCTTAGTGGCCGATTGCGTGTGTGGTGTGGTGGGCACATCATTTCTAGTTGTGGTGGGTCAACATGAAGACTCATGGGTCGGTTCCATCCTGCGCCACATATAGGTTGGACCGAGACGTGTTATACGGAGACCCATGTGGAGGACTCGGCGTACAACACGAAGCTACCAAAGTCGCGGAGGACTCTATCCCCACTGGTGATAAGCCGACTATATATGATTTGTAACCCTAGGCCCTTAGTATGTTATACAAGCTTGGGGGCTAGTTCGTCGATAGTATACACACACGCACAATGCCTGGTATTCACGTGTACTTTGTACACACCCCTATCACTAATATACAGTACCAGGAGTAGGCTCTTTCTTCAACTGCAAGGGTCCGATCCAAACTAGGGTAAAACTTTGCCTCGCATTACCATCCATCCTAACAGCCAGGGATATCCTACCGAATGATATGATGAAATCATATCTGCCAACTACTATTAGAGAGGTGTGTCGGGGGGGGGGGCAATGTGTGCGAGAGAGGCCTAAAGATAATGTGCGTGCGGGAGACACATAGGCACATATATGTGCGTATAGAGGGCTAGTAGAGACCATGCATGTGTATATACGCATGTGAGAGAAATAGTGGTTTCCAACTGAGATTAGTGAAAAGAGTGGTACATAGTAGTCAGAGAGAGAGAGAGAGAAACAGAGAGAGCATGTGCGTGAGACACCCCGACACCCTGAGAGAGATTGTGAGCATGTGTGAAAGAGAAATGCCGATGCATATAAAGTGTGTGCACTTATGCGTTAGATAGAGAGAGATATAATGCGTTTGTGAGAATGGGGCAAGGCATAGTGCATCTACGTGTAAAAGGCGGTTCTACGCATTAAATTAAAATATAAATGGCATTATTATTTTTGGATGAGATCATGAATTTTGCAAAATTGCGTATGGACAAAAATCGGTCTATCATACACCCATACTCTATTGAATTCTAGCATGTGCATGTGTTTATTTCATATTATCGATCCAGAGAGTGAGAGCGGTTTGAAATACAGGCAATGGATGCTTTTGCAATTCATATATAAACATTAATTAGTGCACCCATGTTGTCAGTGTGAAGCACTTTATACATTTGTCACTTGCATGGACACATTCCAAATTGCTAGCTACGAAATAAAATACATGTCGAATTCAACATAAAGGGGGTTTCGAAGATTCGAATTCATAGGAAGTGCATTCATCTATTTGAACCCGAGATAATGGCATTTGTAAATCAGATATAAAAGGGGGCATCAATCTTTGTTGTGAGTTTGAACATGCTATATATATTCATACGCATATCTAACTTTTTTTTTGCAACCAAGGAGATTATACCTGGAACCATGCATGAACTGAGGTAAGTTGCATATTTTTTAATATATACTCGTGTACAATGTATATTAAAATGTACCCCCTCCATTCCAAAATAATCGTAGCTTTAGGATTTTCAAGAGTAAAGATTTGTGAAGTTTGACAAATCCTGAAAGTTCAATTCAAGAGAACCGAAAACGTTAATGCTTCTGCTCCCAAATATTGAACAAAGCGCCAAATAGGCCTCTGGTCACCCGAAACCGCGCGAGACTAATGTTTTGGTGGTAGGAAATTACTGTCCTGACTCTGGCCCGTTTAGCCTATCGGCCCGATGTCCAAAGGTCTAAACCGGGGTAGGTTTGTAACTTCACCAAGACGCCAGTCTTAACCACCTCCGAGAAGCATTCATACGCCGTGGGCGCCTAAACACCCATGCGCTCGGCCGAAATCTATCCCGCCCACATTTGGGACACCTGACATGACTGTCCTACCCCCAACCCGCAATATATCCGAAATTTTAGATGGGGGCAAAGTTTGTAACTTTCCCCAAATTTCAAAAAAGCGCGTGTCAAACCGAAACATTGTTCCCCCTTAGTTCCCCGCCTCCCTCCATTTCCCCATTCATACTGCATGGGCGCGAAAATGCCCTCTCCACCAGCCGCGAAACCCCAGCCTCCTCCGTCCTCCACCCCATAGCGGCCAATCCACCGCCGCCCTCCTCCATCACGCCGGAGCCGGGACCCCGACGTCGCCATCCAACGCAACCGCAACCGCAACGCCCTCAAGGACTTAGCAGCTGAAGCCGAGGCAGAGCTGCCTCCACGATGCCGACGCCGATGTGCGCCGTACCAGAACCACTCCGACCACGCCGTCCTGCGCCTCACTGCTGCGGCTCCACTGTCGCAACCGTCCACCACACCGGAGTTGTTCCCGCTACGCCGTCGTTCGCCACCTCGGATCTGCTTCCCCGCCGCCGACAGACGGCCACCGCACCACACTCAACAACTTGGCCATGGGTTCTTCCAAGGCTGCACCGTCCTCCACAACTTCTGGTTTCCAGCAAACAACAAGATCGTCGAAAAAACAGAAGGATGACACAGCACTGCCAGCAGAAAGAGGTACTCCTCTTCCCTTATTCGTGCAAATCTTACGTCTCCGCTCACACCGTATTCATCCCATGAAAGAAACTAGTTGAGCGCTTCTTACTGCATCTTCTTCGTGATACTAAATGCACAAGGTTTCGTCCCTTTTACTATTTCACCTTTGCTAGAGGTCAGTAGCCCGCCTGGATTTCAATTCAGGGTCAGTCGAACCGCAATTAAAAGAAGCAGCACCCGCTTAGGCGCGCGGAGCACCTAGTCCGCCTATTCCCCGGGGAAGCGGTCCATCGGTGTCTATCATAGGGGTGTGGGGCGCAGGAGCTGCTTGCGTCCGATCTAGAGGTCGGCGGGGCTTGAATGGATGGCCGGGGGGGCGGTGCCAAGCACGGCGGTGCGGTGAGGTCGAGGGGAGGGCGCAGGCAGGGGAGGAATACTGCGCCGGTGGTCGCTGGCGTTTCGAGGAAGATCGTCAACACTGACTGGCTGGAGGTAGATGAAGGCGATCTGCCCGTTCTTTGTACATCGGACGGTGCAGAAAAAATTTACTGACCTATTTGCTTTCAGTCGACTGTTATTTTCATAGAGTCATGTAGTAATTGAGTGTGCGATGCAAGTTGTAGAGCTATCATATGTCTCTCGTCATTTATTTCTCACCAACCTGCTATCTGCTACCTTTACACTGTACTAATTGTGCACACACTTCACCCATACTCACACTATTGTTTTTTTATGCATGGATATTTCAGACTTTGACGCAGTGTTGATGAATGCAGAAAAGAAAAGATAGAAGTCGCTCGAGTGTAATTCGAAGATTCAGCGCTCTAATGGGTGCAGTGTTAGCAGTTGGAGACAGTAAACGTAGCTCTGTAGTTGATGATCTCAATTGCCACACACAACCATCCCAGGTGCTTGCTTTAACTTCGCGCTGTCAAATGTGGTTGCATGTTGCATATGGTGTCTAGCTTGTATTGCTTCCAATTTGGTTAAATTGCATCTGCTTACTTTACACATTATACCTTTGATAATGGCATGCCTTCCTGTTTTTGATACATACTACATATGTCTATTAACCATGTTTGTACATCAAACTAATGCTCTTTTGTATCCCTCGTCAATCACTTATGATGAGAAGGTCACCCGGGTGGGTTACTGTGAGACGCCCTACTCGTTTAAAGAGTGCAGTGTCATCCTCCCCACATGATTCTCAAGAAACAACAAGGCTAAATGAAGATAGTCAACGTAGCTCTCTAGTTGATCACCGCAATTCCCCCACACCACCATCGCAGGTGCTTGCTCTTACTTGGCAGTGTGATATGTGGTTGCATGTTGCATATGGTGTCTACCTTGTAATGCTTCTAATTAGGGTAAATTGCATCTGCTTAGTTAACACATTATACCTGTGAATATGACATGCCTTCCTGTTTTTGGTACATACTACGTCTTTCTATTAACCATGTTCTTACATCAAACTACTTTTCTTGTGTATCCCTCATCAATGCTCCTAATTTGTTAAATTGCATCTCCTTAGCTTACACATTATACATGTGAATATGACACGCCTTCCTGTTTTTGGTACATACTACATCTGCCTATCACACCATGTTCTTACATCAAACTACTATTCTTGTGTATCCTGCGTCTATCGCTTATGATGAGACAGTCATGCGCATGGGTTAATATGAGATGCAATACTCTTATAAAGAATGCAATTTCATCCTCTCCACATGATTCTCAAGAAACAGCAAGCCTAAATAAAGATATTGAACGTTGCTCTGTACCTGAAGACAGCACCCCCTACACCACCATCACAGGTGCTTGCTCCAACTTCATAGTGTGATATGTGGTTGCATGTTGCATACAGTGGCTAGCTTGTAATGCTTCTAATTAGGGTAAATTGCATCTGCTTAGTTTACACACTATACCTGTGAATATGACATGCCTTCCTATTTTTGGTACACACTACATCTATGTGTTAACCTTGTTCTTACATCAAACTACATCTCTTCTGTATCCTGCATCAATCACTTACGATGAGTCACCTTTATTTCTAGCCTGTTGCCATGTACTGCTTCTAATTTGGTCAAATACATTTGTTAGGGCACCCTTTTAATTTGGCAGAGTGATATTGGTTTCATATTTCATATGGTTTCTAGCTTGCATCGATTCTAACAAGTTCAAGCACCTTGTGCTTAGTTTACACTTTATACATCATACATGTCAATATGTCACGCCGTCCTGTTTTTCATACATATTCCATCCTCCTATCATGTGGCTGCCTTACATGAAAGTAGTGTTCACCAGTATCATGCATCAATAAGTTCCGAAGAGCAAATTTTATTCCTTTTTCTTGTGGGTTTGACTTGACAAGGCAAAATCAAGAAAGAGGAAGGAAAAGAGTAAGGAAGGCGATGATGGTGGTCCTCTGCAGCAACGTAAACGGAGCATCTGTACCGATTCTCCTTGTACTGATAGTGCATTACATGGTCCAAGTCTCCGCTCCCCTACTCCACCATCCAAGGTGCTTGCTCTAACTTGGCAGTGTGATATCTGGTTGCATGTTGCATATGGTGTCTAGCTCGTATTGCTCCTAATTAGTGTAAACTGCATCTGCTTAGCTTACACATTATACATGTGAATATGACATGCTTTCCTGTTTTTGGTACATACTATATCTGTCTATCACACCATGTTCTTATATGAAACTACTATTCTTGTGTATCTTGCATCAGTCAGTTATGATGGGACACCTTTAAGTTGGTAGTGTGATATTGGTTTGCGTCTTGAATATGATTTCTAGCATGTATTGTTTCTAGTTTGATGAACGCCACCTATGACGAGACAGTTTTAACTTGGCAAAGTGATATTGATTGCACCTTCCATATGGTGTATTGCAGTGTTTCTAATTGTTGAAGTGCCTTGTGCTTAGTTACCACATCATAGGTGTGAATATGTCAATCCGTCCATTTTTTTGTACATATTCCATCCTCGTATCATGACTTTGCCTTTCATCAGAGTAGTGTTCGTCAGTATCATGCATGAATGAGTTCTGAAGAGCGAATGATATTCCTTTTTCTTGTCGGTATGACCTCACAATGCAAAATCAATAAAGCTGAAGGAAATTGGCAAGGCATTGGATGATGGTGGTCCTTCCGAGCAACTGAAATGGAGGTTCTCTACAGATTCTACTCTGCCATCCTCCCAACAAGATTCGCAAGACAACGCAAGGCTAGACAGTCAACGTGGCTGTGTAGATGATGAGCACATCTCCCCTACTCCACCATCACAGGTGCTTGCTCTAACTTGGCACTATTATATGTGGTTGCATGTTGCGTATGATGTCTAGCTTGTATTGCTTCTAACTTTGTTGAATTGCATCTGCTTACTTTACACATAATGCCTATGAATATGACATGTGTTCCTGTTTCTACATCACACTACTATTCTTGCATATCCCGCATTAGTCACTTATGATAAGGCACCTTTAAGTCACCACTGTGATATTGGTTGTGTCTTGCATATGATTTCTAGCATATACTGCTTCTAATTTGTTGAAACGCCATACAGGTTGAACTTGGCAGAGTGATATTGGTTGCATCTTTCATATGGTGTCTAGCTTGTAGTGCTTCTAATTTGTTGAAATGCCTTCTGCTTACTTACCACATCATAGGTGTGAATATGTCACACCATCCTGTTTTTCATACATATTCCATCCTCACATCATGTGTTTGCCTTTCATCCGAGTAGTGTTCCTCAGTATCATGCATGAATGAGTTCTGAAGAGCGAATTTTATTCCTTTTTCTTATCGGTTTGGCTTCACAATGCAAAATCATTACAGCTGAAGGAAATTAGTCCGACAGTGGATGATGGTGGTCCTTCGGAGCAAATCAAACAGGGGGTCTCTACAGATTCTACTCCGCCATCCTCCCAACAAGATTCGCAAGACAACACAAGGCTGGACAGTCAACGTAGCTGTGTAGATGATGAGCACATCTCCCCTACTCCACCATCACAGGTGCTTGCTCTAACTTGACACTATTACATGTGGTTGCATGTTGCGTATGATGTCTAGCTTGTATTGCTTCTAACTTGAATTGCATCTGCTTACTTTACACATAATGCATGTGAATATGACACGTGTTCCTGTTTCTAGAACATACGTGTACATGATGAGCACATCTCCCCTACTCCACCATCACATGTGCTTGCTCTTACTTGGAACTGTTATACGTGGTTGCGTTTTCCGTATGATGTCTAGTTTGTATTGCTTATGATTATGTAGAATTGCATCTGCGTAGCTTACAACTTATACCTGCAACGATCACTTACCCATAAGACACATTTAACTTGGGACTGTGATGTAGGTTGCATCTTGCATTGTCTGCTAGCTTGTACTGCTTCTAGTTTCTTGAAATGGCACTTACGACGAGACACTTTTTACCTGATAGAGTGATATTGGTTGCATGTTCATATGGTGCCTAGCTTTCATTTCTTCTAATCTTGTTGAAATGCCTTCTGCTTACTGTTTTTTCATACATATTCCATCCTCCTATCGTACGTGTGAATATGAAACACTGTCTTTTTTGTATATATTTCATCCTCCTATCATGCGCTTGCCTTACATAAAAGTAGTGTTCGTCTGTATCATGCATCAACCAGTTATGCAGAGCTAATTTTATTCATCTTCTTGTGGTTTTGACTTCATAAGGCAATATCACAAAATAGGAAGGAAAAGAGTAAGTTAGGGGATGTTGGTGGTACTCTGCACCGACGCAAACAGAGACTCTCTAGGTTTGCCACTGCTACTGCTAATGAAGTTGAAGTCCCAAGTTTACATGATGAGTTCATCTCCCGCACTCCACCATCACAGGTGCTTGCTCTAAGTTGACAGTGTGATAATTGGTTTCATGTTGCATATGTTGTCTAGCCTGTATTTCTTCTATTTTGATTAAATTGCACCTGCTGAGTTTATACGTTATACATGTGCATATGACATGGCTTTCTGTGTCTAGAATACACTGCATCTATCTATCATACCATGTTCTTACATCAAAGTACTGTTGTTGTGTATCCCGCATCAGTAACTCATGATTGGACGCTTTTAACATGGCAGTTTGATAGTGGTTGCATCTTGCATTGATTTCTACGTTGTACTGCTTCTAATTTTTCGAATTGCCACTTATGACAAGACACTTTTAACTTGGCAGAGTAATATTGGCTGCATCTTTCATATGGTGTCTAGCTTGCATTACTTCTATTTTCTTGAAAATCCTTCTGCTTAGTTTGCACATCGTAGCTGTGAATATGTCATGTCGTCCTGTTTTTCTTACATATTCCATCCTCATATGGTTGTCTTACATCAAAGTATTGCTTGTCTGTATCATGCATCAATGAGTTCTGAAGAGTGATTTTATTCTTTTGTGTTGTGGGTACAGCTTGACATGGCAAATTCAAAAAAGAGCAAGGAAAATAATATAGTAGGGAGTGTTGTTACTCGTTGGGTGAAACGGAAAAAGGTTCTACCGTCGAGATTCTGCTGGTACTTATAGTGCAGTAGAAGGTTCAAGTCCACCAGCTGAATCTACAAACACAGTATCACCAGCTCCACCAGCTGCAGCATCCGCTTCAACTGTACCAGCATCTCAACCAGTTACTCGTTCGTTTGCTGCAGAACGGGCCAGTTCCCAAGCTGCCTTCACACCTAACACTACTTCCGAAGCACTGCTGACACAACAGGACTTGGCAAGATCAGATGAACCTCATGAGCATCAACACCAAGATGGTACCTGACCGAGTCAAGTTGCAATTGCATGCTCCTTTATATGTACTCTCACAGTTTGATGTACACTAACACTTTCCATATTCGTTGTTGAACTAGCACCATGGCGCAAGCCGAAACAGACATCAGGGATAATGCTTGACAGATTAACAAAATCTAAAGGAGGAAGAATGGAGATCCATTTTGAGGCAGGTTTAAAAAGGCCACGTGATGCTACAGAGTCAGCCAAATTAGTATCAGAGGCAACCATTGCCGTTAGGTGTCATGCGCGTATCCTCCCAACGTTGATCCAGTACAGGAATGAGAAAGACAATACCCAGGTTAACACCTTCCTTGACCATTTATTCATAAGTAATGTTATTCATCGGAATTAGTAATATTGTCTTGCTCTGTCCCATACTTTCTAGCTTCCTCCAAATAAGACTCACATTCTTTTTTCAACAGATGAGGTTCAAGTTGGATCCGAAAGATGATGCAACTAAACAAGCATGCACTCATGTTTTTTAGTCTGCTCTGCGACAGTATCGGTACCACCTTAGAAAATCTCACTTTGAAGGCAAGGCTAACAATGAAATCACCCAAACATCTCCAGTGGAATATACTACAGATGAAGACTGGACGGCCCTCGTTAAACACTGGTCTGATCCAAAGTATCAGGTAGGCTATATGTATTTGATCAGACCACATATTGAACTTGTATTTATGTATGTGCCTTACAAGTGTATCTTCTTCTAGGCTAACTGTTTGAAGAACAAAACCAACCGTTCTAAAGTGAAATTCCAACAGACAACAAGATCTCATAGCTATATTGCACACTACGAGGCTTTTGTAAATAGCTGCTACTTCTTTTTTTGTGCCATATTATCGTATCTATATTGACTTGTTCCAAATATAGAGGAAAGCCCGTGCGGACCAAAAAGAACCTGAACCGAATGCAGTGCAAATCTTCAAGGATTGCCACACCAGCAAGATGAAGGGCATGAGCACACCAGTTCAAGCTGCTGTTGTAAGTCCTTACTCCTCCTGCCTTGAACTGATTGGTACTGTGATGTGTTCATTTAACTACTTGGTTTGCAGCCAATGTCAGTTACTCTGTTCACTTTTATACACAATTGTCTTAACGTATCATTTCACCTTACATGGTTTAAAAAAGATGAAGGATATTCTTTTGGTTTTGATCTGAAATCTAGTTGTTATGTTCACGTGCGCACACAATGATAAAATAGCCTGTTTGTTTTATATCTATTTGCCCATGATATGAATGATGTCATACTATGTTCATCCTACTTTAAACCATGTCTCTTTATCCTTAGATGTCAACGAATGTGAGGAAATAGACAATACAGTAGGCATGCTACATGGACATATTTCCGAAAGTGATTTTATTATGAAGTTGGCACTACAATACATGCTAATGTATTCGAGTAGTTCACCAAAATAAGTTATGTATAAACGTTTAACCTACTTTGTTTGTTTTTGTCTCATTAGTAACTTATCCGGTACACTAATCTACAAGTTCAAACTTTTAGGAAGCTATGGAACAAATGATTGAACAGCCACAACCACCTGAAGGTGACGAGGCCACTACATGCACAATGTCACCTCTTGCTGCAGTGCGTCAGTATCTCTCCACTAACAGAGCAAAAAGCACCTTCCTGCATAATTCTAGGTTGGTTGTCAAGGTAACCTCATCCAAATCGCCTACTGAACAAAATCTTCCTGCTAGACAGAGTGATATATCTGTGCTCCAGACACAAGTCCAATCCCTAATGGACGTTGTTTCGGAAACAAGAATAGTGGTTGAGAAATGTCGTCAAGATATGAATGGTTTTGAAACCAGACTATCAGACATTCGCTTCGTTGTTAAAGAGCTATGGTGGAAAAAAGGTGGAGATCGTGCTGCTCCATCAGATTCTACAGCCTGAAACATTAGCACTCAGGTCAAATGATCTGTGCTTCTATACATCTGATGGTGCTTTTATCTGAAAGGACTGTAAACTTTATGCCAACAGGCCTTTTGTTGTATGATTGGAATTTATTTTGTTGTGATACAACATTTATGATGCTGCCACAGGCTGCAGTAATTACGAAGCTATTTTTGTATAGTGTAGGTTTATCTTAGTAATGTATTCGGCCGAAAGCTTCGTAGGAGCCCAACATGCCAACATTCGTCGGGCCCATTCCAATTGGGCTAAAAACTATTACGGGCCGAAATTGGCATGTAGCCCACTAAAAATATCTGGGCTTAAATTAGCATAAGCTTTCAAATTTTTCTGGTAGGCCTGTGCCCATAGTGGGCCTTTAACAGGCCTAAACATAATTTGGGCCCTCGGTAAAAATAGGTCGTTTATAGGTGTAAATATCTCGAGCCCATAAAAAACATGGGCCTTTAATAGACCGAAAGTGAGATTGGGCCCTGATTGTGCCAAATAACTCACTGGACTTAGCAGGCCGAAATGGTGGCCCATTTACGATGCAGATATTTGACAGGCCGAAATTCGGATGGGCCGTAAATGCGCCGACCTAATACACGGGTCTTTAACAGGCCGGAACTTTGGTCGGGCTAGATTATCGTCATTTTTATATGGGCCATTAATGGGCCCAATATGACGTTGGGTCACATATGGCCCATGGTTTACGTCTGGCGTTAACAGGCCGAAAATGACAACACGCCGAAAGTGGCCCAAATCTTTAGTGGGCCTCTAACAGGCCGAATGATAGACATGGCCGAATATGACCCAAATCCTTCATGGTCGTTTATGGGCCGAAAGTTTTGATGGCCTGTAAATGGGCCCAAATGAAGTCGGACCTTTAACAGGGCAGAAATACACTGGGCTATAATTCGTCCCAATTACTTAGCGGACTGTTAACGGGCCAGAAGTGGCCATGGGCCGCATTGATGACAAGTTTACACTAGGCCGTTGACGGGCCGATTTGACAGAGAATGTTGAGCCTTTAGCTGGGCCGGCCCATTATGGTCTACAGAATCTTGTGGGCCTTTAGCTGGGCCGGCCCATTGTGGTCCACAAAATCTTGTGGGCCTTTAGCTGGGCTGGCCCATTATGGTCCGCTAAATTTTGTGGGCCTTTAGCTGGGCCGGCCCATTATGGTCTGCTAAATCTTATGGGCCTTCGGTTGGGCCGACCCATTTAAACTTTGTGGGCCACTTTTGGGCCGATCCAGCTAAAGGCCCACAAGATTCTGCAGACCATAATGGGCCGGCCCAGCTAAAGGCCAATGAGAATTTTACACGTGGAAAACCGGTATTGGTCGTGGCTGTTAACGGGTTATCGGATCCAAAATCAGACCCAATAGCTTAATGGTGTTCCGTTACGCTGGATGCCACATGTCGGTCACCCTTGACGAAAGCACTTCTGTGATGCACGATTTATCGTCATGGAAGTGGACACTTCCGTGATGATAATTTTGGTAATGTCATGGAACACTTCTACGACAGTGCAAGTATGACTATCTTGATTCTGTCATAAATTTGTCATGGATGTACATGCATGACAAAAAACGCGACCTACTGTGACAAACACGTATGAGCACGGAAGTGTATTTTTTTGTAGTGGTTCTTTCTTTTTGAGAGTTTGATAGCAAACCTGCAATGCATCAGAAAGGGCATGTGTAGCTAGAAAAATTACATGTTTCAACACGATTGTCATATTTTTATAAGGAAGCACATACTACGTATGTGTCAAATTCCCATGGTACTATAAACCACCGATTTATCAAACACTATAAAAAATAAAGTCTGATAATACTTCGACTTGGAGTTAGAAATCTTATTTACGACTGAACAAATTATAGTCTCCGTACCGATAAGCAAGAGATAATTAGACCAACAAATAAACCATAGTTTATGGACATGGAAGATGTTGGAGAACTCACCACTGTATCATGTAGCACCAATCAGCTATCTCAGGAAATTTCAAAAGGGGTGCACCACGACGGAGAGCGAAGCATCGTGTGGGTCCTCTCCAAGCACAATCCTCGCCTGTAGCACAAACACAAAGAGAAGGAGGCACAACCAGACCCAGGTCAACCCACGATCGAATCTGAAGCCCAACCAAAATTGAAGCAAAAAAAGGGGTCGAGCAGCGACGCACCAGGGGCTCCTCGAAAAGCGAGCAGCTCTCGGAGTCGAACCTGAGAACCTCCAGGGCCGAACCTGCGAGTTTTTCTAGTATTCGCCTGACCAAAACGTTGGGACCGGCACCCTCGTGCCAAGGCATATTTTTACCATACAAACTCAAGGCAACAAGAGCGACTCCGATAACTTGTTGGGAGCGAGTCTTTCTAGTATAACAAAGTACAGCTTACTCTTAACCAGATTAAATCAAGGACCAACAACAAACAATAAAAGATCAAGAACAACTCGTATGCAATAAAGGTATGAGAGAGAAGAAATCTTTACATAAGACGACTATAAACAGTGGAGCATAAATAAGCTACACCTTTAAATACAAATAAAAGGGTCGAGGGTTCATTGCATAGTGGGCTCAGATCTGACTTGCCTCGATCATATAACCTACCCCCGTCTCTTATCACCAGATCAATCTGTTTATACAGTGGAGCTGCCCTAGTTATCACTCAACAAGAATGACCTTCCAAGGACAGAGCAACAAGTATCACAGGATCAAAAAGGATTCTAGAGACAAGAGGGAGGATTCAACTTGATACCCACAGGTGCCTCGATTGCTCAAAGGCACACTTTTTTTCAGCCACGGCTAATCATCATCGCCCCAGCACGAGAGAGAGGGTCGTGGGAGAGAAGAGGGGATTCAGAGAGAAAGGGCGAATGGGAGCACGAAGCGGCAAGCCGGTGCCCTCCCCCACCTCATCCACGCACGGGCCAACCACCGTCCACTATGCACAAGGCCAAAACGTGAAAAGACCAAAATACCCTCTGCGGGGGCACGTTATTTCTTGCGGTGGCACAAGATATTTGCCAGCCCACGCGCCCCACGGGCTACACAACCAAAACACATAGCCACGGTCACTGAACAAGGCGGCCCACACGCCGGAAACCCCACACGCCAGCGAAATACGCTCAAAACGGCGGAGTAAGCGAAAACTCAGGGAAATGGTGACTTTCATTGCGACAGGAGCAACGAATCGATCCGACGGTGCAGGTCATCCCACTGCTCGATCCGACGGCCAGAATCACATCAAGCAAACGAATCAAACGGCCAGGAGGCCCAAATCGCCGAGGAGCCAGGGAATCCGATCGTACTCGTTTTTTACCTCACCGTGGGAGGTTGTAGCCGAGGCAGTACTCAGTGAGCACCGGGGTTGCGCCTGAACGCCGTCCAACCGGTGAGGAACCGCATCGGAGTTGCGCCTTGCACCATCCCGCCGACGAGCACAAACGCATCAAACAACCAAGTGACTCTGTGCACGGAATACATGTCAAACAATATCAACAATCAGATATGCTATCGCAACAGGCGAATAAATATTTAGTATAATAGAACAATGTAATCGAAACGGGGCTAGGCAATCCAGAAAGCAATGCATATTTGATAGACTAGCTCATCTATCACTGGAACTGTAGAGTATTTATATGACTGCTAATAATAGTATGTCACTGTTGATATATTTGTAAGTCAAATGGAATGTGTTTTGTTAAAAACCCAAATAATGGCCTGACTTTGATAAAGCCACAGGACGCTACAGGGTTAAAGGATAGTTTTCATCAAGAATATGCGCATTGGGATCCACACACATGTCAGTAAATCAAGAAACTACATATGTTCCTACCTGGAGGTACCCATTCGTATTGCAAGCAAGACACTGAACAACAGTAGCAGGGATCTGCAGTAGAGTAGGGCCGATTAACGGCTTAGGATATACCTTGTGTGCCGGTGAACCTTAGATCTGAAAGCCCGCGCACCTGTCGAACATAATGACTATTAAGAGAATGATTTCAAAGTAACCATAACTGGCATAATGATTATTAAGTAACCAGGTACATAACGAATACAATGAATGTCTACATAGTACCCCATCTCTCTGAATACTGAATACATGCACACTCATTTTGAAGTACACTTTTGGAGCGATGGAAAACCAGGAAAATAGAATGCAGGGAAAAAGAAAATTAAGAGAACCAGCCAACTATGCAAGGGCACCACCTGACAGTTCATAACTTTAGGAGGTGCTTACTGTATTATCGATATAGTGATGCATCTTGTTAGAATCAGCAAATAAATGCATATGCTAGCAGTTAGTATTCGCAGGGAGAAAACAAACAATCCATTACTGAATTATGCATATACATCCCCGTGAATAAACTACACGTGCACCGCAAGATCAAACTATCCATGTGCAATCGGAGAGAAGTAACAGACTGTCCTTTTATCTTATACTCTATCTTATATGGCAGTCTGCCATGCTGATGTTGTCTTTGTATTCATTACAATATCACATATCAATCTATGTTTTTAGGTCCCTACAAATTTGTTACAAATTTGGTTAGACGAACTACACAGCAGAAGCACTTTTAGCTAACATAAGAATACACCATCATTAGGTATACAGGTTTACAACCACGATAAGCAAAACATCGCCATCTTTCTCTAGTCAACTCATGGCATGAACAAAATAACGTGACCACGGAAATATCATGTACACATTGGAGTTCATGTGTTGTTTGATCAAACAAGGAAATCAATATTTGACAAAGTATTTCAGGCTAACAAATATGGAAGAAATTAACGATTTCATATGTGAATTACCAAAGAAATTAGCCCGAGCGAGGTACAAACATCGACCACCACATACAGAACAGAAAATGGAGAAGCACTCATCCTCGCAACATATTGCCATAATCTGAGACAGAATACGAACGCACAAAATGGAAATAGTAAGCACATGCATCATAAGTAAGCCACTAAATTAGGACTTGAAAGAGTAAAATCAGCACACAAGTGGTGCTTACAACAATCTTCACACAAACTTTACACCAGCCAAAATGAAACTTATATAGATTTTCCTACCACAATGTTATAAACTACTATCTAATTGACCATCATCTGAGATAGTATCTCAAAAAACGTTATCAATGCATTTTTTATAGCTAGCTGCATTTCAACTATCCTGGTCAACCATGAATAAATTAGCAGAACACCAAGATATATGTACAGGAGCATCGGGTTCATTTGATACATATACATACAATCAACAGGATATTTTTATCTTGAACAACAATTAATCTAGTGTCTAGACAATGGAAGAAAGACATGATACGGACTATACTGCAGTCGTCCATTACTAATTTTTCATCAAGCAACAACATAATTCAAATGCATGATCTCAACTGAGGCACAAATAAACCAGATGGGAAATCAATAAACCTTCCAATTTTGGGATCCAACAGCTCTGGAGGACTGCACCTCTCCCCTTGTGATCCACCCCCCTGCAAAAAAAACAAATTGACATATCCAATTGAATCTCGAGCGGATGAACACACACACACAGAGAGATAGAGGACGAGAGGAAATGGGGGAAGTGGAGATAACGCTCACCGCTGCCTTCACACAGTGGATCTGAGGCGGCACATCTCGGTTCGTTTCCTTCACGGACGTGCACTGGCACAAGGGCGAGGGCCCATGGTTCCTCCAGTCGATGGAGGCGCCTGGAACAACGACCAGGAGGCGATGCAATGTGGGAGGACTTAGGCGGTATCGGTGAGGGAGTTCCGGACTAGGGAGTGTCCAGATAGCCGAACTATCATCATCGGCCGGACTCCAAGACTATGAAGATACAAGATTGAAGACTTCGTCCCGTGTCTGGATGGGACTTTCCTTGGCGTGGAAGGCAAGCTTGGCGATACGGATATGTAGATCTCCTACCATTGTAACCGACTCTGTGTAACCCTAGCCCTCTCCGCTGTCTGTATAAACCGGATGGCTTTAGTCCATAGGACGGACAACAATCATACCATAGGCTAGCTTCTAGGGTTTAGCCTCCTTGATCTCGTGGTAGATCTACTCTTGTAACCCACATCATCAATATTAATCAAGCAAGACGTAGGGTTTTACCTCCATCAAGAGGGCCCGAACTTGGGTAAAAACGTCGTGTCCCTCGTCTCCTGTTACCATCCTCCTAGACGCACAGATCGGGACCCCCTACCCGAGATCCGCCGGTTTGACACTGACATTGTTACTTTCATTGAGAGTTCCTCTGTGTCGTCACCGATAGGCTCGATGGCTTCTTCGATCATCATCAACGACGCAGTCCAGGGTGAGACCTTCCTCCCCGGACAGATCTTCATATTTGGCGGCTTTGCACTGCGGGCCAATTCGCTTGGCCATCTAGAGCAGATCGAAAGTTACGCCCCAGGCCGTCTGGTCGGATTTGGAAGTTTGGACTTCACGGCTGACATCCGCGGGGACTTGATCTTCAACGGATTCGAGCCACAGCCGAGCGCGCCGCACTGTCACGTCGGGCATGATTTAGCTCTGCCGCCGGACAGTACCCTGGAGGCCGCACTCGAGCCCGCTCCGATCTTCAATTCGGAGCCGGCCGCGCAGATCGAGGACGGATGGCTAGACATCACCTCAGGTGCCGCAACCACTACAGTGATAGAGCCGAACACTGACTTTGTCCCTCGCGAGGCTCGTGACTCCGAGGTGCCGGACTCCCTGCCGGATTCCGAACCTCCCGCGCCCCCAATCGAATCCGGTTGGGCGCCGATCATGGAGTTTACGGCCCCGGACATCTTTCAACACTCGCCTTTTGGCGACATCCCGAGTTCGTTAAGGTATCTCCCATTATCAGGAGAGCCCTGGCCGGACCGCGGCCAGGAAGGTTGGGATGCGGATGACGAAGAAATTCAAAACCCACCCACCGCCCACTTGGTAGCCACTGTCGATGATCTAACCGACATGCTAGACTACGACTCCGAAGACATCGAGGGTATGGACGACGATGCCGGAGATGACCAAGAACCAGCGCCTACTGGGCACTGGAAAGCCACCCCAACTCAGGACGTATACATGGTGGATACATCAAAAGGAAGCGATAATGAGGAAAAACGGGACGTGGCGAAGGACAACTCCCCCAACAAGCAAACAAAACGGCGACGCAAGCGCCGCCCGAGGACCGGCCTCGATAAAAACGGCACCCATACGGACCCAGCCTTAGAGCAGGGCGAAGCAGTGGACGATGCACGTGCCACCAAGCAGCCATCCGAACATGATGAACCGGACAGGCAACCCATCCCTGGCAAAGATAATCTCACATCACCAGAGCATACGAATCTTCATAAAAGGCTCGTCGCCACGGCAAGAAGTTTGAAGAAGCAAAAGCGGAAGCTCAAAATAGCGGAGGACGCACTCAGAATGAGATGGAGCAAAGTACTCAACAGCGCAGATAAACATGGCGCCAGTCACCAGACAAAGAGCTACCCGAAGCGCAAGTTGTTGCCCGAATTTGACGAGGAGGCCTTAAAGCCCCCGCCGCCAAAAAAGAAAGAAGCCGCCTAGCCGGATAGACGACTAGATGACAGGCCAAGAGCAACAAGGGGCGCCGCACACAAACCGGCACACGATCAGCATAAAGATCCTCGGAAGAAGGATGATCCAGTCAGATCTATTTATGGGCCAAAAAAGAAGACTCCAGGAAGCAACACAACCCGCAGAGCATTTGAAGACAACGGCACACCCAAATACAGGGGCGCCGCACATCCACTATGTTTCACCGACGAGGTACTGGATCATGGATTTCCAGCGGGATTCAAACCCGTAAACATAGAGGCATATGACGGAACGACAAACCCCGGAGTCTGGATTGAGGATTATATCCTACACATACATATGGCCAGAGGAGACGATCTCCATGCGATAAAATACCTTCCCCTCAAGCTCAAAGGGCCAGCTCGGCATTGGCTTAAAAGCCTCCCAGAAAACACCATTGGAAGTTGGGAAGAGCTTGAAGACGCGTTTCGAGCAAATTTTCAAGGGACTTATGTCCGCCCTCCGGATGCAGACGATTTAAGTCACATAACTCAACGGCCCGGAGAGTTAGCACGCAAATTCTGGAACAGGTTCCTCCCTAAAAAGAACCAAATAGTCGACTGTCCGGACGCTGAAGCCTTAGCAGCCTTTAAACACAATGTCCGAGACGAATGG
>LT934114.1:743018664-743046905 GCA_900231445.1 Triticum turgidum subsp. durum
TGCAGCACCAACGACCCGAATACATCCGAAGTCAGGGATGGAAATGGGAAGTCTTGACGCAGAAAGGATCAGCGCCGGAATAAGGAAAATGGCCCAAACAGTACGGCGGTCAACGCCGGATTCAAAAACTCTTAGCCGAACAACAAAACGTTGTCCCTCAAGGACAACAATGACGAGCTATCCAACCCAAACAAGATCCTAGACAGACTATGTCAAATACATGGTACCTCCGGAAAGCCTGCAAACCATACCCACAGAGATTGTTGGGTCTTCAAGCAGTCCGGCAGACTTAACGCCGAACACAAGGGGCTCGATACACCAAGCGAAAATGACGAACCCCAAAAGCAGCACTCCGGAAAATAGAAGACTTTCCCACTAGAAGTCAAAACAGTGAACTCACTTCATGTGATATCACAACAACAAAGCGCGGCTCCTGCCATGGCAGGACACTGTCCGCA
The DNA here is from genome assembly GCA_900231445.1 of Triticum turgidum subsp. durum. Lineage (NCBI taxonomy): Eukaryota > Viridiplantae > Streptophyta > Magnoliopsida > Poales > Poaceae > Triticum > Triticum turgidum. Next base: position 743,019,123 of record LT934114.1, read on the forward strand.
TAATGGGGATAGACCCTACCAACATTCGCTATAACAACACTCCCTTCAAAGGAGCGACGCCAGGCCTTTAAGCCAACTATACGGGCTCTGTACCACTAGAGGTTGTGTTCGGCTCATCCGACAACCGCCGTCACGAAAGGCTCACTCTTCGCCGCACCCCATTACACAGTTGCCATCAAGCACTACTGGGACGCAAAGCTTTCGCCCGCTTTAACGCTTTACCACACTACACGGCTCCTATACCTACGATGCCCGGTTAACGCGGCATAATCTCATTAAAGAGTAACTACGAGTGTTCCTCGACCACGGAGAGCGCGGGGCTGCTTTGACAGCCACTCCGACCTTGCAGGTCAAGGCCCCTAAATACGGGTCATTCAGACCCCGGGCACGGTTAGGCGAGTCCGGCGTGAATAAACAAGGGGCTTCCCAGCCGCATACCCCCTTTATAAGGGGCCGCACGTTTCAACAATGAGAGCCAATAAAGCTCAACTTTCTTTATCTACCAAATTATCCTCTATTTTAACATAACTTTTGCACGATATTTCTTAGAAACTAAGTCCTTCTCTTTTTACAGATGAAGCACGTGCTACAGCCGTCCAGGACACAGCACAACGGAGACACAGGCGCAGACGTGCAGCAGGGACCCGTTGCAAGGATTCTTTTCAGATTAAGACCCTGTGTAAACCTTTCTTACTGTCTCTTGTTGATACACATCCCCCGGTTTTCTAACATAGCCGAGGAGGAGGCTGGCGTTTTGGCATTAGCCGCGTCAGAAGTTCCAGTCTGTACCTGGACACTAGGGGCTTAGGGCATCGTTCTGCCCGGTATCATAAAAGACCGAACACCTCAGGGAGTGTTCGACATCTCGAGTTAGGCCTTATATGCATCAGCTCCGAATCATGTCTTTGGTCAAATGTTGGGTTTGCCCGGCTCCTGTGTTTTGCTGCCTTACGTTCCATATCACTGGCTAACGCGGCACCAGGAGAACTACTGCGATTGTGCCCCGGTTCGGCCGAGCGAGCACCTCAGTAGAGAAAGCCGAAAACTGACTGTCATGATATAGCGAGAGTCTAGTCAACCACTCGATCGACAATTGGAATGTTTAGAATTCATCCACTTTGACGAAGGACCGCTTCCTTGTCAGGCACATACGCACCCCGAGTTCGGAGATGAGCGGTGCCGCCAAGGGCTATATAGTAGCCCCACATTCGAGCTCCTATGGCTAAGTGAAAGTGATAAAGCATTATAGTCCGGTTGCCTAGTTTGCTACGCTATCACCTCCTTAAAAGGACCAAGACGTTGGATTAAGTGTGACAAAGCGTTTTTCTTTTTGCAAACACCCCCGCACCATGTGTGTGGGGGCTGAAGCCAAAGACTGCCATCTTTCAGATTATACATAAACATACGGCCGCACGGGAGATAGTTCAATACTTGAGCTCACAAGTATAAAAAGCTATTGTATTATAAACATGATCTCAGAAATCATACATGTCACTCAAACATAACATTTTTTGAGCACTGCGACTCTATCAAACGAGCGCCCTGCAGGACTTCCTCAAAATAGTGCTCGGTGGGGAACCGGCTTCTATCCGAACCCCGGGATGCAACAGCGGTGGCATCCATCACAGCCCAGTATGTCTTACCACGGGCAAGAGCCATCCGCGCACCTTCTATACACGCCGACCGCTTCATCGCCCCAATACGCGGCACCGCCCCAAGGAATTGCTGCAACAAGCCAAAATAACTCTTCGGCTTGGGTCTTCCCGGCCACAGGTGAGTGACCACATCCATCATGGCAAGTCCGGACAATCTATTTAGCTCAGCCCACTCAACCAGCCGATCACTCAGCGGAAGTTGACGCTCCGGACTATGGAATTGAGACCAGAAGAGCTCTTCCATTTCGTGACCCTTCTGGCTTCGGAAGTGCACGACTGCGTCCGCCGCACTCGCTGCCAAGTCGAGATAAGGATCCTCCGCACCATACAATCGGCCAAGCTGAGCATACTTCGGATCCATGAACTTCCTCCACAGCATAAAGGGCTTTCCAGCCACAATGTCTCGGATTTGGCGCAGTTCCTCCTTCATAGCCCGCATCGCACTACGGGCATCCTTGGCTTTGGCGTCGGACTTCTTCAGGTCCTCTTGTTCCGCTAGACGTTCTCTTTCAAGAACCTCCTGGCGGTCGGTAGCAACTTTTAATTTCGCGGCCATTCCGGCCATTTCCTCCCTGCTTCGGCAGTGAGCAGCCTTCTCGGCTTCTAGCTCTTCCGCTGCCTTCGAGGCAGCCGCCTCGCTTTTTCTGGCTTGCTCCTTGGCCCGAGCAAGTTCGGCTCGAAGGCCTTCCATAGCAGCAGCGCCATCTGCATCAAGCATAAAAATTGTAAGGCACGGGCGTCAGCTCCCTTACTAGGCGACCGCGGAGCAACCACGTACCTTGTGACTCATCAAGTCGTTTATTGACCAGCGAGATGTCCGCATCCGCAACATCGAGTTGCCTTCCCAGCTCGGCAAATCCATTAGTCCGACTAGCCACCGGACGATCCGCCACCTGCATAGGAAAGGCGGCATTCTATAACTGAGATTACAATCCTTGGCACGCTATCGCTTTCGACAGCATACCAAGTCTCAGGGGCTACTATCTATACAGGGCGCACTTCATGTGCAAAACTGTCAAAAGGTACGTTATTTTTTGCATACCTCAAAGCCCGTTAGCAAGCTTCCGACGGCCTCATACAACCCGCTCTCAGCGGACGAGATCCTTTCAATAACCGTACTCATTAATGTGAAGTGATCTTCCGAGATGGACGCCCTCTTAAGCAAATCCTGCAGTTCCACCGGCCGTACTCCAGTGGGTGCCGAACTCTCAGGCCCCGCCGGACTCGGGGAGACCCTCCACGACGACACCTCAGGGTCGTCCGCCCCGCATGATGGGGCGGTAGATGGAGGCGTTTCACTCTCCATCATCTCCGGACGAAGGTCCCCCCAAGATGAGCTGTGCTGAGACAGGCTGAGATCCGAACTACAAGATGAAAACTTCGGTTACCCTCAAAAATTAAACAGGGGTATCCACTATTACAAAATTCCTCCTTTTTACTTACGGCTCGCTGGAGGGCTGATTCCTCCGAGGAGACAGTGCGGCCGGTGCTTTCCCCGGCACAGGACCTTCCGGCACAGATTTCTTTCCCTGCTTCGAGGCCTTGGCCTCCGGGTCTTCGGAAGCTGTCCTCTTCTCCCCCTGGAAGGAGGGACTCTCGATTCCTCCCTTACTGAAAGCCTCCTTGGTAGAGGTGGTAGTTTCCCTGTGCCCCCCTTCGCCCTCCTCTGAGGACGCAACTTCCAACATTTTGATTAACACGGGATCTTTCGTGGTCTCCGGGAGGGGGGCCGGACACCGTATCAGTTTCGCTAGCGCTATCCACTCTTGTTCAAGGGATAGCTGGTTAAAGGGCGAACCCATGATAAATAAGTGGATAGTGTGTCCGGACACAGGGCTACTTACTTGAGTATCCGGGCGATTGCAGCTTAGGCCAGCGTCCTCGGTCAGGTCCGGACGCATCTCTTGCGATCCGAAGAATAGTTGGTACATCTCCATGGGTGTCGAATCCATAAAGTGTTGAAGAGCTCGTGGCCCCTCCGGATTAAATTCCCACAGGCGGAGGGGGCGACGTTTGCAGGGCAGTAGGCGCCGGATCAGCATGACCTGTACTACTGCGACAAGATTGATCTCCCTTTCTTGGAGGCCTCGAATCCGGTCCTGCAAAAGGGGTACGTCTTTGGGCGGCCCCGGTCACACCCCCTATTGACCCATGACGTCAGCTGTTGTGGAGGGCCTGAGCGGAAGACGGGCGGCGGCCTCTGCCTGCTGCCCCTGGGAGCGGTGATATAGAACCACTCCTGTTGCCACATGCCGAGCTCCTCTTGAAAAGAGCCCTCGGGCCATGGAGCATCGGCCCTCTTGCTTATAAACGCCCCTCCGCACTCTGCCTGACGCCCCTCGATCATCTTTGGCTCCACATTGAAGGTTTTGAGCCACAAGCCGAAGTGAGGGGTAGTGCGGAGAAAAGCTTCGCAAACGACAATAAACGATGAGATGTGGAGGATGGACTCCGGAGCCAGGTCATGGAATTCCAGCCCATAATAAAACATGAGCCCCCTCACGAAGGGGTCCATCGGGAAGCCTAAACCCCTATGGAGGTGAGACACAAACACAACGCTCTCGCCGGGCTCGGGAGTAGGGATAACTTGCCCTCGGGCAGGCAACCTATGCGAAATCTCATAGGTCAAATACTTGGCGTCTCTCAGCTTCAACACGTCTTCTTCCGTGACGGAGGAGGGCATCCACCGGCCCCGTGGGTCGGAGCTGGACATTGTCGAAGGTCGAAGGTACCCGAATCTGGAGCCCTGGGTGTTGGAACTCGAGGGCGAGGGGCGGATTCGATTGAGGGAAAAGAACCGACCTTGGTCTCATTATAAAGAGGAAGAATACCGAGAGCCGTCTCCGTGACCGTTTGGAACCCGCCTTCGATGGAGGGGGCGTGGCGACGGACGCAGTTGGGTTACCCACGTCCGTATTGATGGGAATCCCGGAATAAGGGGAACACGATCTCTGCTTCGACAAGACGTGCCAAGGAAACCGCTTCGCTAAACGCGCTGAGGTGGTACAATAAAGACAATTTAAGTAAAGGCTTGGTAATGGTGTGACGTCACGCCATCAAATACGTCAGCAGATTGAACTTGTGTAAATATTCTTCTCTCTACGGTGGTATGTGGAAATTATTTTGCAGAGCCGGACACTATCCTGGTGTTCACAATCTTCTATGAATTATTCGGAGGGAGAACCCACCTTGCAATGCCGAAGACAATATGCGCGCCGGACTCGTCGTCATTGAAGCCCGGTTCAGGGGCTACTGAGGGAGTTCCGGACTAGGGGGTGTCCGGATAGCCGAACTATCATCATCGGCCGGACTCCAAGACTATGAAGATACAAGATTGAAGACTTTGTCCCGTGTCCGGATGGGACTTTCCTTGGCGTGGAAGGCAAGCTTGGCGATACGAATATGTAGATCTCCTACCATTGTAACCGACTCTGTGTAACCCTAGCCCTCTCCGGTGTCTATATAAACCGGATGGCTTTAGTCCATAGGACGGACAACAATCATACCATAGGCTAGCTTCTAGGGTTTAGCCTCCTTGACCTCGTGGTAGATCTACTCTTGTAACCCACATCATCAATATTAATCAAGCAGGATGTAGGGTTTTACCTCCATCAAGAGGGCCCGAACCTGGGTAAAAACGTCGTGTCCCTCGTCTCCTGTTACCGTCCGCCTAGACGCACAGATCGGGACCCCCTACCCGAGATCCGCCGGTTTTGACACCGACAGTCGGGGAGGACCGATCGGAGCCGCAGGCGCAGCGCCGGCGTCCATGGTAACGCCGTGTAGTGCACCGATGACCGCGGTGCTAGGGTTAGCCGGGCCGCGCATAGAGGAGCGGCGCGATGGATCAACGCGGTGGAGAAGGAGCAGCGTCACAAGATGACCTCATGGATGTGCTGGATGGTGACGGACTTCGCCGGAACTGGCCGGTACCAGGCGACGATGGTGGCGGCGGCAGTTGGGGAAGAGAGAGAGAGAGAGAGAGAGAGAGAGGATCGTGGGAGAGAAGAGGGGATCCAGAGAGAAAGGGCGAATGGGAGCACGAAGGGGCAAGCCGGTGCCCTCCCCCACCTCATCCACGCACGGGCCAACCACCATCCACCACGCACAAGGCCAAAACGTGAAAAGACCAAAATACCCTCTGCGGGGGCACGTTATTTCTTGTGGTGGCACAAGATATTTGCCGGCCCACGCGCCCCACGGGCCACACAGCCAAAACACATAGCCACGGTCACTCAACAAGGCGGCCCACACGCCAGCGAAATACGCTCAAAACGGCGGAGTAAGCGAAAACCCAGGAAAACGGTGACTTTCATTGCAACAGGAGCAACGAATCGATCCGACGGCGCAGGTCATCCCACTGCTCGATCCGACGGCCGGAATCACATCAAGCAAACGAATCTAACGGCCAGGAGGCCCAAGTCGCTGGGGAGTCAGGGAGTTCGATCGGATTCGTTTTTCTGGATGCTCATGCAGCGGCACGACGGAAACCCGGAAGGAGAGCGGTTCGTCGACAAGTTGCTTCTGCTCTGGTGATCCATCCATCAAACTGTTTCGGCTAAGAGATCGATCGGTGCGTCATATCATACTCAAGCTACGTACCTGAACTAAAGGCATGTTTATGACGTTATTAAAGAGTTTATGCATCACATTCTTAAGCTTGTAATTAAGATGATTGAACGCTATTGGACGTGACTTCTATTGTTAGTTTATTTGTAAGCATGGATTCGATTGGTTTGTGCGCGATGAACTATATTCTGCGCGTGTGCACACACAAGATAACCCAGATTATTATAATCATCTTAATGAGCCCAACTATAAGACAATGCTAGGCTCCATGCCTGACGCAACCATTCATCTTTGTCGCTCAATTTTCTTCTAGATGTACGTTTGTCTTCGTCGGTCCCTTTTGATGTTTCACACCTGTTCCAATCAATGTTGGGTGAAAACGAGCATGTGCGGTTCAAGTCAATTTCGATCCCACTACATGTGAGATGCGCAATCATCGATTAGAAACGTTAAATTTTAGAGTACCTCTACTACTTAAAAAATAGAGTAAATTACATCACTGGTGTTTTAACTTGACAAGAAAAATCACTTCAGTACTAAAATTTGTGGGGTGCTAGAACTTGGCTCAGACGTGCATATACGGTGCAAATCCCGATCTTGTACGCCCGCGGTGCTGACATGGTTGGATCCCACCCGTCAGCCAGCAGTACAGATTATTAATAGTTGCCTGTGTGACATAGGTTGGGTCCCACCTGTCAACCAAAGAGTATAAATAACAGAAAGAAGTAAAACTTGGGACCTCAGGCTTACGAGCGCGCGCCTATAGACAACCGGCCGAATGACTTTGAATGTTCTATTAGGATACACAAACGGGCTACTACAATTGCGGCCCATTTTGCTCTGCTATTTTTTTATAAAGAAATTGGTAAAGCAAATGTAAATTATGATTGTGTGTTTTAAATATTACATATATAAATAAAATATATTACATTAATAAAAATGTTCCATATTAATTTAAAAAATATTCATTCACTTAAGAAATATCCATGTAATTAAATTATGAATTAGAAAACTTTAACAATTCACATATTAGATAAAACTATTAAATTTCCTATATATATAAATAAATTGTCATATGAGTTTAAAAATGTTTACGGTTTTAACAAAATAATCATGTAGTGTATAAAACTGTCCAACCTTTAAAAACAAATTTATGTTGTCTCAAGTGTTTTAATAAACTTTATGTTTTTTTATCAAGAAACAAATTTGTTTAATGAGAAATAAATATATAAAAAATATGAGTGTAGTGTGCGAACAAATTGCAGATCGTCAATTGAACAGTATTTAAATTCTGCAACCGTTATTATAATTCATTACTATTTTTTAAGTTAAATGAATATATTTTCAAATAATACGTGATTATTTTAATTTTATGGTAGTTCCTTTTTCTTTGGATTAGAATTCAATGTATGATGTTTGGTTGAGAGGATATAAAATATATGTATGCACTTAAAACATCAAAAGATATTGGTCTTGTTGGCTAGCCATAGGCACTCAGAAGGTTTTGTTACAATGAGTATATTTATACTAATAAAGTTATATACCTTTTAAACATATTTTACCACAATATAGTTGTAATGAGTATATTTTATATTATGTAGCCGTCGTAGTGACCACACACTGATGTGGCTAATATTAATTATAATGTTTTTCTTACAAAATTCTGTAGTATATTACTATATTTTTTTGGTCAAATTTAAACTATGTGTTGCAACATAAGTTCTCTTTTAGTTTAATATTTGATGGTCATATAGATTATATAGTTCATACATGATTTATGTCTGTATGTGAATGTGTTTGTGTATATTTTACTGTGATGGTTTGTATGTTACATGCAATGTAACGATTTTTTTTGTCCTAGTGGTGTGGTATTCTTTACTGTTGGGCTTACTGTTGTTGTGTGGGCCATGTGGAATGCGAGAGACACAGCTACATTTAAGAAGAAAGATGATTAAAAACCCCTTCGAAGAATTGCTAGAGATCAATTGAAGTATTCTCAGATTATTGGGTCGCTTATGTACTTAGCAAGTGCTACAAGACCTGACATCTCTTTTGCTGTTAGCAAATTGAGTCGGTTTGTTTCAAAACCAGGAGATGTGCATTGGAAAGCTCTAGTGAGAGTTTTGCGTTATTTGAAAGGCACTGCGAACTATGGAATTCACTACACTGGGCATCCAAAGGTGCTTGAAGGGTATAGTGACTCAAACTGGATCTCAGATGCTGATGAGATAAAGGCCACGAGTGGTTATGTATCACTCATGGAGGTGGCGCTGTTTCTTGGAAGTCTTGCAAGCAGACCATCTTAACGAGGTCAACAATGGAAGCAGAACTCACAGCACTAGATACAGCTACGGCCGAAGCAGATTGGCTTCGTCGGCTCTTGAATGACTTGCCGATTGTTGAGAAACCTGTACCGGGTGTCCTTATGAACTGCGACAATCAAACTGTGATCACAAAAGTGAGCAGCTCAAAGGATAACATGAAGTCATCAAGACACGTTCAGAGAAGGTTAAAGTCTGTCAGGAAAATGAAAAACTCCGGAGTTATTGCATTGGATTATATCCAAACGTCTAAAAATCTGGCAGATACTTTTACTAAGGGTCTATCACGTAATGTGGTAGATAATGCATCGAGGGAGATGGGTATGAGACCCACAATATGAGTTGTTCACAGTGGTAACCTATTCTTTGTGATCGGAGATCCCGTGAATTAGATGTGGAAGACAAGTTGTTGGTCAACTGGGAGGAGAGTACCCTTACTGTTGAAATACCACTCTATGAAGATGCAATACTCTCCTAATCTGCATGGCAGGTTGATGTATATCTTAATGTGTTCTAAGTGGCTCTTTGAAGCAGAGATGTTGTCCTGCAGAACATCTTTTGAAGAACGCACCTATATGAGTCTGATTGTTAAACGTCGCAATCTATGAGAGTAGGGTTCTCTCTAGTAAAATCATGAAAGGTCACGGAGTATGACGCATAAGCTCCACCCGCGGGGAAGACCCACGGTAGCCACGTATCGGTCAAGGCTTTATGTGGGAAGCTAGATTCGCCGAAAACTTGCTGTTCAAGGCCCAGTCCACTGTTCAAGTTGCTTACTAGTGTAGCATAGAGTTCTAGGTGGAAGTTCAACTTAACAGTCTCCACTGCAGTACCTCGGACAAGAAAATCAAACAAAGTAGTGGCGAGGCTCAAGAATGGGAAAGTCAAGTTCCCCGGTATATAAAACAGTGTTTTGGAACCAAAGGCAAATTTTGTGTGCCTCTGGGATCTGGTGGGGGATTGCTGGAATTTTTGTCTATTTGGGCCTAGCCCAATAGCAGTTTCAGAAATTCCTAATAAATCCTAGAGGCCCACGCAACCCATTCGTGCAAGGCAAGAGGTGGAACTAAAGTTTAGTCCCACCTTGCTAGTTTAGAGGGAGTTGAACCTTTTTATAAGGGAGGCTCCTTCCCCACTTTTATGAGCATGAGAACAAAAGGGACATCCACACGCGCTTCTCCTCCGCCGCACGCCTCGCCACGCCACGCCACGCCTCGCCTCGCCTCGCCTCGTCACGACGCGCCGCGCCGCGCCGCGCCGCGGGAATGAGCCAAGCCAATGTAAATTTTTGCCACACACTATGGGTATACGAAAGGGCATGCAAAAGCTGAAATGTTTTGCTGTAGTGGAGATTGAATACGAACGGTGCACCTCTTCGCCTGCTGCCTGTTCGTTTCGTCTCCCTCGTTCTCTTCAGCTCCCAGCCCAGCCTCTCGCCTCCTTCTCTTGCGCCTATAAAAGGGAGGTCGCTCCTCCCAGAGAGATGCACCAGAATCTCTTCCTCCTCTCGCCACAAGTTCCTGAACACTGCGCTGCTGCTACGTTCTTCCTCATCCCGGCTTGCGGCGTGCACCGCACGTCGGGACAGTAGGCCTCCGAGACCGCACCTTTTGAGTCATGTACGGGAGAAGGGTGATAAGGTTTTCGGGGAGCGCTCAGCGCGACTACTGGCTGCTTCATCACGGACGATCCGGTCGCTGACGACTACTTCCCCGATGACGACTTCTTCCCCGACGTCCACGACCTCCTCGACGACATGGCAGGCGAGGACACCGACCCCAAGTCCAGCGCTTCTGCTGCTGCTGTGCCGTACGTGTTCTTCTCCTTTCTGTTAAAGTCCTGCTACAGTTCTTGGCTCTAGTTTCTGCCCTACGTATGTTAGGTTCTATGTCGTATAAGCAACTTCATCTAGTGTCTGTTCTAGATGAGTTTAGCTCAAGTTCATATATGCAGACGATGTTTACCTTCTCTCTGTCAGATTGCATGACTTGCTTTATATTCGCTATTTTAGTCATGCTTTATCTAGTATTTCTGTTAAGAAAATCATTCGATAAATTGCTCATATTTCCAACAATCCAAAAACCTTATTATAGGCAATTTACCCCGAGTGGTTTTTGCTGCTTCCATGAGACCTCCTATGTTTGAGGGTATCCACTATAAGAGGTGGCGCGTGAGAGCAGTCTTATGGTCTCAAACCATGAGTTGCTATGACGCCACTCTTGGCAAACCTGAGGGAGAGCAAGATGCCCAACAGGCACAAGCTTTTCAGAAAATGGATACCTTGTTTAAGGCTGCTCTCTTGAGTGTTCTTGGTGAGAATATTGTTGATGCTTATGCGTCAATTGATAATGGAAAAGATATGTGGGACGCACTCGAGGCCAAGTTTGGGGTCTCGGATGCCGACACTGAACTGTACATCATGGAGCAATTCTATGATTACAAGATGACTGAAGAGCGCTCTGTGGTTTAGCAGGCTCATGAGATACAGTCATTTGCTAGAGAACTTGAGCACTTCAATTGCATGCTACCGGACAAGTTTGTTGCCGGGGGTATCATCACTAAGCTTCCTCCTTAATGGAGGAACTTTGCTACCTTACTGAAGCATAAGAGACAGGAGTTTTCCGTTCCGGATCTCATTGGTACTCTTGATGTGGAAGAAAAGGTGAGAGCAAAGGACACACGTGCTTGAGGTATTGAGGGAGGATCTAGTGCCAATGTGGTACAGAAGCAGAACTTCCAGCCCCACAAGTTCAAGAACAAGGGCAAGTTTGATGGTAAAGCAAAGTTTGCTGGGAAGAACAAGGCTGTGCAACACACGAACTTCAAGAAGAAGAATGGCAAGAAGAAAGGTGCTTGTCATGTGTGTGGAGATCCTGATCATTGGGCTCCTAGTTGCCCTAATCGCTATGACAAGCGTCATCCTGGGAAAGGCGGCAAGACCGCCAATGTTGTCATTGGAGACACTGACATGAAGGATGTTGGGTATGGTATATTTCCCACTATTCTTTCAGTATGTCATTCTCCTGACTGGTTGATTGACACGGGTGCTAATGTGCATGTATGCGGTGATATTTCCATGTTTTCGTCTTATCAGACCGCAGGGACTTCAACCGTGCTGATGGGCAACAGTTCAAGTGCTTCTCTTCGTGGTGTTGGCACGGTCAATCTAAAGTTTACTTTGGGGAAGATCGTGCGGCTGAAGAACGTACATTATGTCCCCTCCGTCAATAAAAATCTTGTTAGCGGATCTCTTCTGTGTAGAGATGGCTACAAGCTTGTCTTTGAGTCGAATAAATTTGTAATATCCAAGTATGGAACCTTTGTTGGTAAAGGCTATGAGTCAGGAGGCCTGTTTCGTTTATCTTTATCAGACGTTTGCAATAAAGTTGTTAATCATATTTGCAACAATAGTGAATCAAATATGTGGCATTCACGTCTTTGTCATGTTAACTTTGGTTGCATGTGCGACTAGCGAAGTTGAACTTAATCCCTAGTTTCACCACTGTCAAGGGATCTAAGTGTCAAGTGTGTGTGCAAGCTAAGCAACCTCGTAAGTCTCACATGACTGCGGAGACAAGAAATCTTGCACCACTAGAACTTATACATTCAGATCTATGTGAAATGAATGGTGTTTTGACAAAAGGTGGAAAGAAATGTTTCATGACGTTAATTGATGACTCCACTAGATATTGCCGTGTGTATCTTCTGAAATCTAAGGATGAGGCTTTGAACTTTTTCAAGATCTATAAAGCTGAAGTGGAAAACCAACTTGATCGAAAAATCAAGAGGCTTAGGTCCGACCGTGGTGGAGAGTATTTTTCCAATGAATTTGATGCTTTTTGTGCGGAACATGGTATAATCCATGAGAGGACGCCTCCCTACTCACCTCAGTCAAATGGGGTGGCCGAAAGGAAGAACCGTACTCTAACTGATTTGGTTAACGCCATGTTAGACACATCGGGTCTCTCCAAGGCATGGTGGGGGGAGGCGATATTGACTGCATGTCATGTGCTAAACCGAGTTCCCACAAAGAACAAAGAGATAACTCCATTCGAGGAATGAAAGAAGAAAAGGTTAAAGCTCTCTTATCTACGAACCTGGGGTTGTTTGGCGAAAGTCAATGTGCCAATTCCAAAGAAGCGGAAGCTGGGACCCAAAACTGTGGATTGTGTTTTCCTGGGATATGCTTTTCATAGCATTGGCTATAGATTCTTGGTTGTAAAATCTGAGGTACCTGACATGCATGTCGATACGATCATGGAGTCGAATGATGCAACTTTCTTTGAAGATATCTTTCCCATGAAGGATATTGCTATCTCATCTAATCAGGAGATGCCTAGTTCATCGAATTAGGAACCAGTTACAATTACCGAACCTGCCATTTCGATGGAACACTTTGAAATTCCTGTGGAGGAAAACAATGAAGTTCCTACTAGGAGCAAGAGACAGAGGACTGCAAAGTCCTTTGGTGATGATTTTCTTGTGTATCTCATAGATGACACTCCCAATTCTATTTCGGAGGCCTATGCATCTGAAGATGCTGACTACTGGAAGGAAGCGGTTCGTAGCGAGATGGATTCCATCTTGGTGAATGAAACTTGGGAGATAACTGATCGTCCTTATGACTGCAAACCTATAGGATGCAAATGGGTATTCAAGAAGAAGCTCAGGCCTGATGGTACTATTGAAAAGTACAAGGCTCGGCTCGTGGCAAAGGGTTATACCCAAAAGGAAGGTGAATACTTCTTTGATACTTACTCACCTGTGGCTCGACTGACCACTATTCGAGTTCTACTTTCACTAGCTGCCTCACATGGTCTTCTCGTTCATCAAATGGATGTTAAGACTGCTTTCCTAAATGAAGAGTTGGATGAGGAAATTTATATGGAACAACCAGATGGGTTTGTAATAGATGGTCAGGAAGGGAAAGTGTGCAAGTTGCTGAAGTCTTTGTATGGACTCAAGCAAGCACCCAAACAGTGGCATGAGAAGTTCAAAAGAACTTTAACAGCTGCAGGCTTTGTTGTGAACGAAGCTGATAAATGTGTGTACTATCGCCATGGTGGGGGCGAGGGAGTTATACTTTGCTTGTATGTTGATGACATACTGATTTTCGGAACAAATCTGAATGTTATTAAGGAGGTCAAGGATTTCCTATCTTGCTGTTTTGAGATGAAGGATTTAGGAGTTGCTGATGTCATTCTGAACATCAAGTTGTTGAGAGACGATGATGGTGGGATTACATTGCTTCAATCTCACTATGTGGAAAAGATCTTGAGTCGCTTTGGCTATAGTGACTGCAAGCCCTCTCCAACACCATATGATGCTAGCGTGCTGCTTCAAAAGAATCGAAGAATTGCTAGAGATCAATTAAAGTATTCTCAGATTATTCGGTCGCTTATGTACTTAGCAAGTGCTACAAGACCTGACATCTCTTTTGCTGTTAGCAAACTGAGTCGGTTTGTTTCAAAACCAGGAGATGTGCATTGGAAAGGTCTAGAGAGAGTTTTGCGTTATTTGAAAGGCACTGCGAACTATGGAATTCACTACACTGGGCATCCAAAGGTGCTTGAAGGGTATAGTGACTCAAACTGGATCTCAGATGCTGATGAGATAAAGGCCACGAGTGGTTATGTATTCACTCATGGAGGTGGCGCTGTTTCTTGGAAGTCTTGCAAGCAGACCATCTTAACGAGGTCAACAATGGAAGCAGAACTCACAGCACTAGATACAGCTACGGCCGAAGCAGATTGGCTTCGTCGGCTCTTGAATGACTTGCCGATTGTTGAGAAACCTGTACCAGGTGTCCTTATGAACTGCGACAATCAAACTATGATCACGAAAGTGAGCAGCTCAAAGGATAACCTGAAGTCATCAAGACACTTTCAGAGAAGGTTAAAGTCTGTCAGGAAAATGAAAAACTCCGGAGTTATTGCATTGGATTATATCCAAACGTCTAAAAATCTGGCAGATCCTTTTACTAAGGGTCTATCACGTAATGTGGTAGATAATGCATCGAGGGAGATGGGTATGAGACCCACAATATGAGTTGTTCACAGTGGTAACCTATTCTTTGTGATCGGAGATCCCGTGGATTAGATGTGGAAGACAAGCTGTTGGTCAACTGGGAGGAGAGTATCCTTACTGTTAAAATACCACTCCATGAAGATGCAATACTCTCCTAATCTGCATGGCAGGTTGATGTATATCTTAATGTGTTCTAAGTGGCTCTTTGAAGCAGAGATGTTGTCCTGCAGAACATCTTTTGAAGAACGCACCTATATGAGTCTGATTGTTAAACGTCGCAATCTATTAGAGTAGGGTTCTCTCTAGTAAACTCATGAAAGGTCACGGAGTATGACGCATAAACTCCACCCGTGGGGAAGACCCGCGGTAGCCACGTATCGGTCAAGGCTTTATGTGAAGCTAGATTCACAGAAAACTTGCAGTTCAAGGCCCAGTCCATTGTTCAAGTTGCTTACTAGTGTAGCATAGAGTTCTAGGTGGAAGTTCAACTTAACAGTCTCCACTGCAGTACCCCGGACAAGAAAATCAAACAAAGTAGTGGCCAGGCTCAAGAATGGGAAAGTCAAGTTCCACGGTATATAAAACAGTGTTTTGGAACCAAAGGCAAATTTTGTGTGCCTCTGGGATCTGGTGGGGGATTGCTGGAATTTTTGTCTATTTGGGCCTAGCCCAATAGCAGTTTCAGAAATTCCTAATAAATCCTAGAGGCCCACGCAACCCATTCGTGCAAGGCAAGAGGTGGAACTAAAGTTTAGTCCCACGTTGCTAGTTTAGAGGGAGTTGAACCTTTTTATAAGGGAGGCTCCTTCCCCACTTATATGAGCATGAGAATAAAAGGGACATCCACACGTGCTTCTCCTCCGCCGCATGCCTCGCCACGCCACGCCACGCCTCGCCTCGCCTCGCCTCGTCACGACGCGCCGCGCCGCGCCGCGCCGCGGGAATGAGCCAAGCCGATGTAAATTTTTGCCACGCACTACGGGTATACGAAAGGGCACGCGAAAGCTGAAATGTTTTGCTGTAGTGGAGATTGAATACGAACGGCGCACCTCTTCGCCTGCTGCCTGCTCGTTTCGTCTCCCTCGTTATCTTCAGCTCCCAGCCCAGCCTCTCGCCTCCTTCTCTTGCGCCTATAAAAGGGAGGTCGCTCCTCCTAGAGAGATGCACCAGAATCTCTTCCTCCTCTCGCCACAAGTTCCTGAACACTGCGCTGCAGCTACGTTCTTCCTCATCCCGGCTTGCGGCGTGCACCGCACGTCGGGACAGTAGGCCTCCGAGACCGCACCTTTTGAGTCCTGTACGGGAGAAGGGTGATAAGGTTTTCGGGGAGCGCTCAGCGTGACTACTGGCTGCTTCATCACGGACGGTCCGGTCGCCGACGACTACTTCCCCGACGACGACTTCTTCCCCGACGTCCACGACCTCCTCAACGACATGGCAGGCGAGGACACCGACCCCAAGTCCAGCGCTTCTGCTGCTGCTGTGCCGTACGTGTTCTTCTCCTTTCTGTTAGAAGTCCTGCTACAGTTCTTGGCTCTAGTTTCTGCCCTACGTATGTTAGGTTCTATGTCGTATTAGCAACTTCATCTAGTGTCTGTTCTAGATGAGTTTAGCTCAAGTTCATATATGCAGACGATGTTTACCTTCTCTCTGTCAGATTGCATGACTTGCTTTATATTCGCTATTTTAGTCATGCTTTATCTAGTATTTTTGTTAATAAAATCATTCAGTAAATTGCTCATATTTCCAACATCTAGCATATATGTTGTGCGTTAGATTTTCAACCCACAATGCAAGTTTTGATTGCAAGCGTGCACAGCGAGTTTCCTGACAGTGCTCTAAACTCGCTCTCTCACTGTCTTGCCCCTTACTCAAGCTCTTGTGTAAGACTGACTAATTGTATCTCTTTATGTTAGATAATGAAAAGGGGAATAGGCCAGTTAAGAAAAAACATCCCAATTGTATCATGTGCCTTTTGCACGGAAATGATGTTTGACCAGTTGTTTGGTGTTTTTGGCTATGATATTGTTTTCAATCAGTGCTGCTAATTGTTTTTCTTCTTGTGGATACTATTGTCTTCTTTTTTTTTGGTTGCTTTTTGAGTTGTGAGGCCGTGCCAATTAGTCATGCCGTCGCGGGGAGAAAATTATATCTACAGTAACTGAACTTGTCTCTAGGGTTCACTTTGGTCATTGTATTCACGAAACATAAAGTTACGGTCACTAGGCTCACTGAACCGGGTCAGCGTACGGTAACTCGTACTGTTTCGGCTCATATTTTGCACGCGTGGACGTATTTGACCAAAAAAATGGTTTGACTGGCCACCTAGACAGGACACGTCGTCCATTTCATAAAGAAGCGAGCGACCATGGCGCTATTTTGCATATTCCTCCTTGCCCATTCAGGACGGCTCGGCTTCTCCCCATAATTCACATCGACTTCTCCAAGGCTAAGGAAAGAAAGGGGAGGCGGTCATGGGAGGTGATCAGCTAGGGTTTCGTCACCGCCGATGGAGCTGTAGGCTGACGGAGCAGCGGCGGCCCGCGGGTTCGCCGATGAAGCAAGCTAAACCATGGTGCCTCGTCCCCGAGTGGAGGGAGACCCACCCGCTGTCTACGGTAAGCATCTCTGAAACCCTGAAAACCTCTATAAACCCCCTTTCTCTCTGAAAGTCGTTAATCTCACGATTTAGATGGTGCACACTCGTATTTCCTTTTAGATTGTTGATATTACTGCTACTGTTTGTTCTAGGGCTTTTGTTCTGCTAGTGATTTTTGCTTGTTAACCTAGGCTTTAATATCGTTCTGTTCATGTGCAGAAACAATCGACTATGCATCAAATTTCAGTCTTTGCATCAATTTCGATGGTTATTTCCTTGGAGTTGGTAAAAATCCTGCATACGTGAACGGAAAAAGCATATGGTATGATTATGTTGAGGGGGATGCACTGACTGTGGATAAGTTGGAAGATTTAGCCGAACAATTGGGATATGAAGTTCAGGGAAGACTGCACATGTATTACAGGAAGCTCTGTTCATTTGTGTGCTATGAAGCTCTGTTCATGTTCATGTTCATGTTAAGTTTTTTTCAGTGTTCAAATGTTACAGGAAGCTCTGAATTTTCTGAATGTTAGGAAGTTCTGAACTTTCTTCCTTAATTCACTGCTCAGCTGAAGAAATAGTGATCATTGTTCATTGTTGTACTGAAAATGTGTGAATGTTGCTATTAAGTTCAGTTTTTCTCAGTGTTGAACTGTCAAATCCAGACTGTAAATGATGTGAATTATGTGGTGCAAATGGTGCCATTTAAGTTCCATTTTGCAGCTCTATATTTTAAAGTGTTCATATCCTCAAATATATACTGTAATAGATGTGAATTTCTTGTGATCTTGAAAATTGCAGACTGCAAATATCCAATGAACTCATAAACATTTGCACTTCTCAAAAGATTTTCTCTCATCACAAATTTGCATCCCACAAACCAACTTCTTACATGACAGAGACAACACTCACATCCTAACTAGAACTAAAACTAACACAAATAGAATTGCAAAAAACAGCAGCACAACTATCTTCACAAGAGCAACCAAATCTGAAACACTTCCTGACAGTGATTTTAACAGCACTGTCATCTTCACCATCTCTTCAGTGCAGACTTGTTCCACTTCCATCTTGTTCTTCCCTTTCTTTGTCATCTCTACTTCCTTACTGCCGACAGATTCACTTATGAGATGTCCTTGCTACTTTAGATATTGAATGTAACTCTTTTCCCAATGCCAAAAGTTGCAAGGGCTTTCCGGACCTATTTCACAAAATGAAGAACAAAATTGAGAAAACAATTCCGAAGGGGATCAGAGATTCAAAACAACACGCAAGGATTCATCTCTTACTAACCTTATGATTCATGCACTTGTAAAATGTCCACCCAAGATGCTTGTCTGTGCCAGACTCAAACCGCCTGATTTGACGGATCTTACAATCAGGAGCAGTGGATCTAAGGGAGCCAGCCCGCAGCGACCATGACATTACTTGATGAGCTACCCATGCCGGATATGGCGGCCCTCGATTTGTCGCCGCTGTGGATATGATGCCGTCGTAGATTTGTCGCGGGAACAGAGACGAGATTCAACGAGATAGGCGAGAGGAAGGAGCTAGGGATTTTAGGACAGGTGAGGGGAAGGAGCTAGCGATTTGAGAGACGAGGAGAGGGGAATTGGATTTATGAAATGGACGACGTGTCCTGTCCAGGTTGGCCAGTCAAACCGTTTTTTGGGTCAAATATATCCACGCATACAAAATACGAGCCAAAATGGTACGAGTTACCGTACACTGACCCGGTTCAATGAGCCTAGTGACCGTAACTTTATGTTTCGTGAATACAATGACCAAAGTGAACCCTAGAGACAAATTCAATTACCGTAGATGTAATTTTCTCCGTCGCGGGCCACGCCGGCCAGTTTGGCCAGGTATGACACAGCCGTAGTGTAGGGTTTACAAGTGCATGAATCACTGCAGGTCTCTCTTGATCCCACCCTCTCTCGTATCAACTCCACGCATATCTGCATAGGTTGAATGGAACCCCAGTGTTGTTTGCACTCTCAAACCTGAGCGTTGTGCAACCTTGCACGCTGTTCTCTCATACTAGTAGAACAACTGTCGACCAGAGCCTTGGCCTCACGAACTGAAATAATTGTTGCATTTTTTCAAGAAGACCAGCAAGCCGATCCCTGATGTGTACGACACTGGTTTTTAGTATCGGTTATTACTAGCTTATTTGTAGCTGATGAATGATGATAGCCCCTTGTACATTTTTTGAATCTGTGTGACAACTGACAAGTGCAGCTAATAGCCTGATTTTTTACTACTCTCTTGGCTTTGTGCAGCTGCCTAGTGCTTTCGCCTCACATCACACTTGTCCTTAGGCAAGCAGGTGTAGCCCGATTAGCTTTGTTTAATCGCTGATTAATTAACAGGTGCTGCAAAGTACTTTTGCGACACACTGGCACAATTCTCAACACGTTTGAACATCATATTCTCCCTCTTTATTGATTGTTTTTTCTTTTATAAAGCACCTGAGGCTCAAGCAGGTCACTGGCCTGAGCTTTATCACTTATTCAGGGGCACAATAACTGAGGCTCCTTCAGTTCAGTAGTTCACTACAGTGTGTTAGTAGACACCTCAATACTGAAGAAGCCCATTTGCTTGCTCATCCAGCAGCCAAACCAAATGTGATCCGGTCTCGTATCAACACCAGGCATAGCGGCACATGTGGACTGGCACGACAAGGGTGGCGTCCACGACCTCGCCCTCAATGCTCGCCACACCGCCAAAGCTGTTGGCAAACTGGTCAGCTGTTGCCCTTGGCAGCATGCTAAGCGCCGGCAGAGGTTACCCGGCGAATCCTCCTCAGCACAAGGCACCATTCAAGAAGTCAGCGGATGCATGCCCAAGCTGATTGGTAAACTCCTCCCTTGCTCATCTTCCCGGGATCCACATATTCGTCAGAAAGATTGTGGCAGTGTGCAAGAAATGCCAAAGTTTGAGTTTAATAGGGTCGATTTCTCTCAAAAGATGAAGGACATCACAGAGAAATTGCAGCTTGTGCGGAAGGATGTTAATGGCCTTTTGCAGAGTTGTGACCCTAGGAGTGTCTCAAACATTGCCCAGTGTCGTCCTATCACCAAGGGGCGAATTGATGAGCCAAAACTGTACGGGAGGGACCGTGTCATGGATAGCATCATACAGGACATCACCAATGATCAATACTGTGACAAGGGTATAACTGTGCTTCCGGTTGTTGGTTCGGGGGGAATGGGGAAGACAACTCTCGTACAACACATATATCACAACCAACAGGTGATGAAGCATTTTTCAGTCATGATTTGGATATGTGTGTCACTCCATTTTAATCTGGATAAGGTGCTAGAACAGATTAAAACATACACCCCTCGAGTTGAAAGTGAAAAAGAGTGTAGTACAACAGAAGAGTTGATTGAACAAAGATTGAAATCTAAAAGGTTCTTACTTGTATTGGATGATATATGGAAGATTAATAATGAGGATGACTGGGGAAAATTATTGTCGACACTCAATAAATCAGAGGAAAAGGGTTCCATGATTCTGGTCACAACTCGGTTTGAAGCAATAGCACAGATGGTTGAAACACCTTGCCAGTCAATAAAGCTGAATCGTTTAGAATCTGGAGAGTTTAGAAAGTTATTCCTTGCATTTGTGTTTGGTGATGAGCAATATCCAAGGGATAAACAATTTTTGCTTGAGACTGGAGATAAGATAATGAAAAAACTAAAGGGCTCCCCTCTTGCAGCAAAAACGGTTGGTAGATTACTGAGTAAAGACCTTAGTTTGCGTCACTGGAGAAGGGTCCTAAAAAGTAGAGGATGGGAGAAGCAGACCGATGACAATGAAATTATGCCTGCCTTGAAGCTTAGCTATGACTTTCTTCCTTTCCATCTGCAACAATGTTTTGCCTATTCTGGATTGTTTCCTGAAGATTACAATTTCAGAAGCGACGAGCTGACCAGTCTATGGATCGGACTAGATATTTTGATACCCAATGGGCAAGACCAAATATTTGAAGACATAGGTCTGAGCAATTTAAATGAGTTAGTCATCCATGGATTTTTCAGGGAAGAGAAAACTATGTATGGTCTGCGTTATGTTATGCATGACCTGCTGCATGATTTGGCATTGAAGGTTGCATCTCAGGATTGTCTTAGTTTAAGTCTCCCTGGTGTTGGATCAGTAGAGATTCAGCCAACCACCCGTCACTTGTCAATAAGCACATATGGTTTATGTAAATATGATGCAGTGTCTGGTAAAAAACTGAAGAGTGAATTGGAAGAACTAAAGACAAGATTTAAAGTTGAAGATTTGCAAACATTGATGTTATTTGGACAAATGGATGAATGCTTTGTCAAGATATTTGGTGATTTTATTGGGGAAGCAAATACTCTTCGTGTTCTTCATTTGCCTAGCATGCTTTGTCCTGTGGAGTCCATGTTACATAACTTTGCAGGACTTGTCCATCTACGATACCTATGTCTAGGGACAAAGGAGAGCGAGATGCTTTTACCACTTAGCATCTCTAAATTTTATCATTTAAGGATTCTAAATCTTGAGTTGTGGAATGGCAGCCATGATTTGCCCGAAGACATGAGTAACCTTGCCAAATTGTGCCATTTTTATGTCCCAAGTGATGATCAGCTTCATTCTGATATTTATAATGTGGGGAAACTTAAACTCTTAGAAGAGTTAAAGGTATTTCAAGTCAATAAAAAAAGTGAAGGGTTTGAATCAAAGCAACTAGAGCACTTGACCAAGCTAAGGGAGCTTGGCATCTACAAACTTGAGAAGATAGATACAGCAAAAGAAGCAGCTCAAGCAAAATTGATGGAGAAAAGATACTTGAGGAGGTTAACATTGAGCTGGGATACTAAGCGGTCTAGTGTTGAGCCTGGTGTGGAAGCAGCGGTTCTTGAGGGCCTTCAACCACATGGAGATCTTCAAGTGTTGTGCATTAGAGGGCACGGAGGTCCTTGTTGTCCAACATGGCTGGGTGATGAGTTCGCTGTTGAAGGTCTACAATCTCTTTATCTGGATGGTGTTTCTTGGGAAGTTTTCCCTTCTTTAGGGAAGGCATGGGATCTTCGTGAATTAAGGTTTGAGCATATTGCGAGACTGAAGGAGTTTATCATAGAGAAAAGCTTTTGTGTGCTAACAAAGCTTAAACTCATTGGCCTAGGAAGTTTTGAAAAATGGGTTTACCCAGCTGAACAAGAGTCTTCCATTAGTGGAGAATTGTTGCCACCGGATACTCATATGTTCCCTCTTTTGCAAGTTCTGGTTATTAGAGAGTGCTCGAAACTGTTGTGGTTGCCTTTCTCAAACCACATTGTTTCCCCAGATTGGTTCCCCAAGCTACAAGAGCTTGAGGTACATGACTGTCCTGAATTCTTGCCAGTGATTCCCATATCCTGGATCGAAAGCCTGCGTTCTATCAGGATGAAATATGTAAAGATGCTAAAGGAGTTTGTGTACTCAAAATCGTCCGATGGAGTTGAATTGAAAATTATTGGAGAGGGTGATCTGCATAGCTTGGATCAAGTACTGGTTTTTGATAAAGAAACAAGTCTTGAGAAGCTGACACTTGAGAGGTGCCCACCTCTGGAGTTGAAGCACCTTCTGATGCTAACCTCGCTGAGGACATTGATTGTAAAAAAATCAGTTGGTCTAGTTGGACCACTAGGAAGAGGTCAGAGTGATGTGGAATGGCAGCTCCATGTCGAGTATATCAAGATCGATGACTTAACTGGTAATACTGGCGAGGAACTGACAGAGCTCCTTCCCCACCTCCCAAAGCTCTCCAAATTGAAAATACGGAAGTGTAAAAACATAAAAAAGCTGGTAGTGGGGGTGAATGTGCAACAGACAACACAAGAAGTATCAGAGATGGGGGGAGGTGAAATAACCGCAGCAGCAGAGGAAGAGGATGATGGGGTGCTGCTCTTCCCCGCTCATCTCCGTGACTCACTACGGGAATTGGATTTCTCTTTCTGCCCAGAGCTGGTCCTGGTGGACCCGCCAACTCTTGTTCCTGGAGAAGGATGGCTACATGCCTTGCAATCTCTCCAGAGATTAACAATACAGTGGTCCCCAAAGTTTCTATCCACCTTCTCCTTTTCCTGTCACATTTTCCCTTCCTCCCTGCAGTTTCTGGTGCTTTGGGATGTGGAAGGCATGGGGACACTGGAGCCCCTCTCAAACCTCTCCTCTCTCACCAGATTAAAATTGCAAGGTTGTGGAGAGGATCTGAAATGTCAGGGCTTGTGGTCTCTCCTTACCACCAGGGGCCAGCTCAACGAATTAGATGTCATGCACAGCCCTAGATTCTTTGCTGATTGGGATCCCAATCCCAGACGGGCTTTGGAAGATGCTGAGGGAGGTGAAGAGCAGCAGGCACAGCTTGTTTCATCCACACTGCGTGAGCTTAAAACAAATGACGTGACAGGACTTCTTGCCGCACCCGTCTGCAGGTTCCTCTCTTCCTCCCTCACCAAGCTGAAACTTATTGGGAATTGGTGTGAAGGGATGGAGTGGTTCAGCAAGGAGCACGAGGACGCCCTTCAACTCCTCTCCTCCCTCCAGGAACTAGAGTTTTGGCAATTCCACAATCTTCAACAACTCCCTGCAGGGCTGTGTAACCTTACCAGCCTCAAGAGATTAGCAGTCAAGTTCTGTCCAGCCATCTCGTCATTGCCCAACGATGCCCTCTCGGATTCACTGGAAAAGCTAGATATCTTCAGCTGCAGTGAGGAGCTGAAACAGCAGTGCAGGGGGTTAGTGGGAACCGTCCCCAAAATCAAAATAGACTGCAGTGACTACTGATCCAAGGTAACACAAACATATTTTTTTGTGTGTGTTTTTTCCTAATAACACATAGTTTGTTCCCATCCACTGTGCAGGACGATGCCTTGGAGTTCCCTTGTACCTTGTAGAGCTCTTCCCTCCCCATTCAAACACATGCATGACTGTGGCTGTGGTCTTCCTTTCCTGTACTTAAATCTGGTAAGTACATCTAAACTGGAATCTGATAAGACACCACGTGTGCTGATTGGCCCTGATCTTTCACCACACACTAATAACAACAATATTTGGGGATTTTTGGTAGAGAAGTGTATGAACTAGGAGAGAAGTTGATCTATCTAGCAACCAGAAATTAGATCGAATAGATAACTTGGTTGAAGCAAAGTAGATGTGAGAGGAGAAGCAGAAAATAAGATGGGGATTAAGCACATGGGGCTGCACCCAAAATACCTTTCTGATTGAGATTTCTCAACAACATACTTCTGAACTGAACTATAACTGGGCTCTCTCTTGGTTCTTGGTTCTAATTTCAGGTGGAGCCATCACATGCAAAACCACAAAAAGAAAAAAAAAATCCACTTTTACTCCTGCCATATCAGATTCCCATTTTCTTCTCAACGGTAGTGAAACTATTTAAGATTTGTTTCTCGACGCCCTTTTTCTTTCCACAAATCTATAAAATTGACGTCATTATCAGCCAATGCCTTCTGCAAGTCTATCTTCTTTTCTTCCAACAAAACCTGTGATCACCATTTGTTTTTGTTATGTGTGCAGGTGTTTGTTCAATCTTATAGGCTTCTTCATATTTTGCAATTAAATTTGGGTTATTGTTATTCATCAAGACGTGACAGTCTACTCTCCTATTTTGGGTGTCACGATTTTCACGATCAAAATAGGAGTAGGACATCAGTATTGAATAAATGAGACTTCGGGTCAAGCTACTGATTTAAGGTGATTTTTTCTTTTCATATACTGCTATGTTGCTGTCAGTACCAGGTGTTCTTGCATCTCTTTCTAATTTCTGTTGACTTTCTGATCAGGTGTTCTTATGTTTGTTTGGTGGGCTTTCAAGCTACTTGTGTTTACATTTTGTCCAAAACTCATGAAGACTGAAGGTGTGCCTGGAAAATCTTCAGTTTTAGGGATCAAAGGTTCATCTGGCATAATTATGGAAAACGATGAATTGTCAGTGTTTTTCTGCTGATCATTTTTGCGGTTTTGCCATCCAGGTATACTTGCAACTGATAGGTTTGTGGTTTTTCAATTCAGTCTATGTTCTACTAATACCAGGTATTCTCGCATCTGTCATAACTGTTGTTGTTTAACGAAATTTAATGGTGTATAGGATCTTCAGAAGAATAATCGGCATAGGATATCAGTGCACGTGTGGAGCCAGTTCAGATCATAAGCAGTAGTAGCAGTCTCAAGGTAATGCATTGCAGGGCATGTGCGATTTTGAAATTGTAAAATTCTACTATGGCACTAAGGTGCATAATCGCAGCCTATTTATAAATAACACTAGTTTGTTCCATCTCGGTACATCATTAATATGTAAATTACCTTTATTAACAGTGAATCGGGATGTCGATTAATGCTGTGCCCACAACTATTTACATGTGAAACCTGCCGTGATGGGACTGCAAGTACCTTGCCGTGGTATATTTTTACCTATTTCAGTCAGACATGCATGTACTGTCGGTAGCTAATCTCAGTTATTGATGTTTGCTCTGTTTTGTAGATGAATCTCCTCGGAAGCAACAGATTGAGTTTGCGGAAAGGTGTGGTTGACTGAGGCAGTCTTGTTCTACTGCAATAGCCGCACGCGAATGGTGCTGTTCGGTGGATGCAGTTTTAACTTCCAACTGTTCCTTGTGACATCCTTGATACCTTGCCCCTCATTCTATTCTTCCTCGGGTGCAGTGTACCAACCAAATCCGTCCAAGCGCACACTGGCCTCCCAGGAATTGCTGCAGAACACATTGTCAAGTTGTTGCTGCAGAAAGATTTTTCGAAGGTCAGTTTTGTGCAAGAAAAGTATCAGGGTCAGGTTTAAATATTCAGATCTGCTTCATTTTAGTTAAGCCCCAAATACCACAAGATGCAGCTTATTATCGAAAACTTGCACTGCAAAGGTAACAAGGGATTATTCATGTCTGCTCTGAGTACCAGAAGAGGGACATAATTAGCTATAATTGAATGGCTGGTCGAATTTTGCAGGTGTGACGACTCACTGGAGAAAGACCTGCTCCATGACTCCAGCAGGGTGTGCTTAAAACACAGCAGAGGTTCATTCATGCGAGGTAAATAGGCCCCAGTGAACTGTAACTCTGCAAGATAGCTACATGTTCTTATCAAATTAATTGACTTGAAAACATTCAGAGTCGGCTGCCAAGGAGGGTGATGAGTTACTTGCAACTGGTCCCCGTAATATCTGAAGCAGCAGAAACACAGCCCAGGCTAGAAGAAGCATAGCCTGCAGCTTAGAATTAAATTGCTGCAATGAGACTTTGTAGGCTTTGTAGCACAAAATATTGTGTGTACGATGGTTAGTATTTCGGTCATTCAGTATTACTGTAGGCTTTGTAGCACAAAATATTTTGACCCTGACCGGCAGAACCATGGCAATTACTTACACATTCATCTCTTTCAGGAACGAGACTGCATCGTCTTCTGAAGAAATCGACACTTGTCATGTTGTTAACTGAAGAAATCGACACCCAGCTGTTGGCGCCAAACCAGGCGCAGTGTCGACCATCCGATCTTCATCTAACGGCAACTTACCGCCTCGCCCCGAGCATCCAGAGGCTCTGAAGACTGGAGCTGTCGCTATTGAATTACCTTGTGCTGTCTCCTTGTTGACCTGCTGGCGAAATGGTCAGCTTTGTTCTTGAGCCTGCTTATCCAGTCATGATCCTGGGAGATTTGTGAGACGGACGTTGATGGCTTTATGTGCCGATGTGAAGACCTGGAGAGGGACGCCACTAGCTGTTTGGCAAATGGTGCTGAGATCATTGATGGAAGCCACTAGCTGTTTGGCAAAACACTAGCCGTTGTTTCAATCATTGAGAGGATTCCATGAGGTACTCCAGCAATGGGTGTGCCAACTTGAAAACGTTTCAGAATTGCAACTGCAAGAATTACACACATGTTGTTGTTATGAGGTTAACCGACTTGAAAACGTGTCAGGATTGGCTGCCGAGGAGAGAGGGTGATGAATTGAGTTGCAGCTTGCAACAGGTCCATGGAGTAAGAGTTATGCAGATCTATAGGGATGCAAATATGGTTGCTGGAGCCATGCTGCTAAGGAAGAAGAAGCATTGGCTAGGCTAGCAGAACAATAGCCTGCTTAAATAGACACATACTTCACCTCAGTTACCAATTTTCTCTCGCCGGTCTAATTCATGTACGTGTGTTGTTTCTTGTTACGGTGTCGTTGTGTGTGAGAATGGATTTGGGTGCTCTTGGTCCCATCACAGAAACAGAGCTTAATTAGTTCGGCGATGCAGAGAAATTTATGTATGTATGAGACGCAGAGCTTGGAAATTTACTTGACGACAATAGTATGAGTTGCATTACACCGGAGACCGGACTTCTTCTGTTGGTGCTGCTGCCAGCCAAAATCTCCAAAGCCAGCGTGAGCGTGGCCTATTTATTTCTCCTCCTACGTACTGTGGCGTCTGTCAACTTGTTACCGACTGACTGACTGACAGACAGACAGACAGACAGAGCTATGTAAATGCCCTGCTGAACATGGATATGGTAGTGCTCTGCTCACCTTGATGGGAAAAGGAAAGAACCGTGAAGTTTGACGTCGATGCCGCTCGCGGGC
>LT934114.1:743047542-743062578 GCA_900231445.1 Triticum turgidum subsp. durum
ACGGACGGAAGAAGCTCTGCCAGTCTGCACAAGGGTCTGTGTCCTTGAGAGCGATTCGGCGAATGTGCGTGATCAACAACATTCGCTCCACTACTCCCAACTTCTCGGGCTGCTCTGATCTAGTGGGACGCCTTTCTGGAGATCAACAAGCTTTGTGTAGTTTCTTATTCAAGTGGTGAACAAGGCAGAGAGAAATAGCAACCCATCTCGGTGGTGCAACTCGACTGCAATG
Organism: Triticum turgidum subsp. durum; assembly: GCA_900231445.1. Taxonomy (NCBI): domain Eukaryota; kingdom Viridiplantae; phylum Streptophyta; class Magnoliopsida; order Poales; family Poaceae; genus Triticum; species Triticum turgidum. Next base: position 743,047,775 of record LT934114.1, read on the forward strand.
AACATACCATGGCATGTCTTTTTTAGGGGGGTAATGAACATACCATGTTGATTGAGTTCCCCTCAAAAACATTATAAGTATTTAAATTTCTTTCTTCGCAGGGGGGTTATAAATTCAAACCCACATCTCAAACAACGTCACAACCCACATGCACGCATCAAAATAAAAAAAAAAGGAAAAGGAGACATCCAACTCGCGCATAGTTGGCCGGCCCAATTAGTGATCCTACATTTCTTCCGACGGAATTTGGCCTGTTTCCTTTTACTTTCTGGGAAATGCTATATTTAATATAAAGTACTTACATTATATTTCTGAAGCTTAAGAAATATTAACGAATTTTGACAGTATACAAAAACAGTTTAAAAATCGTTGAGCTAAAATATGTTCATGTTTTTTTTAAATCAAAATTTTTAAAAGATGTCCTAGAATTTCAAAATTATCACTAAAATGTAAATAATGTTCTTGAAATTGAAAATATTCGAAAAATCATTTTAAATCAATTTTACAATAATACTTGTGAAATATGAAAAACAAATGTTCCACTTGTCAGCGTCTATCCTCGAAATCATAAAGCATGTGTTACAGGGAGTCTTGTATTTGCACAAGTCCTCGCTCTACCGGACTTGCTGCTTCTCGCTGAGAAACAGATACGTCTCATTTGCCGCAAAAAAAAAATGTCTCATTCACGCGCTGAACCATTGGATGTAACGCGTCGTGACTTGTGCAGGGACGAACAGACTAGTTTAATTCTGTGCAGGAACGAACAGATTAGTTTTTCACTGGCTGTTTAGCACGCAGACCGTTTTCTCGCACGTTGGGCTATGTATTATTTTTTGTGCTTTCTGTGTACGTGGCCTTGTTTATCCAGGGCAGTTATGGGGCAGATCCAATCACTCGGCCACTGCTCAAAAAATAAATATACAATCACTCGGCCGTTGAATTCGGTGCGTCAAGATTCAGATTTTTGCTCTGCTTCTTATTTTTCTTCTTCAATATAAAAAATATATTTTTATTTCCTACTTTTTGTAAGCAATTGCCAACTTATGAATTATAAGAGTTATTTATTTCCTTGTGTTTTTACTATTATTACTTTTTTTTGTTTTTCTTTTGTTTTAATAATGACCTAAATGTCAACCCCCTCTAGTGGAATGCTTTTTTGGGAGTTTTTCTAGTCAAAATTTCCATATGACAAAGTTTTCAAGCCTGGTGACAACGACATTTTTTAAATTGTATCGCAACTGCAAGTTTTCAAATGGATCGCAACTGTAGTTTTTAAGTTGTGTCCCAATCAGTGTTATAGCCGTTAGACCTAGATGTTGAGTATAATGTTTATTAGGAAAAACGAGATAGACTAGAATTTTTTCTGGCTTGTCTTGTACTCCAAGTAGATGATTGTACTCCTATATATATGCCCACGAGGCTCAAACAATACATCAAACAATTCCACCAATCCCTCTCTCCCTTCTAACATGGTATCTATCGCAAGTCGATCCTAAACCCTAGCCGCCGCCGCTTCCGCACCTGCGCGCCGCCCTTGGGGCGGTCCGGCTCCATGACCGCCGCCGGGGGCCGCGCCGCCCGTACCTAGGGTCTGTCCGCCGGCCGTGTTGGCCGGCTGCCCTAGAGAGTCTTTCTTCCCGAGTCTTTGATCCGGGTTTTCTCTCTCTCGCCGGTCGCTTTGATCGACGTCTATTTTTTGGTTTTCCGGTCTATGTGATCCGGTTTGCGTCGTCCACCGCCGCCGTCGACCCCGTGTGCCTCTACTCCAACACCGGCGCGATTGTCCGGCTTCTTCACCGACCCGGCGGCCTCGCGCGTCGGCCCACCGTTCGCCCCGACCCGGCAACCTCGCGTCATGCGGCGGCCCTTCACCGCCGCCGTTCGCGCGACGGCCCGCCCATCGATCTACGTCGGCCGTCACCGCCCTGCTCCGACCGGGACTCCTGTATCACCCCGACCCGGCGGCCTCGCGCCATGCGGCGGCCAATCATAGCCGCCCTGCCGCCCGCCGCCGCCGGCTTCATCTCGGACTCCGCCGCCATCGCGCCTCCACCGAGCAGTGTCCCCGACCTCGTGCGCGATCGGATTGATCACCCGCCTGCCGCCGCGATCCGCCTCATCTACCCGTGCGACCGACCTGGCCCGTCGGTTGCGCGCGCCTCCGCAGGCCCCTTGAAGACCGTCCCGAGTTCAGCGCGCCCCTCTACCGATCGAGCAACGGGCTGCCGATGCATCGCCTCGTCGGGCCGCAGCGCCTTCTCCACGTGGTTCTTCTCGGCTGCACTGACCCGCGTCACCACTGCGTCGCCTCTTTGGTCCGTAGTACCGCGGCCTGTGGTCCACCGCCGCCCAGAGACCGTCCGCTCCAGGTTGTCCCCGTGGCCGCACCGACCCCTCGCGCCGCCACTGCATCGCCCCGTCGGGCCATAGCGAGCGTGGCACGCGGTCCACGCCGCCATCCCGAGGCCGTCCCTGCGGTTGCACCGACCCGCGCTCCTCCTCCGCGCTGCCCCTTCGGGCTGTTGCGCCGTGGCCCGCAGTCCCTGCCGCTGCCCCGAGGTCTTCCCACCGTCACCCCGACCTGCCCGCCGCCGCTGCGTCGCCCCTTCGGGCCGTAGCGCGGCGGCCCACGGTCCACTTCGTCGTCCACGTGCGTTGACTTCCCGTGGTATGCGTCGCGCCGCCTTCCTTGGCGCGGGAACGCCACCGTCCGCGCCGGTCTTCGTCATGCTGTCGGGTTCTTCACCTACTTCGAGCACCGCCGCCGCACTTCTAACCTAGCCACCGCCGCTGCCGCTCTTCTTTGGCCGCCGCCGCTACCCATGTAGCCGCCCCCGCCGCCCGTCCGCCTCCTTCGTCTTCGTCCAGCACCGGCCCGTCGCCAGCGTCGCCGTCATCTACCCCGACCACTTCATCTACTCCGACAACCGCATGCGACATCGGCCTTGCACTGATTGACGCCGCAACCGTCGTCGAGTCCTTCTCTGCTGGCCTTTCCGACTCCTCCGACATGACGTACAGCTTGTGCAGGTCCTCGTCTATGCATGCCCGGTGCTGGCAACACCGATGCGTGCCTTCGTCCATGACGTGTCCCCGGGCCTGGCAAGCCTGGTGCGACTCTTCGTCAACTTCGTTTTCGTCCGTCTACGCATGCCTGGTGCTGGCAACACCGGTGCGTGCCTTCGTCTACGATGTGTCCCTGAGCTTGGCAAACCCGCCGCGACGCGTCGTCAACAACATCTTCTTCCCGGCGCACCACTACTTCGACACCAATGCGCCCATGCTAACTCGGCGCCTCCTTGCTCCCGCGGCTCCAGGGCGACTTCCTTGACACCGGCCATCCCGACTCGACATCGACCACGGCATTCTTCGCACGGCTCCCTCGACCACGGCTCCACCACCCACGCTCTTGGCTACATCGACAAACGGCACAAAGGGCTACCGCCTTGCTTGAGCAACCTCGTCGGTTGCCACTCCAGCCACGACTCCGCGATGCGTCGACCGTTATGACTGTGTGTGTGTGGGGGGGGGGGGTGTCCGTCGGCTTGCCTTCGGATTCTTCTCCAGTCTCACCGTCTGCGTCGCTACCGTCTCTAGTTGACATATTTCTTGTAGTGGTTGAGTATAATGTTTATTAGGAAAGACGAGATAGACTAGGATTTGTTCTGCCTTGTTTTGTACACCAAGTAGATGATTGTACTCCTATATATATGCCTACGAGGCTCAAGCAATACATCGAACAATTCCACCAATCCCTCTCTCCCTTCTAACACTAGGATTTTCAAGATTTATGTGGCGGTATTGTTTTTCTCGCGTGATGGGAGGCATGACTCATCTGTACAAGGGTAGTCCATGTGCGTAAGTTTCTACATGGCTCTCTTTTTTTGTACACCGAGCTGGGATATGTGTGTTATTTTTCAATTTTTTCCCGTCCAAAATAAGGGATACGAAGGATATGTGAATGCTGCTAGCTTTTTGTATTCCTTGTTGCATGTTTTGTCATTTGTTCACCGTGGCTTCCAAGGTCAGATTTGTGTAATGACTTTATTTTACATTTTTTCTCATGATTAATTGATGTTTTTGTTTTTCTTCTTCTCATTTTACTATATTTAGTAGAACATTGTTTTACTACTTTCCCTCTTCCTATTTTAGTATATTCATTTTGTTTCTTAGCTTAATATTCATTTGTTATTAGAAACTGCAAAATTGATTGTTAACTTCTTTTACAAAAAAATTCCTATTTATTATTATTATTATTATTATTATTATTATTATTATTATTATTATTAAATCATCATGTCCATCGGTAGACATGCCACTGCAAGCATTGTAATCCCGCTGCAATTGTACAAGCACACATCGACTACAACTCGGCCGGGAGGGTGGTTGTCAGGCTAGTTGCATGTCCATGTCCATATTTGGACACACGATTGCAAGTGCTGTAACATGTGCAACTTGCACAAGCCACATTGCGACTGCAACTGGAAATGGGTTGCATGTCCACTAATAGATATGGAATGGCAAGCATTGTAACTCGATTGTGTCGGTGTATAAAAGTAGTGGTTCTCCTTTTGACCCCTTTACTTGTGCATGGGCAGTTAGAGCCGCGCGCCGCGACCACACTTAGCAGGGCAGAGGAGGGAAGCCGGAGAGAAGCCGAAGCACAAGACAACCAAAACAACGCCAAGGCCAAGAACACAAAGAGCAGAAGAACGAAGTAGGTTCCCCTGGCAAGACCCTTGCCGGGGCAACCTCGGCGGCCCCGGCAAGACCCTTGTCCGGGCAGCTCGCCCAACACCAACGGAGCGCGCCACCCTTGAGCCCACGGTCTCCAACACCATCAACCACATTGGACCAGGGCTCGGGAGGCACCTCCATGGTGGCATGCGGATCTTTGTGAAGACAAAGAATACTCAAGATTAGATGAGGATTGGGAGACGACGATCCTCGGCAAGATCCTCCCCAAGGAAATCCACAAGGCCCCTGGCAAGATCCTTGCCGGGGACGACTACGACGCCATGACAAGAACCTTGCCGGGGCCCCGGCAAGGCCCTTGCCGAGGACATCAGCGGGGCCACAGCCAGGCCCGCGCCTACCAAGACTCCACCGCCGTTCCCATGCAGCTGCCAGCTCAATCAGTTGAGCAAGCACCTGCGTGGCAATGCGCGGCTTCCGAGCCAACTCAGCAAGCACCTGCGTGGTGGCATGCAGATGTTCGTGAAGATCTTCCCACCGCGCCACCTCAGCTACCTGCCTACCTGCATGGCACTACACGCATCGCTGGCCTGGGCGCGTGTCGAAGCGAGGCAAGGCGGCGACCTGATAAAGCAAGAGGACACCTAAGCGATGCATTAAATGCGTCTTGTCCTGTAATACGAGCGATAAGCTCATGACATTGTTTACCTTTCCACCTCCCGTGTGCCACTGTGGCAGCCCCTTTCTACTATAAAAGGAGGCCCGAGGCGACCAGGAGAAGGATTCGGCTCTTTGGAACTATGCAGCCACCATAGCTAGTTAGAGAGCTCAAGAACTCTCTCAAATACACACCAAAGCAGGACTAGGGTATTACGCACCTTTGCGGCCCGAACCTGGGTAAATGATTCGGTGTTCTGACTTCTAAACCTGCTCTTCTCACAACCCCGCGCCCCACAACTGTAGTAGGGATTCCTGTGATCCCATAGGTGTCGTTTCCACCGACATCTTTGGCGCGCCAGGTAGGGGAGCGGAATTGAGGGAATCTGGTTTAGTGGTTCTTCGTGGCCATGGACTCCGAGGAAGAAGACGGCCGAGTGGGCGGTGCCGTCTGCAAGCGCAAAGGACGCCCACGCGACGACAGAAAAGCTAAGTCATACAAAACTTTAAGTATTTCCTTTCTATATAAGGTTATTCCCCTCGGAGATCTTGTTCCTTGTATGAAAAACCTGCACGTAATGGGGCCCTCCGGTTATTGGCAATGCCTTTGCTCTGTTTCGAGTCCGCTCAACAGCTCAAGTGGCCGCGTCGAGAATGGCAGGGTAGCCTTCCACAATTAGCAACGCTCTTGATTCTGACTCGAGTCAAGCTTGACAGTTCGAGCGGCCGCGTTGAGAACGGTAAGGTGGTTTGACTGGCAGCAAGCACACCCGGCAGGCCATTGGGGATCCATCCTCAAGGCACCACGGCCTGGGTTTACGCACCGGCAAGCCTACCCGATTAACTTAGGGTGGACATACAAAGAGAGGTCGAACAGGAAAAATAACATGCATCATATTAGAGTACTGCAAAGTTATATTACATCATTTGCTGCGGTTCTAACTAAAGATAGAAACTGTCTTGGTGATGAACCTGCAGCGGCGATGAGAAACGGGGTGCATAATCCCGGCGCTGGCCCTCCACCCTCTGGATTCCGCCGATACGGCTGATGATGGGCTTGATACGCTCCTTGAGCACCGTGAGGTCAGCATCCTCCGGCAAGCTCTCCAGTGTGGCGTCAAAGTCAAGGTTGGGGTTCCAGTACGCTAGCTTGGTGAGGACCTTGGTCATGGCGCCCCGGCAAAGCTTCCGGGCCTCATCAGCCAGAGAGGCCGCCCTGCTGGAACGAAGATGCTCCAGGGCTCCAAGAACACCCTCGAAGAACAGCGTCAGCCTGGCATTGGGACTCGTGGTTGGCTCCGGGATGTACCTCACATTTGGCATCCCCATGGTGGCCAGCTGCATGGTGGTCCTGCTGGCGACATCTTCGAGGCAGCTGACCCAGAGCTTCTCGCCCTTCACGCGATCGGCATGGTTGGCAGCCTCGTTCTTCCGCAGCAGCTTCTCCTGTTCTAGGTCTTTGGTCAGGGTTTCCTCACGAGCCCTGACTGCTGAAAGCATCTCCTCGAGGCCCTCCAGCTTATGCTTCACGTCCTTAACGGAGCCGTTGGCCTTGGAGAGGTCCTCAGCCTTGCCGAGGACCGCACCTTGCACCTCCATTAGAGCACCGTTGAGCGTGTCCTTCTCCTTTGCCAGCTTTTGGGCTTGCTCCTTCAGATCGTCCCGCTCCACCTCAAGCTTCTTCACTTCGCCGGCATGGACCAGGGCTTGGGCATCGAGCGCCTCTTTGTGCCTCTTGTCCAGTTACTGGGTCCGCTGCGTGACAAGTGTCTTGAGCTCCTCATCCTTGCCGCGGAGTGTGGCGGCAAGTGCCTCTTCGCGAGCGGTGAGGTCCTCCTCCTGAGAGTTCGGTAGGGCCTAGTGCTGTTGACGAGTGGCCTCCTCCTTGGCGGACTTCTTCCTCGCCAACTCCTGGGCCTTCTCAAGATCAGCTTGCTGCAGAAGGAGCTCCTGTTGACGCCGGGATAGCTCGCCTTGGACGTCCTTCAGTTCCTGGTGGGCGTCGCGGAACCAACCTTGTGTCTCAGTGACACGCTCCTTGAAATCCGCCTCTGCCTTGTCCACCACTACCATCTTGGACTTGGCCTTGTCCAGACGAGTGCGGTGGAGCGCCTGGAGCTTTCGAAAGCTGGCGCCCATGGCCTGGAGGAGCCGCTCTTCCTGGGAACTGCCGCCATCGGCGCTCGGCTCGTCAACAACTTCAAGGCCGGCGGCGGCAAGCACTTCCTCGTCGAAAACCTCCCCATCGATGGGCGCCCTGGTGCTCGCCATCTCTAGGAGGTGGACAAACAAGTCATCGCTCACCTTCAGATACAGGTCCGAGCCGGAGGCAGTGGAGGAGGAAGGCTAGTCATCAACTACCTCCTCCTCGGTAGCGGCCTTGCCGGCCTCCCTGGCAGGCCCCTTGCCGGCCTCCTCGGCAGCAGCCTTGCCGGGCTCCCCGGCAGGCCCCTTGGCAGCGTCCTCAGCCGCACCCTTGGCGGCCTCCTCGACACTGATCTTCTCGGCCTCCACCGTGGCGTCCTTTGTGACATCCTTGATGACGGTGTCTATGTCCTCCTAGTCTGCTGGGGGGATCTAGATATCGAGGAGGCGATAAGGCGAAGCCAAGGCCAAATTTCAGAAGGAAGATAAACAGAAGAACAAGAACAGGGACGGAAGGCCAGAGACGTACCCGTGCTGGGCTGAGAAGAAGTAGCCCCTTCCCCGCCAACATCTGGCGCCAAGGTGGGGCCGCCAGCATCCAAGTTCACCTCCTCCTCCTCCGTGTGCATGGGTTCGGTGCTTGGCGCCCTTGTCGGGGACGCCCTTCGGGGCGGCGTGGTTGATGGGGGCGGCGCGTTGGGGGTGGCCCTCGCTGGCTCCTCCTGCTGATGTCCTTCTCCTGCGATCTCGACAGGGTCAGCGCCAATGGATCATACACCCAACACATGTCGACGAGGGGCAAGTGGCGAGCTTACACTGGGGGCTGCTCCGGGGCTGCTATCCGGACTGCTCAACACCACCAGTGGTGTGCCGGAAGTACCTGCCGGGGGCTGGCTGCTCGCCGAAGCCCTGGCCCTCTTCACCCTCTGGGCCAGCGTCTCCACGTCCCTGCGAAGATGAAAACAAATCAAGATAAGCGACACGGTCTGAGGAGATGGAGATGGCGAAAAAGAACAAGATACTTACTCGTCCTCCACCTCCTCCTCTATCGCCTTCCTCTTCCTCCATGGGCTGAGGGACCCGAAGTCGAAGACGACCTCCGCGTCAACATCTGCCGGAGGAGGGGAAGAAGGTGGAGTCTGGACACGCTTAGACGAGGAAGAGGCAGTTGCTTTCTTCTTCGCCATCACGGCCTTCACCAGCTTCTTCGCCGCCACGGCCCTTGTCTGACGCACAAACTCCTCCGAGGTCGGCCGTGGCCGCACAGCCCTGCCAGGCCAGACCGGCTCGCCGGAGCTGGTCCGCCGCAGGACTCGCCCTCTCCCCATGGCCGGAGGGTCAGTAGCCTCGGCCTCCTTCTCCGACGATTCGTCGGCCACCTCTTTGATGAAAGGGGCCCTAGTGCCGGTGCTGCTGGCCTCCCCAGCAGATGCCGCCCGCTAGGCGAGCTCCTTCTCCCCCACAGCCGACGCGGCCTTGTCCTCCATGCCGCCGGCATTGCCAGCCTCCCTGGCGAGCTCCGCCTCCACCGCACTGGCGGCGATGTACTCCAGCTCTGCCTGGGTGGTGTCCCGGATGAGCAGCGGCTCGGCAACAACATATCCCTCATGCAAGGTGTCGAAGAATTCCTGCACTTGATCTGCCTCCGGCTCGACCCAGCTTGGATCGAGTCCGTGCGCGTTGAAGTCCGGCATCATGGCGATGATGTCGTTCCTGTGAGAGTTATTGCTCAGCGGGACCACCCCCGCCGGCAACCCAAACAGAAGCCCCTTGGCGACCTTGCCGGCCTTCGCAGCCTTGCCAGACCGCTCGACCTTGCCGTGGCGGTCCACGTCAAGATGGAAGAGCCGCTGGCAGAAGTGAGCGTGCCCCATCACCATGAAGTTATTATCCAGGCCGGGGCGAAGCCGCATGATGTCAGCCGCGTTCGTAAAAAGCCAGGCTGGCCTCCCCTTCTTATGCAGCGGAGCGATCCGGCGACGGAGGAAGTCAGCTCCAATCATCTCGAGGGTGAGCACGGCCGCGGTAAGACGAAGAATCCTGGTGATGGCGACTGTGAGCTTTTTGTCGTTGACATCGACATCGCTCCAGTCATCTCTACGGACCGGCGGCGCGTCGCGAACCCCGCAAAAATCTGGCGGGTCCTTCTCCTCAATCCAGCACACCGGCTCCACCACTCATCCCACTTCTCCTTCTGGGCGCCCTCCGGATATGCCTTCTTCTCCTGGGTCCTTGGGATCCAGGCGACGCAACCAGAGATGGCGCCCCCCTTTGGATTCGAGGGAAGAAATAGTGGCGGAAGAGCGCCGTGTTGGGATGCACTCCGGCGAACCCTTCACAGAGATGGGCAAAAAGGGCCATTCACGCCACGACATTTGGAGTAAAATCCAAAAGATGAAAGCCATAGGTATGCATGACATCACTAAAGAAATCGGAGGAAGAGGAGCAGCGCCCGCATGAGAAGTAGTCAACGAAAAGCGGGTACCGATTCGGGGCGGCCTCGGTGCAATTGGCACGGATGACACGCGTGGCTGGATGCCCCGTCGTCTGTCTCCCTGTCTTGCACCCCCATAGGGGCTTGAAGCAGCCCCTGAGTTCAAACACGTCGACCGTCAGGGGGAAGTAGGCGAGTTGCGTCCGCCGCACCGCCAACTCACTCTCCGGCGGCTCCGTCGCCCCGGCGTCTTTGGCCACTCCCTTGCCCTTGGTGGATTTGGGGGCCATGATGGCTACGAAAGGCGAGGGGCGGAGGACAACAAAGACGTAGTGGCGGCGAGCAAAGGCGAGAGCTAGAGAAAGAAGGAAAGAGGAACGACGGCTCTGAGATTGGAGAAGACGCAAGAAGGGGGGTAAAGTGAGTAGCGCGCCCGCGGTTATCCCTTTTTACGGGGAAGGCGCGGGCCGCCTCCTTTCCCATTAACTGCGAAGTGAGGCATGCGTGCGGAGATCGCCCCATGCATGCCCCCCACGTCACGCACGACCCTCCACGACGCGTGTTCAACACGACTCGTGGGGAAGCGCAGCGGACGAAAAAGTTACTAATACCTCCCTCCTTTAGTCCCGGTTATTACACGAACCGGGACAGATGGGCATCCACGTGGCCGCTGCCGGCAGCCCAGGCAGGGGGGCCTTTGGTCCCGGTTGGTGACATAAACCGGGACCAAAAGGCTTCCACGCGTCAGCAGCTGGCTGGAGCTGAGGTTTTTCTTTTAAAAAAAAAGTGGCTGGTTTAGGAGTTTTGGGGGTTATTTTTAGGTTGATATTAGCTAGCTAATAGAGAGAAGTGTCCTCTCTTACGTCCTTGGTTTACCAACGCTACTGCTATGTTCATTTCACCCGCAGATATATAATAACTCATGCATGCTCGCATCATACATCATCATATATAATAACAAGTCCTACTAATCATGCATCATCATACAACTTCTACTCGTTATTAATAATAAGTCATATAATCATCATCCTCATAGTCATCGAACCCAACCCTACATAATTGTTCTTAGCACATGATCATCAGTATCAGGTAGGACCTAAACACCCTTAAGTTAGAATAGCATAAAACAATATAGACCCTGACTCTTTATTATGAAGAATGGAGATCATCCTGTCTCTTGCGGTTCTCTTCCTTTTGCTTCCAAGATGCTCCTTACGATTGTCCATACATTTTTTCCATTCTTTGATTGTCATGTCTCCACTTCTTTTAGGAATCCGGTATGGACAGTTGAGATTCGTAGGTTGCCATTCTGATACATCAAATGAGGCACACAATCCTCTGCGATTCTCTGTTGAAAAACATAGTAATAACTTCGTAGTTAGCAATGATATACTAGTTTTAGAAGTATGAAAAAGATGCACGGATGTCGTAATAGTAAAAAACCTTACCAGGGTATCTTCATGATAGTTATCGTAGTTCAACACGTGCACTAGTGGCACGTATTGACCATAGTGTTGAGGATTTCGATTGTAGACATTGTAATTCTCAAGATCAGTACAAAATGCGATCAGATTATTTTTCTCCTTATAAGTTAATTCGGAGCCATCGGTGTAGTGGGTTTTGTCTACCATCTTCCGCACATTCTTTGAACAATCAAAATAAGCTGTCAATGAAAATAAGCTGTCAACTATTTTGAAATAAAAAATATAAATTACTTAATAACTATGTTAAGCTCATATGGGGGAAGAATTGGAGGTGTATCCACAAGGACCCAAATCTCCATATTGTCTTGCTCGATTGTAGGATCACCTAGATCCATGGTGACAAGCATACCCTCATCAAAACCATACATCTTGCAAAGTGCTTCCCAATTTTTGCAACCAAAATGGGTTACACTCTCAGCATTGTACAACTTACTTGAAAATCCACACCATGATGGGTCCTTAGGAGAATTATTTTGGTTTCATACTTTCATGGTCTTTAAAACCCATCCTCTCCAAGACATAGCGTTTTGCATAGCATGGGATAAGCTAGTCGAATTGGAAAAGATGAAAAATACACATTAAAATAGTTGAAGTCGTGCTTAATTACGAAAAAAACTATTGTCATCGTTGTGTACCGTATGAACATCGAAGGTCTCCTCGAGCTTAATGCTGAAGCGCCGATCTTCGTCCAGCTCAATGAACCCGTCGCATATACCACGGTCGTTGTGGCACCGGTCGCACTCCCCCGGGCGGTTTTCGTCGTCCGAGTACGATATTTCCGGCCTATGTTCATAATATGAGCATTCAATAAAGTAGTTCCGGGAATGAAGGAGAAGCAACCCCGCGATTTTACCATTCAAAGTAGGAGTACTTTTCCAATATGAGCATTCAATAAGCAAAACCAAATCATAAAATAAAGTATTCAAATTAGCATGCATGCATTCAATTATAAGCAAAAGTACATCATCTCTTGTGTCCGTACATCGTCGAATATTATCACTAATACTCCTCGAATACTATCATCCATATAGCATCACTAATACAGCTAGAATTGTAGCGCCCGACGGGTATCGTCGCGGGCGGTGGACACCCAAAGATAAGGAACCATCACAGGATCATAGCTCCAGTGAGATCCCTGAAGAACCTGCCAGGTATTGTCGAACCTGCCCTCCAATGCAACCATGTAGCGACGGACGTGCTCGTCCTCCTCGCGTACACGGTGATGTACCACCTCCGCGGTGTCCGGAAGTCTCGGCACCGTCACTGGCTCATGCGACCGCCACCAAATAAGGATCGGGTCAACAACGGGCTGCCTCCTCACCAACCTACGTCCCTCGGAAGGTAGTACCTCCCAATACCAGCCCGGCGGAGCCCAGTCCCGAACATGGCCCTGATCAAGCAGGCCTCCACCGCCGTGTCGACGACGACGAGGATGCGGGATAGGCATCGCCGACGTCGATGCAGGAACTACTTCTATATATAGTTAAATAAAGTAGTTTTATTAATTAAATCAACTAGTTCAACTACTAAGCACTTACTATAAATAAATAAAGTAGTAATTACTAAAAACAAACTACTTCTATATATAGTAAAATAAAGTAGTTTATTAAATCAACTATAGCTACTTCAACTATATATGAAGCACTTACTATGAATTATCATAAAGTAGTACTTACTAAAAATAAACTAGTTTAACTATAGTTCTGTTATTTTTCTAACTAATTATATTAAACACTTTCTCTTCTTATTTTTTCCTTTTTCCTCTATTCTAAATATGAACATATTCATAAATGACTTCTATCATTCACAATTTTCCTATACATACACAATAAATTGACAAAGAAAATACTATGAACAAAAAAATCATTAAAATTCTATGAACAAAATTACAACAGAAAAAAATCATAAAAATTCTATGAACAGAAAAAAATCATAAAAATTCTATGAACAGAAAAAATCATAAAAATTTGACATATTCGATCTTTGCATATATATGAACATACAAATATGCATATATATGAACATACAAACATCTTTGCATAAAAAATCAACAAAAAAAAATCTAACACATTATGAACAAATTAATTACACAATATGAAAAAAAATCTGATAGAAAAATCTATGAACTACACATCTAAATTACTACACATCTAACAAAAAAACTATGAAACTACAAAAAAATCTAACAAAAAAATTACTACACATCTAAATTAGTTGCTCACGGCGACGGTGTCGGGGACGGCGACGGCGACGGCGACGGTGAGGTGCGGCGCGGGGCTGGGCGGGGCGGCGCGGCGACGGTCGACGGTGAGGCGGCGGTGCGGTGCGGGCCGGGGCGGGGCTGTAGTTTTAACAAACTATAAATGGGTTGTAGTAAATTCCATTAGAATTCAAAAATGGGCTACACATTCTTACAAATCTCAAATGGGCTATAAGTTCTCTACCACACACTTCTGGCCTTACTAAGTTGACGCGTCCCCTAAAAAAACAGAGTTGATGCGTATATGCAAGGCTTTGTCAACTTATAATCAACACACAGTTCTAGCAGCAGTGGCCGTTGGATGTCCATCCAACGGATGCCGTGCTTCTTCTTCAATCTCGGATATTCTAGCTTCACCCGCCCAAAAAATGATTCCTCCCCCTGACATCTGGGGCGCACCGTTTCGGAAGCTGACCTGTGGGCCTACTAAGTTGACGTACCAAGGGCTTTGTCAACTTTAGTCAATAATAAACGATTCTAACTACAGTGACCGTACGATGTCCATCCAACGGCCGTCATGCTTCTTCAACCTCTGGTCTTCTTGCTCCAGCCGCCCAAAGCAGCGCCTGTCGTGCCGCCTGCTCCTGCCTCCCGTGGCCGGCTGTACTGCCGAGGAGGCCTCACCGCCCCCTACTACTCCCACCGCTGGCCAGGCCATCCCTCCACTTACTCACACCCCCTGTTATTCTGCTGCGACGGCAGCGCAGCCGAACCAGTGAACCCTCGTACTCCTCTCCCCATGTGCATCCACTACCGCGTCTTCCCCGGCTCCGCGTCGTCCACCGCCGTGGTGCTCTCGGCGCGGCGTGGTCAACATGGTCAAGGAACGACTTCCATCGGACGTGGACTATACATGGAGAGGCTGATAGCTGGGTCCATGGCAGCCGCAAGGAAGTGCCTCCTTATTACGCGCAAAATAATTATTCCTCCACCTGACAGCAGGGATCCACCGGACGGGCCACCGTATTTCGCGAAAAAAATGATTCGCCCCCTGACTGCCGAGACCCACGAGCTACATCTTCGCACGCAAGGAAGTGCGTCCAGAAAAAAAACGATTCGCCCCCTGACTGCTGGGACCCACCAGCTACATCTTCGCACGCAAGGAAGTGCGTCCGAAAAAAAATGATTC
>LT934114.1:743063142-743103092 GCA_900231445.1 Triticum turgidum subsp. durum
ACCAGCTACACCTTCGCACGCAACAAGTGCGTCCGGACAAAAAAAACGATTCGCCCCCCTGACTGCTGGGACCCAACAGCTACACCTTCGCACGCAAGGAAGTGCGTCCGGGCAAAAAAACGATTCGCCCCCCTGACTGCTGGGACCCAGCAGCTACACCTTCACACGCAAGGAAGTGCGTCTGGGCAAAAAAAAACGATTCGCCCCCCTGACTGCTGGGACCCACCAGCTACATCTTCGCAGGCAAGGAAGTGCCTAACAGTCGGGACCCACCTGGTCGAAGCGTACGTAGCGTTGTCATCCTGGTCGCGAACATGTACGTACATACTGGTCGATGTAGAGGCGCGCACGTGTTGTAGTAGAGGCGCGCACGTAGCATGTACACGTACTTACAGCGGCCAGGGTGCAAGAAAGAAAACACGGCCACCTATGTTTACATACGGGCGGGGTCTCGAACGCCTAGTCGCGCAGACGTACGGCGAGGGCTCGTGTTCATGGGGAGGCAACGGAATGCGTCGTGTTCATGGGGAGGCAACGGAATGCGTCGTGTTCATGAGGAGGCAACGGAATGCGTCGTGTTCATCGGGAGGCAACGGAACGCGTGGGAGCCAACCGGCTTGGACGGAACAGGCGATGGAAACGAGACCTGGGGTACCGCAGAACGAAGGAAACAGCCTTGTGTTCGACCGGCCACCATATATCTTCCTCAAAACAGACATCATACCTACCTATTATGGCATTTCCATAGCCACTCCGAGATATATTGCCATGCAACTTTTCACCGTTCCGTTTATTATGACATGCTCCATCATTGTCATATTGGTAGCATGATCATGTAGTTGACATCGTATTTGTGGCAAAGCCACCATTCATAATTCTTTCATACATGTCACTCATGAATCATTGCATATCCTGGTACACTGCCGGAGGCATTCATATAGAGTCATATTTTGTTCTAAGTATCGAGTTGTAATTGTTGAGTTGTAAGAAAAATAAAAAGTGTGATGATCATCATTATTAGAGCATTGTCCCAAGTGAGGAAAGGATGATGGAGACTATGATTCCCCCACAAGTTGGGATGAGACTCCGGACGAAAAATAAAAATAAAAATAAAAAAGGCCATAAAAAAAGAGAAAAGTCCCAAATAAAAAAAATAAGAGAAAAAGAGAGAAGGGACAATGTTACTATCCTTTTACCACACTTGTGCTTCAAAGTAGCACCTTGATCTTCATGATAGAGAGTCTCTCATTTTGTCACTTTCATATACTAGTGGGAATTTTTCATTATAGAACTTGGATTGTATATTCCAATGATGGGCTTCCTCAAATGCCCTAGATCTTCATGAGCAAGCAAGTTGGATGCACACCTAGTTAGTTTCTTTTGTTGAGCTTTCATATACTTATAGCTCTAGTGCATCCGTTGCATGACAATTCCTACTCACTCACATTGATATCTATTGATGGGCATCTCCATAGCCCATTGATACGTCTAGTTGATGTGAGACTATCTTTCCTCTTTTTGTCTTCTCCACAACCACCATTCTATTCCACATATAGTGCTATATCCATGACTCACGCTCATGTATTGCGTGAAGATTGAAAAAGTTTTGAAAATGTTAAAGTATGAAACAATTGCTTGGCTTTTCATCGGGGTTGTGCATGATTTAAATATTTTGTATGGGGAAGATGGAGCATAGCCAGACCATATGATTTTGTAGGGATAACTTTCTTTGCCCATGTTATTTTGAGAAGACATAATTACTTAGTTAGTATGCTTGAAGTATTATTATTTTTTATGTCAATATGAACTTTTGTCTTGAATTTTTCAGATCTGAATATTCATACCATGATTAAGAAGATTTACATTGAAATTATGCCAAGGTATCACTCCGCATCAAAAATTCTCTTTTTATCATTTACCTACTCGAGGACGAGCAGGAATTAAGCTTGGGGATGCATGATACATCTCCAACGTATCTATAATTTTTGATTGCTCCATGCTACTTTATCTACTATTTTGGACTATATTGGGCTTTATTTTCTACTTTTATATTATTTTTGGGACTAACCTATTAACAGGAGGCCCAGCCCAGAATTGCTGTTTTTTTTTGCCTTTTTCAGTGTTTCGAAGAAACAGAATATCAAACGGAGTCCAAACGGAATGAAACCTTCGGAAACGTGATTTTCTCACCGAACGTGATCCAGGAGACTTGGACCCTACTCCAAGGGATAACAGAGGCGGTCACGAGGGTGGGGGGCGCCCCCCCTGGGCGCGCCCCCTGCCTCGTGGGCCCCCTGTTGCTCCACCGATGTACTCCTTCCTCCTATATATACCTACGTACCCCCAAACGATCAGAACAGGAGCCAAAAACCTAACTCCACCGCCGCAACTTCCTATATCCACGAGATCCCATCTTGGGGCCTGTTCTGGAGCTCCGTCGGAGGGGGCATCCACCACAGAGGGCTTCTACATCATCATCAAAGCCTCTCCGATGAAGTGTGAGTAGTTTACCTCAGACCTACGGGTCCATAGTTAGTAGCTAGATGGATTTTTCTCTCTTTTTGGATCTCAATACAATGTTCTCCCCCTCTCTCGTGGAGATCTATTCGATATAATCTTCTTTTTGCGGTGTGTTTGTTGAGACCAATGAATTGTGGGTTTATGATCCAACTTATCTATGAATAATATTTGAATCTTCTCTGAATTCTTTTATGTATGATTGAGTTATCTTTGCAAGTCTCTTCGAATTATCCGTTTGGTTTGGCCAACTAGATTGGTAGTTCTTGCAATGAGAGAAGTGCATGGCTTTGGGTTCAATCTTGCGGTGTCCTTACCCAGTGACAGAAAGGGTTGCAAGGCACGTATTGTATTATTGCCATCGAGGATAACAAGATGGGGTATTTATCATATTGCATGAATTTATTCCTCTATATCCTGTCATCTTGCTTAAGGCGTTACTCTGTTTTTAACTTAATACTCTAGATGCATGCTGGATAGCGGTCGATGAGTGGAGTAATAGTAGTAGATGCAGAATCGTTTCGGTCTACTTGTCATGGACGTGATGCCTATATACATGATCATACCTAGATATACTCATAACTATGCGCAATTATGTCAATTGCTCAACAGTAATTTGTTCACCCACCATAAAATACTTATGCTCTTGAGATAAGCCACTAGTGAAACCTATGGCCCCCGGGTCTATTCTCATCATATCAATCTCCATCACTTTTATACTTGCTTTGTTTTTACTTTGCCTTTTATTTTTACTTTGCATCTATATACCAAAAATATTATCTCTATCAGATCTCACTCTCGTAAGTGACTGTGAAGGGATTGACAACCCCTAATCGCGTTGGTTGCGAGTAGCTATCGTTTTGTGCAGGTACGAAGGACTTGTGCGTGACCTCCTACTGGATTGATACCTTGGTTCTCAAAAACTGAGGGAAATACTTACGCTACTGTGCTGCATCATCCTCTCCTCTTTGGGGGAAACCAACACAAGCTCAAGACGTAGCAAGAAGGATTTATGGCGCCGTTGCCGGGGAGTCTACGCAAAAGTCAACATACCAAGTACCCATCACAATCCCTATCTCTCGCATTACATTATTTGCCATTTGCCTCTCGTTTTCCTCTCCCCACTTCACCCTTGCCGTTTTATTCGCCCTCTCTTTCCCAATCTCCTCCTCTTTTTCCCTTTGCCTTTTCCTCGTCCGCTTGTTTGCTCGTGTGTTAGTTTGCTCGCTTGCCATCATGACTAGTCTCATATCTTCTCCGTTATCTCCCGAGAATGAAGTTCTAAATTTTAAGCAAAGGGAGGGAAAAAATCTAAAAGACGCTTGGTATAGAATTTGCAATGCTCAAAATAGATCTACCAGGAAGCAATCTACTTCAGTTCTTCTTCGTAATTTTTACGTAGGTGCTAATCCTTGGGCACCCCTCCACCGTCTACTGTTCATCCAGCTCTCCACACCACGGGGTCCTGTTCAACCACCCCTCCACGGCCACCCCTCCACCGTCTACTGTTCATCCAGCCCTCCACACCACGGGGTCCTATTTATCCATAGGCAACGCCACCGCTCATTGTTCATCCAACCCCCCCTTCCCCCTCTCCCCCCCGCAACGCTCACTGTTCATCCAATCGATCGGCTTCAGTTAGCAGCAGTAGCGAAGGAATCGCTCCATCGGGTTCAGTTAACAGCCATTGATCGATCGCTCAGGTTCAGTAACGCGTAGCCTGCAGTGCAATCGCTCGGGTTCAGTTAGAGCCCAACGCCTCGCTCGGGTTCAGTTAGAGCCAATGCCTCTCACACATACGCTTACGTGTACGAGAGAAACGCGCATCGCTCGGCCCCCGACCTCCCACCGTAACCGGCAACTCCCCAAAATTTTCCTACCCCTCGCTTCTACCACGGTTTTTTCCGTCATGGACGGCCCAAAGAATGTCATGCAGCTGTGTCTCCGGCCCGCCCAGGATGAAAAGCCCATTTTCTGTCATGATTTTTTGTCATAGAAGTAGGAGCCCATCACATCTATGATGATACCGGGTTCTGTCACAATTATCGTCATAGAAGTGTCATATGTACGACAGGAAAAAATTTCGTTTGGCCCAAAATGTCACGGATGTGTCTTTTTTTTGTAGTGCAAATGATGGTCAACTTCATTCTGATATTTATAATGTGGGAAAACTTAAACTCTTATAAGTGTTAAAGGTATTTCAAGTCAATAAAAAAAGTGAAGGGTTTGAACCAAACCAACTAGAGCACTTGACCAAGCTAAGGGAGCTTGGCATCTACAACCTTGAGAACATAGATACAATAGAAGCAGCAGCTCAAGCAAAACTGATGGAGAAAAAAATACTTGAGGAGGTTAACATTGGACTGGGATAGTAGATTTAATATTCAGCCTGGTGTTGAAGCAGCGGTTCTGGAGAGCCTTCAACCTCATGGAGATCTTCAAGTGTTGCGCATTACAGGGCACAGAGGCCCTTCTTGTCCAACATGGCTGGGTGATGCGTTTATTGTTAAAGCTCTACAATCTCTTTATCTTAATGGTGTTTCTTGGGACGTTTTCCCTTCTTTAGGGAAGGCGTGGGATCTTCGTGAACTGAAGTTGGTGGATATTGCCGGACCGAAGGAGTTTGTCATGGAGAAAAGTTCTGCATGCTAATAAAGCTTGAACTCATTGGCCTAGGAAGATTTGAAAAAAGGGTTTTCCCAGTTGAACAAGAGTCTTCCCTGGATGGAGAGCAGTTGCCAATAGATGCTCATATGTTCCCTCTCTTGCAAGTGCTAGAAATTAGAGAGTACCCGGAATTCTTGGAGTTTCCAATTTCAAACTACATTCTTTACCCAGATTGGTTTCCCAAACTACAAAAGCTTGAGATATGGAACTGTCCAGAATTCTCGGCAGTGTTTCCCATCTCCTGGATTGAAAGTCTGTGTTCTGTCAGGATGAAATGTGTAAAGCTACTAGAGGAGTTTGTGTACTCAAAATCATGTGATGGAGAAGAACTGAAAATTGTTGAAAAAAGGCAATTTGCATAGCTTAGACCAAGTGTTAGTTTTTGATAAAGAGTCACGTCTTGAGAAGCTGGAACTCAAGAGGTGCCCACCTTTGCAGTTGAAGCACCTTCTGATGCTAACCTCTCTGAAGACATTGTTTGTGACAGATTCGGTTAGTCTGGTTGGACCACTAGGAGGCGAGGGTGATGTGGAATGGCAGCTACCTGTTGAGCATATCAAGATCCACCGCTTATATAGTGGAAGGAATTGACCGAGCTCCTACCCCACCTCCCAAAGCTCTCCAAATTGAATATACAGAGTTGTGGAAACATAAAAAAGCTGGTAGTCGGGCTGGATGTGCAACAAACAAGATCAGAAGCATCAGAAATGGGGGGGAGGTGAAATAACAGCAGCAGCAAAGGAAGAGGATGATGGGGTGCTGCTCTTCCCACCTCACCTCTGTGACTCACTACTGGAATTGGAGTTTGAGAACTGCCGAGAGCTGGTCCTGGTGGACCCACCAACTCTTGTTCCTGGAGGAGGATGGCTCCAAGCCTTGCGATCCCTCCAGAGATTAACAATAGAGTTGTGCCCAAAGTTTCTATCTTCCTTCTCGTTTTCCCATCACATTTTTCCTTCCTCCCTGCAGTTCCAGAAACTCTGGTATGTGGAAGGCATGGGGACACTGGAGCCCCTCTCAAACATCTCCTCTCTTGTCACATTAGGATTGATGACTTGTGGAAGGGATCTGAAATGTCAGGGCTTGCAGACTCTCCTTACCACCGGGGGCCAGCTCAGCGATTTACATGTCCGGGACAGCCCTAGTTTCTTTGCTGGTTGGGATCCCTTGGAGGACGTTGAAGGGGGAGAAGAGCAGCAGACACAGCTTGTTTCATCCACACTGCAGGTGCTCTGGACGGAGGACGCGGCGGGACTTCTTGTTGCACCCATCTGCAGCTTCCTCTCTTCCTCCCTCACCGAGCTGCGACTTAGTGGGTTAGGGCCTGAAGGGCTGGAGTGCTTCAGCAAAGAGCAAGAGGACGCCCTCCAGCTCCTCTCCTCCCTCTATAAACTTGAGTTTTCGGGTTTCCACGATCTTCAACAGCTCCCTGCAGGGCTGTGCAACCTTACCAGCCTCAAGAAATTAACAATCAGATGTCCAGCCATCTCGTCATTGGCCAATGTTGTCCTCCCCAAATCAGTGCAAGAGCTAGATGTCAGATTTTGCTGCAACGAGGAGCTAAAACAGCAGTGCAGGGGGTTAGTGGGAACCATCCCAAAAATAAGAGCGTAGTCCAACGTAACACAAACATACTATCTTGTGTTTTTCCGCTTTGCCCTTTCCCTGCAATCCTGCTTAATAACACTTCATTTGTTCTCATCCACTGTGCAGGAAAATGCCTTGGAGTTACCTTGTACATTCTTCTAGCCTTGTAGGGATCTTCCCTTTCCATACGTACACACTTGCCACATTCATGACATGAGTGAGGGTCTTGTGGCTGCAGTCTTCCTTCCTGTACAAAAATCTGGTAATTACTCGCCGTAAAAATTATATCCACTTATACTCCTGCTATATTTAATTTCCAAAAAAAATTCAATGGTAGTGAAAGTATTTAAGATGTGTTTTTCCCACAAGTCGAGAAAACCAACAAAAATATCGGTAAATGTTCTGTGAGTCTGTGATTACCATTTCCTTGATGTAATTACCAATGAACCTGTGATTACCATTTGGTTTGGTTCTCTGTGCAGGTGTTTGTTTAATCTTATAGGCTTCTTAATATTTTGCATTTATACTTGGATTATTGTCATTTATCAAGACGTGGTAGTCTACTTTTCTATTTTGGGTGTCATGGTCAAAATATCAGCATGGCATAAGTGTGGAATAAAAGAGACTTTGGGTGAAGCTACTTATATTAAGGTGATAATTTTTTTCATACACTGCTATTTTGCGATCAGCACCAGATATTTCCTGCATTCCTAATTTCTGTTTGCTTTCTGTTCAGGTTTTCTAGTGTTTGTTTGGTACTCATCAAGACTTGATGGCATAGTTACTGAAAACAATGAGTTTTCAGTGTTTTGCTACTAATAAGGTTTGCAGTTTTTCAATCCAGTCTACATTCTACTGATATCAAGTATGCTTTCATTTTTCATGACTGTTGTTGTTTAAAGAAAGAAAAATGGCTTATAGGATCTTCACAAGAATAGCCTGCATACCATAGCAGTGCATGCACGGAACCAATTCAGATGATAGGCAGTAGTAATGGTGTGAAGGTATAGCAGTTTGAAAGTAGCTGATATTCATGCTTAAACAGTGAATTTGTGCAACGCGTTACATTGACGCATTACAGTGAATTTTTTTGGCATATGGTACTTGTTGGTTCCCTGTTTAGAGGAATATATCATGAAGAAGAAAGTCAGGATTCACTCATGGGCAATAGCAAAATACAGTTTAATGTAAGTACATTATTATGTATGTTGATTCACAGTACTTTGTGTAACGAAAAAAACAGAGAATGCGCTGGATAGATAGCTTATGTCCGCAACCAAATAACTAACCTTTATGTTTCTGCAGTATGGATTGAACTGGAAGAAGGAAGCAGTTAATAACCTGATTATAAATGCCGTATGTGAAGCTGACAGGGAAGGGGCCTAAGTTGGACTCATGAATCAGGTACGATTCTTCAGATGTTCAAACCTCTTCTTGATCGTCAGTTCACATGATCATGATTTACAAGTACTGATTCAGTGTAGCTATTGTTGGTCAAACTACATGTGCTAACGGAAAATCTAGAGAAACAGTAGTAGTCCCTCCGTTCGAAAAAATGAATGTATCTAGATGTATTTTAGTTGTAGATACATCCATTTTTGTGACAAGTAATTCCGAACGGAGGGAGTACAACAGATAGATATGTCGCTCACAACAATATGATACATACAGTCTTACAGGCCCAGATCTAGCCTCAATGGAAATGGGCAGCTTTATCTGCAGAAGTACCCAAAGTTTGGGGTAAAACTGGTGAATGGCACCAGCCTAGCTGTTGAAGTCACTGCCAGTAGTATCCACCCCATGGCACAAATCAAGTTGTTGCAGGAAATGTGTGGAAGGTGGCCTGTGTTGCTGCTGCGGCATTGTGCAAGAAAAAAACCAAGGTCAGGTCTAAATATTCAGATGTGCTTGATTTTAATCGCATGGAGAGATGATACCTTTTGTGCTAACAAGCCACTCCTATGTGCAGGTCATAATTTATTACCGAAAATTGGTACTGCAAAGCAAAGTTAAGGATGAGATTATGCATGTCTACTCTGAGTAGAGGGACACTGTGTATCGTACAATCAGCTAATGGAACGAATGCCTAGTCAAATTTTGCAGGTGTGAGTAATTGGAGGAGGTTTAGATGCCACGCTGAAAACTTTTTGGAATTGAAAGGAACATGGTACTCATGGCTCCGGCAAAGAACGGTACGCAAGGACTGCTACACCTACTCGACGACTCCAGCATTTAATGGGTGTACCTAAAACACAGCAGAAGGTTCATTCATGTGAGGTAAAGTGAAGTGTAACTCTGAAAGCCAGCTCCTTGTTCTTGTCAGGTTAACCGACTTGAAAACATTTCAGAATTTTCGCCAAGGAGAGTGATGGATTGACATGCAACCAGGCTGTGGAATATATGAAGCCATTCTATGGAAGAAGCAGCAGAAAACTGCCTAGCCTGAAGAAGTGTAGCCTGCATCTAGGTACATCTGAAGCCCGTCACTCAGAAATTGCTGCGATGAGTACATCATTCACATTCATATATGTGTGCGATGGTTATTCAGTGTTAGTGTAGTTCAAAATATTCAGAACCATGCCGATTACTTACACATTTCCTTGTCAGGAACCAGACTGCATCTTCTGAAGAAATCGACACTTCTCATGTAGTTAACTGAAGAAATCAACACCCAGAGGTTGGCGCAAAACCAGGCTCATCGTTGATCAGCATCCAACAGAAGCTTACCGTTTCACCCAGAGTTACGACACACCCTCATAGTGCATCCAACGTCTTATTCACCTGCTTTACATTAGCGTTAAAGTTGAGAGTGCCTTTCACTGGTTGTAAAGGGTATAAAACCCCGGATCTATCCGAGAGCCCTGTACTAGGGGTAAACCCTAGCTGCCATGTCCCGATGAAGAGCGTAAACGGTATCCTTAATTTGCTATATAATTCTCTCGTGATCATCCTCTGAATTCACTTAGCTATTTGGTTTGGTGTGACCTGAGAGTGATCTGGTTTTCTCAACTAGTTGGGTCTTGTCACTCCTTTGATGCTGCTACTTGGTTACCTAACCTGCGTGTTGGTGAAATAAATGGCGAGCTTGTGTTCTTCTCAACACAAGAAAGAATGCTGCTCATCTCATCTGGCTTGCAGGCTTCAAGTCCAGGCCTTAAGTTGTACAGTATATAGGAAATCCTATTCTTTGCTTCTGAAGCACGCGCTGTTGATCATCACTGTATCAAAGGCAGTGAATGCCCAAGATATCATCACCGGAGACAGAGAGGAGATGAGCACCATTTACTGTACGTCGCGCTATTGAGCAGCTCAAGATGCTCGTTTTCTTGGCCATGAACTGCACAGGATCTTGTGCTCCAGACTTGGTAGCAGCAGTATCCGTCGACCACTTTTGGGGAAACGATCAAGGTGGCAGGGCTCAGACCTTGAGTCAATGGGGGTATGGAATGAGTTCAGAAGCAGAACCATTCACTTTCCAGTCCAATTTGGTAATCAGGCCTTCATGCAACTGTTAAACCTGTGTCGTTGTCGAACTGAACTTTCTCGTTTTTGGAGTGTACATTCATAAAAAGGAGCCAAAAGATGGTTGATATTCACCACATCTTAGACATGCTATGTATGTTATCACTGTCATCATCTGATAAACATTCTATCACATCCATATCTACGCCTCCAGTCACGAAATATTTGACCAATCGCTCAGCATCACCAATGTGTGTTGTGAACCGTGCAGTACTGCTCACTGTCATGCAGTACAGCTGATAAAATTCAGGTAGAGATGTGCTTCTCTGCTGGTCATTCATGTTGGTGTGTTTCTATGGTGTCAGTGTGCGCACCATGTGTGTAAAATGAAGTAACAAAAATGGATTTGGGGGCCTGTTCTCTTTGATTCTCCCGAGCGTTGTTGCTCGAGCACCACAAAAAACAGACCTTATTAATTACAGTAGTTTTCAACGACGCAAAGGTTGGCTGGAGATTTCTTTCTTCCTTTCTTTGCATGCGGATCCAGAGTTTGGAATTTAGCGTGATGATGATACAGTAGTAGCTAGTAGTATAGTGCACGGCTCTAGGGAGGGAGTGCTAGCCAGCCATGATGTGCAACGGTAGAAACCTGCATCTGCAACAAGTCCGGTTCAGCAAGGCTTGATGCCGCGGGGTACGGTTTAAGAGCGGCGACTGCTGCCGCGGGGTACGGTTTAAGAGTGGTGTATGTCAGTCAGTGTGCAGATGTGGAGGAGGCAAGGGGCTTTTGTGTCTTGGGTCTGAATTTGGCGCTTCAGTTTATCTTTGATGATGAGAGAGATTCGGCGACTGTACGTGATCAACAATATTCACTCCACCTGGCCTGGGTAATCTGGAGATGAAGAAGCTTTGCGTGAAAAGGCAATTTCTTTTTTGTAACTGTTCACATCTCTTTCTTTGCAGGGCCTTTACGAATTCAAACCCACATCTCGCCCATGCCCGCAGGAAAAAAAAACATCCCTACCACATCCCTTGGATTTTCTTTTATTCTTCCTCTATGTTTTTCGGATGGCGTCTTTTTCACCGAATTTTAGAAGCTTTTCGCCTTTCTCTTTTCGTTGTTTCTTTTCAGTTTTTCCCATGATAGGTTTTTTATTTTTATTCTCCTTTTTTTTTTTATTTTTTTTAATAAAATTCATGAGCATTTTCAATTTTCTGCACATTTTTAAATTCTTAAATAATTTTACGTACGAATAAATAGTTTTTCAAATCCATGAATATTTTTTTAGAATTCACGACATTTCTTCCAAATAGTGCACATTTCTCATAACTCATGAGTATTTTTAAATTGCGGATATTAACCCATGACCATTTTTTGTAAATTAATTAATATTTTAAAAAGTAGAAATCATATTTTTAAAATATGTGATTGTTTTATGATTTTGCGAAAAAAATTCAAATCTTCCAAAAAGACCAGCTTTTGTTTCCAAAAAACCAGTTAGCCAGCGGTTGCTGGTTCTTTAAGCTAGCTAGCGACGTGAGAGGAGCAGGTGAGCTAGCGCTGCTAGTCCGTGGCCCATCAAGCTAGCGACACGTGAGCGCTGAAGGCGCTAAATAGGTATTCCCTATTTGAAGGTTATTGTGTCGAATTGTTCGGCAATACACAGGGGCGGAGTCATGTGCCAGGCCCCAATAGGAGGAGAGGACGAGTATGTGTAACATTTTCCCCAAAATATTAATCTTTATTAAAATCATGATTTAGAAAATGTATTCGTATAATTTATGCTCCCTACTATCCGTACAACTTTACTAAAGTAACGGCAAGTAATATGGATCATAGGGAGTTTTTTGTTCTGATTTTTCTAAAAGGATTGCATAACTTATAAAATGTACACATGTCTCTCAAAAATATTCATGCATTATGTATAAAAAATTCCATACACTTTTCCTAAATAATTTTCAGGCAATTAAATAAGTGTGCACATTTTTGAAACACGGTTTTATGCCCCGGCGATGTCCACATTTTTTAAAACAACAGGACACGCGCCAAAGTATGTCCGCGGCGCGAACCAACTTATAGTTGGATGGTTAGAGGGACGGTGGTATCCCTAACCCAGCAGTGTTCAAATCCTGGTGCTCGCATTTATTTCTGGATTTATTTTAGGATTTCCGGCGATGCGCATTCAGTGGAAGAAGACGTTTCCGTCGACGACGAGGCGCCTACGGTGACTTCGTAAATCTCAAGATGATACGCCGGCTCAGTCTTTCGAAGGTGCTCATAGGGGTAGGGTGTGCGTGTGTGCGTTCATAGGGGTGAGTGTATGCGTGTGTATATAAGTGCTTGTGTCTGTACTGATGTTCAAAAAAAAAAATATGTCCGCAGCTCTGGAAATGTCTCGCTGTCCTGCCACGCGCCAAAGTATGTCTATATACAAGGGAGTACTAGTAGTATTCAACCATTCTGGAGACCTAGCATGCACCACGCGCTCCGTGATCCGTACGCATGCGCATATTCGGAGGAAACATGGATCAAGCTGGCAGCCGCAGAAATCATCATCCGGAACTATTGGCAGCGGCAACGGAGGGATGGGCGGATGGATGGTGCAGGTGTACCGTCGTCCATGTACAGGTCGTCGTCGTTGATGTCCCGGATGGACCAGGAGAGCACCACGTCGCCCAAATCCATCTCCGCCATGTCGTCGCACGCACCTTCTCCCCGGCCGCCCTAGACGCAAACGCCCGGGCGAGCAAGCGGCATTCGCGATGAAGAGGACGAGGAGCGAGCAAGCACCACTTGCCGGACTGGATGGGTTTCCCTTGTGCAAACAGCGCGATCCGAACATATGCGAGAGGTTTGCGGGTCAGCGTTGGAGATGCTTTTACTACAGTATTTGTGGTTGTGATCATATGAGGAAGTATGTGCACGCAAAAGCAGGTGTGCAGCGGAGGTAGTGTGTGAAATGAAAGGCAATAGCACCCTACCGCTACGGACAGCTATATATGTGGTGGTTTACACTACGCCAAACAGAGTACCAATTATTATTTAAGGTAGTGTGTATGCAGTTGGAGCGGGTGCCCATGGTGATTTTTACCCAACATGGGTGATAGCATAACCTCCGAATCGGGCCATCTCCTCCATCGACATAGGCATAGTTTCAGTCTCATATGACTTGATTGTTGCCAACTTGTCATCTAGTAATATTGTTGCACTTGCAGAGAAATGAAAACAAACTAGCATGTGAATGGTGATATAGTCATGCCAGCATATGTTACATATACTCAAGTCGTGTCCAAGTGGTTGTGAACATGAAGAGGTTGCAGTAGCTCTCCTCCTACTCGAGTACGGTGTTGTGGAGGAGTCTCGCTTATCTTGGTGGGTCTGCATTAGGATGCTTGCACAGGTCTCTACTTATCAATATCAGAATGCTGTCATCAAAATGGTAAGGCCAAAACAATAGGGAACAAAATAACTAGTATAAGAGAAATGTATCCGGTACTGCACTTAACATACTTAGGCCCTGTTTGACAGCTCTCCAGCTCCACAAAATACGAGAGCGAATGGAGCGCCACTTTGACAACTCCACAGAAATAGGCTGCGGGCAGCAGAGCTGCGGAGCAGAGAGCTGCCGAACAGGGCCTTATTGATGTCAAATCTGCCAACAGCCACCTGTTTTCTGTACAAATCATAGGCTTTGGACCAACTAGGCAGCTATATATGTGGCCAGCCCAATTAATGAACTTCAGTTATGTTGACACTAACATAGCATGTACTAGCTAGTACAGAACCAATGGAGGAAAAGCTTACATGTGCACATCGTCGTTGCCGGTGTATTTACACTACCAATTGACTGAGATAGTATTATGGGCCGCACTTGTCTATATATAAAGTCATGGCCCTGCATGTCCAGGGAAACATAGCATACCCCATGCATACCCATGCATGCCCGTGATCACAATGTCAATCGTGTTCTCGCAAGAGCTGCTCATCTCCACAGCACTCTTCCCCTATACTACTTGTGCTTGAGGGCTGGCTATAGATCAAATAACCCAACGGTGCTCCCAACAAACTGGCCCACACTGCACATGTTCCCTTTTTTCGTGGCCAACCTCCACAACTTGCATGATTATTTCGCCCTTGTCCTCGCTGGATCAGGTCACAACTTCAGGGCGCACGGCCCTCCTTGGATCGGGATGCGGTTATTCGTCACATGCGACCCTGCGAACATCCGGCACATCTTTACGACCAACTACACCGACTTTCCCAAGGGTGCGGAGTTTTCCGCTATCTTCGACATCATGGGTGGAAGCCTCTTTACTATTGACGGAGAGCTGTGTCGTCAGCAGCGCGCCAAAGTCAAGGGCGTACTTGGCAGTCCATGGATGGTTGCCAGGATTGCCGCTTGCTGCCGCGACAAGATGGAGAACAACCTGCTCCCCTTGTTTACCAACATGGAGAGCATTGGCACTCCGTTCGACATGCAAGAAATGATGTCGAGGTTTATGTTTGACCTGGCTGCTATGCCTCTCTTTGGCGTGGACCCGGGGCTCCTATCACGGTCATGGAGGTGGGCTTCTTTCGGCATGTGATGCCAGCTTCTTGTTGGAAATTGATGAGGCGGCTAAACGTCAGCCCTAAGAGAAAGATCAGAGTGGCGCACACTATGCTACGAGGGTTTATCGTGGATACGATGGAGAGGAGGAAGATCAACGCATGCCATATTGGTAATGATGAGGAACAAGAGGGTGTGGATATTATGTCTCCCTTCCTCAATGATCCAGATTACGCCAACGATGAATTTGGCCCATGCAATGATCATTAGCTACATGCTCGCTGCAAGGGACACAGTTGGAACGACCCTAACATGGATCTTCTACAATCTCGCTCAGAACCCAAACATTGTGTCAATCATACGCAATGAACTCTCACCCATTGCATCAAACAAAGTAGCAGCCGGTGTGGATGCCATGGTGATCTTTGAGCCAGACGAAACCAAATCCCTAGTCTATCTGAAAGCCGTCTTGTACGAAAATCTTAGATATCTGGCAAGGCTGCTTGACAAATGGCGCTCTGCTCATCTCCCCTGCTTTTTAACCATACATACCCCATGGATGCTTGCTTACAAGGAGGCGTATTATCTGCTGGAAGGTTGTCTGTCACTGTTTGTTTTCTGCGATTCAGAAGGTCTTTTTTTGGGGCTAAAAAGGTAGGGATTGGCCCCTATTTTAGGGGCACTGCTGGAGATGCTCTTAGTACTGAAATGCTGCACATTGATGACCCACAAGTATAGGGGATCTATCGTAGTCCTTTCGATAAGTAAGAATGTCGAACCCAACGAGGAGCAGAAGGAAATGATAAGCGGTTTTCAGCAAGGTATTCTCTGCAAGTACTGAAATAAGTGGTAACAGATAGTTTTGTGATAAGGTAAATTGTAACGAGCAACAAGTAACAAAAGTAAATAAGGTGCAGCAAGGTGGCCCAATCCTTTTTGTAGAAAAGGACAAGCTGGAACAAACTCTTATAATAGGATAAGTGCTCCCGAGGACACATGGGAATATCGTCAAGCTAGTTTTCATCACGTTCATATGATTCGCGTTCGGTACTTTGATAATTTGATATGTGGGTGGACCGGTGCTTGGGTGATGTTCTTACTTGAACAAGCATCCCACTTGTGATTAACCTCTATTGCAAGCATCCGCAACTACAACAAAAGTATTAAGGTAAACCTAACCATAGCATGAAACAAGTGGATCCAAACCAGCCCCTTACGAAGCAACGCATAAACTAGGGTTTAAGCTTCTGTCACTCTAGCAACCCATCATCTACTTATTACTTCCCAATACCTTCCTCTAGGCCCAAATAATGGTGAAGTGTTATGTAGTCGACATTCACATAACACCACTAGAGGCTAGACAACACACATCTCATCAAAATATCGAACGAATACCAAATTCACATGACTACTAATAGCGAGACTTCTCCCTTGTCCTCAGGAACAAACGTAACTACTCACAAAGCATATTCATGTTCATAATCAGAGGGGTAATAATATGCATAAAGGATCTGAACATATGATCTTCCACCAAATAAACCAACTAGCATCAACTACAAGGAGTAATCAACACTACTAGCAACCTACTAGCACCAACACTGCTAAAAGTTCCTTTTCGGTAGTAGCATAGTTTCTTTGAGCATTGTCTAGAGTCTTACTAGCATAATGGATAACATTTAATTTCTTATCAACTCTTTGCCCTAGAACAGCACCTACAGCATAATCACTAGCATCACACATAATTTCAAAGGGTAAATTTCAATCAGGTGGCTGAACAACAGGTGCAGAGACTAATGCTTTCTTAATTATTTCAAATGCTTCTACACAATCATCATCAAAGACAATGATACATCTTTTTGTAATAAATTAGTCAGAGGCCGAGAAATTTTTGAGAAGTTCTTAATGAACCTCCTATAAAATCCGGCGTGACCAATGAAACTTCTTATACCTTTGATGTCCTTGGGACATGGCATGTTTTTAATAGCATCAACCTTGGCTTTATCAACTTCGATACCTCTTTCAGAAATTTTGTGCCCCAAGACAATTCCTTCATTAACCATAAAGTGGCACTTTTCTCAATTCAAGACAAGATTAGTTTCTTCACATCTCTGCAAAACTCGATCAAGATTGCTCAAGAAATCATCAAAAGAGGAACCATAGACAGAAAAGTCGTCCATGAAAACCTCACAAATCTTTTCACAAAAGTCAGAGAATATAGCCGTCATGCATCTTTGAAAGGTAGCAGGTGCATTACATAGACCAAAAGGCATACGTCTATAAGCAAAAGTACCAAAAGGGCATGTAAAAGTAGTCTTTGATTCATCTTTAGCCGACACAGGTATTTGAGAGAAATAAGAATAACCATCTAGAAAGCAATAATGTGTATGTTTGCATAATCTTTTTAGCATTTGATCAATAAAAGGCAAGGAGTAATGATCTTTCTTAGTAGCTTTATTTAATTTGCGGAAATCAATTACCATCCTATAACCTGTGATAATTCTTTGTGGAGTCAATTCATCTTTATCATTAGGGACAACAGTAATACCTCCCTTTTTAGGGACACAATGTACAGGACTTACCCACTGACTATCAGCAACAGTGTAAATTATACCTGCCTCCAGAAGCTTGAGTATTTCTTTTCTTACCACTTCTTTCATTTTAGGATTCAAACGTCGTTGAGGATCACGAACCGGTTTGGCATCCGCTTCCAAATTTATTTTATGTTGACATAGAGTGGGACTAATGCCCTTAAGATCATCAAGAGTATATCCAATAGCGGCACAGTGCTTCTTCAGAGTTTTCAATAATCTTTCTTCTTCATGATCTGAAAGGTTAGCACTAATAATAACAGGATATATTTTCTTTTCATCAAGATAGGCATATTTAAGATTATCACGCAACGGTTTAAGCTCAAACACGGGATCACCCTTGGGTGGAGGAGGATCCCCTAGGATTTCAACAGGTAAATTGTATTGCAGAATAGGTTCCTGTTTAAAGAATATTTCATCTATTTCCCTTCTTTCATTCATGAACATCTCATTTTCATGGTCTAGCAAATAGTGTTCTAAAGGATCACTAGGAGGCACATCAATAGAAGCAAGACCAATAATTTCATCCTTACTAGGCAATTCTTCCTCACGATGTTGTTTACTAAATTTAGAGAAATTAAACTCATGAGCCATATCATCCAAGCCAATAGTAACAACATTCTTTTTGCAATCTATCCTAGCATTAACAGTATTCAAGAAGGGTCTACCAAATATAATGGGACAAAGCTATCTTGTGGAGAACCAAGAACAAGAAAATCAGCGGGATATTTGGTTTTCCACACAAGATTTCAACATCTCTAACAATTCCCACTGGTGAAATAGTATCTCTATTGGCAAGTTTAATTGTGACATCAACTTCTTCTAACTCAATAGGTGCAATGTCATGCATAATTTCTTTATATAATTCAATGGGTATTGCACTAGCACTAGCACTCATATCACATAAGCCATGATAACAATGATCTCCTATTTTAACAGAAATAACAGGCACGCTTACCACAGGTCTATGTTTATCTTTAGCACACAGTTTAGCAATTCTAGCAGTTTCACCACAGAATTGAATAACATGCCCATCAATATTATCAGACAAGAGATCTTTAACAATAGCAATATTGGGTTCTACTTTAACTTGCTCAGGAGGTGTATAAGTTCTAATATTGCTTTTACGAACAACAGGTGAAGCTTTAGCATGATCCTTTATTCTAACAGGAAAGGGTGGTTTCTCAACATAAGAGGTAGGAACAATAGGATCATTATAAGTGACAGTCTTTTCTTCAACTTTAATAGGTGCAGATACTTTTACTTCTATGGGAGGATGGTATTTAAACCACTTCTCCTTAGGAAGATCAACATAAGTAGCAAAAGATTCACAGAAAGAAGCTACTATCTCAGAGTCAAGTCCATATTTAGTGCTAAATTTACGGAAAATATCGGTATCCATAAAAGATTTAACACAATCAAACTTAGGCGTCATACCTGACTCCTTACCTTCGTCGAGGTCCCAATCTTTAGAGTTGCGTTTAATTCTATCCAATAAATTCCATTTAAATTTAATAGTCTTCATCATAAAAGAGCCAGCACAAGAAGTATCGAGCATGGTGCAATTGTTATCAGAAAGCCGAGCATAAAAACTTTGAATAATTATTTCTCTTGAGAGCTCATGATTGGGGCATAAATATAACATTGATTTAAGCCTCCTCAAAGCTTGAGCGATGCTTTCTCCTTTGCGAGACCAAAAATTATATATATAATTGCGATCACGATGAACAAGATGCATAGGGTAAAACTTTTGATGAAATTCCAATTTCAATCTTTTATAGTTCCATGATCTCGTATCATCACATAGCCTATACCATATCAAATGTGTCTTCCTTCAAAGATAAAGGAAAGACCTTCTTCTTAACAACATCATCGGGTATACCTGCAAGCTTAAATAATCCACAAACTTCATCCACATAGAGTAGATGTTCATCAGGATGCTTTATTCCATCTCATGTAAAAGTATTAGCCAGCAGTTTTTCCATCATACCTGAAGGAACTTCAAAAGGAGTTTCATTTTCAATAGGTTCAGTAGGTTGAGGAGCAACTCTTTGCTCTACTGGACGGGGTGAAGATACCCCGAACAAGCCCCTCAGAGAATTACTTTCCATAGTAACAAGTGACAGAAAATTTCAGCACACTATATAATTTTTTCCTTACCAAATTCCACTTACCAAAGGCGCTACACTCCCCGGCAACGGCGCCAAAAAAGAGTCTTGATGACCCACAAGTATAGGGAATCTATCGTAGTCCTTTCGTTAAGTAAGAGTGTCGAACCCAACGAGGAGCAGAAGGAAATGATAAGCGGTTTTCAGCAAGGTATTCTCTGCAAGTACTGAAATAAGTGGTGACAGATAGTTTTGTGATAAGGTAAATTGTAATGAGCAACAAGTAACAAAAGTAAATAAGGTGCAGCAAGGTGGCCCAATCCTTTTTGTAGCAAAGGACAAGCCGGAACAAACTCTTATAATAGGAAAAGAGCTACCAAGGACACATGGGAATATCGTCAAGCTAGTTTTCATCACGTTCCTATGATTCACGTTCGGTACTTTGATAATTTGATATGTGGGTGGACCGGTGCTTGGGTGTTGTTCTTACTTGAACAAGCATCCCACTTATGATTAACCTCTATTGCAAACATCCACAACTACAACAAAAGTATTAAGGTAAACCTAACCATAGCATGAAACAAGTGGATCCAAATCAGCCCCTTATGAAGCAACGCATAAACTAGGGTTTAATCTTCTGTCACTCTAGCAACCCATCATCTACTTATTACTTCCCAATGCCTTCCTCTAGGCCCAAATAAAGGTGAAGTGTTATGTAGTCGACGTTCACATAACACCACTAGAGGCAAGACAACATACATCTCATCAAAATATCGAACGAATACCAAATTCACATGACTACTAATAGCGAGACTTCTCCCTTGTCCTCAGGAACAAACGTAACTACTCACAAAGCATATTCATGTTCATAATCAGAGGGGTAATAATATGCATAAAGGATCTGAACATATGATCTTTCACCAAATAAACCAACTAGCATCAGCTATAAGGAGTAATCAACACTACTAGCAACCAACTAGCACCAATCCCGGACTTGGAGACAAGATTTGGATACAAGAGATGAACTAGGGTTTGGAGATGAGATGGTGCTGGTGAAGATGTTGATGGAGATTGCCCTCTCCCGATGAGAGGAGCGTTGGTGATGATGATGGCGATGATTTCCCCCTCCCGGAGGGAAGTGTCCCCGGCAGAACAGCTCCGCCGGGGCCCTAGATTAGTTCCGCCAAGGTTCCGCCTCGTGGCGGCGGAGTCTCGTCCCGAAAGGTTGCCTCTGGGTTTTTTTCTCATGGAAAGACCTCATATAGGATAAGATGGGCATCGGAGAGCCACCAGGGGGCCCACTAGGTAGGGGGGCGCGCCCCGGGCCCCCCACCCTCGTGAGCAGGGTGTGGGCCCCCTGGCCTTCATCTTTGGCGACGATTTTTCTTTATTTATTTTAAGATATTCCGTGGAGTTTCAGGACTTTTGGAGTTGCACATAATAGGTCTCCAATATTTGCTCCTCTTGCAACCCAGAATTCCAGCTGCCGGCATTCTCCCTCTTCATGTAAACCTTGTAAAATAAGAGAGAATAGCCATAAGTGTTGTGACATAACGTGAAATAACAGCCCATAATGTGATAAATATCGATATAAAAGCATGATGTAAAATGGACGTATCACACATCATGGTTGATGCTTCATGTGATAGACAGATTGATGCTACTGGTATCTATCTTGATTTTGGTAACGGGTAGTCTGAATCTTATATCTAACGTCTGAACATGGTAGCTCACAGTCTGAATTTTGTGCTTGCCGATGCATTCACGTCAGCTCATCTTGTGCAGCCACTGCTTGGAAGGGTACTTGACACTTCTTCTAGCCCTCTAGGAAGGAGTGGCAAAATAAGTTAACT
Source organism: Triticum turgidum subsp. durum (assembly GCA_900231445.1). NCBI lineage: Eukaryota > Viridiplantae > Streptophyta > Magnoliopsida > Poales > Poaceae > Triticum > Triticum turgidum. The sequence continues at coordinate 743,084,475 of LT934114.1, forward strand.
GGACTTTTTAATCTGTATGTATACCTTGTGCCTCCTTGCATCCTTGCTGCTTTGAAAAAATTCAGACAATCTTTGCTCCCATCATTGTTGTTCAACCCTTTTCAGGGTGCAAGCATGCAGACTCATAAGAAAATTCTATCGCCTGGTGCTTAGTATGAGGTGTTATCCGAAGCAAATCCCATGCTCCTCCCAAAGACGTCTCCTGGTCAGAAGGTCCGTGCTATATGCCATAGGTGTGTCGGCACCGGAAATGGGTGGCGGCGGGGACGCGACAGAGGTGGGCGAGGGTTTGCTGTCGGTCTTGAGGTGAGAGAGGATGGCCAATGTGTCACCGACTAGCGGGCCTTCGTGTCCGCGCCGACGCAAATGAAGCTCAAAATTGGGACGGGAATGGGTCGGCAGACGGACGAAAAGCGGATGCACGTCCGTTTGGATCGGCGCGTTGGACCCAAACAGAATGGACGCGCGTGGACGAAATGGATCGGCGCGTTGGAGTTGCTCTTACTTGCTGCTGAACTGTTTATACATGGGAAACTTGCCTCTCTAGTCACTAGTGATGGAACTGTAAGTGCCTCGCCCTGGTCGATCTTTTACCTATTTCAGTAACTAATCTCAGGTGCGAGTGATTGAAGAAGGTTTAGACGCTGTTGATCAGTTGAGGGCAACGAAAGGAACACGGTTCCCGCCAACAACGGCACACACCTACTCAATGACTCCGGCAGTTGCTGTGCTTAAAACACTGCATAAGGCTCATTCAGGTAAGTAGGCCCCGCTGAACTGCAGGAGCTAGCTACACTACTCCATGTTGTTTCAGAGTAGGAAGATAAACACATTGATTTTTTTTCGACAAAGAGATAAACACATTGGTTAGGCTAGCAGAAGCGTAGCCTGCAGCAGCTTGATGTGTATCTAAAGCACATCTCTCGCACCTAAATTACCGCGTGCTAGAGGCAAGATACAGACTGGCAGAACTGAAATCGGTCATTCTTCCTTCAATACAGTACAGAATCATAATAATCGTGGGAGGGAGATTTGTAAGACCTTGTTGTTGGCTTCATTGGGTGATGGGAAGGCGTTGCTTGGCAAATGGTACTATGCTCATCTCCCCTGCTTATACTGTAAGGTTGTTTGTCACTACCTCTGTTGATTATTGCCGCAAGTCTATGTATTTGAACATGTGCTACATTAAGGTCTTCTTGTTTTCTTTCTTTGATTTTCCCGACTGTTTTTTCATTTTTTCTTTCTTTAATCTCGGCCATTAGACATGATGGCAAACCACTGAGTCAATTAGGACTGTCAGATTTAACTATACGGGTTAGATCCTAAGGTACTGGTTGATCCGTGTACATCAAGTTGATGACTCTAGAGAAATTTATGTTTGCTCTTTTAATAGTAGTGGAGATAAGAACACTACGTCACGACTATTATGTGTGTGGGGGGTGGGGGCTCTTGCTCCCCTCCCCGCCTCGTGCTTCACCATGTGTTTATTTATTCAATATCTGTTTATGGTTGATTACATGTGTGGGGGCCGGACTTCATGGAAATCACCTCGGCGTTGGAGCTCTAGGCGGGCTGCGGCCCCCGGCCTCCGCCGCCACTGATGACCGCTCCCCAGGTACCTCCCGCGTCCATCCCTCTTCCTCCTCCTCCTCCTCCTCTCCTCTCCCCCGACCAATGAGAGGAGCAGCCGCGCGCGCACGCGGGACCTGCCGCCGATCTCGCATTCCCCCGCTCCCCACTCCGAACAACTTTTGGTTTGCTGCATACTAATATCTCTACAACCCTAGCGTCATCGAACCTTAAGTGTGTAGACCCTACGGGTTCGGGAGACACGTAGACATGACCGAGGCGGCTCTCCGGTCAATAACCAACAGCGGGATCTGGATACCCATGTTGGCTCCCACATGCTCCTTGATGATCTCATCGGATGAACAACGATGTCGAGGATTCAAGCAACCCCGTATACAATTCTCTTTGTCAATCGGTATGTTACTTGCCCGAGATTCGATCGTCGGTATCCCAATACCTCGTTCAATCTCGTTACCGGCAAGTCACTTTACTCGTACCGTAATGCATGATCCCGTGACCAGACACTTGGTCACTTTGAGCTCATTATGATGATGCATTACCGAGTGGGCCCAGAGATACCTCTCCGTCATACGGAGTGACAAATCCCAGTCTCGATCTGTGTCAACCCAACAGATACTTTCGGAGATACCCATAGTATACCTTTATAGTCACCCAGTTACGTTGTGACATTTGGTATACCCAAAGCACTCCTATGGTATTCGGGAGTAACACGATCTCATGGTCTTGACACTGGAAAAGCTCTAGCAAACGAACTACACGATCTTGTGATATGCTTAGGATTGGGTCTTGTCCATCACATCATTCTCCTAATTATGTGATGTCGTTATCAATGACATCCAATGTCCATAGTCAGGAAACCATGACTATCTGTTGATCAACGGGCTAGTCAACTAGAGGCTCACTAGGGACATATTGTGGTCTAAGTATTCACACATGTATTACGATTTCCGGATAACACAATTATAGCATGAATAAAAGACAATTATCATGAACAAGGAAATATAATAATAATCATTTTATTATTGCCTCTAGGGCATATTTCCAATAGTCTCCCACTTGCACTAGAGTCAATAATCTAGTTACATTGTGAGGAATCGAACACCCATAGAGTTCTGGTGTTGATCATGTTTTGCTCGCGGAAGAGGTTTAGTCAACGGATCTGCGACATTCAGATCCGTATGTACTTTGCAAATATCTATGTCTCCATCTTGAACATTTTCACGGATGGAGTTGAAACGACGCTTGATGTGCCTGGTCTTCTTGTGAAACCTGGGCTCCTTGGCAAGGGCAATAGCTCCAGTGTTGTCACAGAAGAGAGTGATCGGCCCCGACGCATTGGGTATGACTCCTAGGTCGGTGATGAACTCCTTCATCCATATTGCTTCATGCGCTGCCTCCAAGGCTACCATGTACTCCGCTTCACATGTAGATCCCGCCACGACGCTCTGCTTGCAACTGCACCAGCTTACTGCTCCACGATCCAACATATACACATATCCGGTTTGTGACTTAGAGTCATCCAGATCTGTGTCGAAGCTAGCATCGACGTAACCCTTTACGACGAGCTCTTCGTCACCTCCATAAACGAGAAACATGTCCTTTGTCCTTTTCAGTTACTTCAAGATATTCTTAACAGTGTTCCTTGCCAGGATTACTTTGGTACCATCCTACCAAACTTACGGCAAGGTTTACATCAGGTCTGGTACACAGCATGGCATACATAATAGATCCTATGGCTGAGGCATAGGGGATGACACTCATCTCTTCTTTATCTTCTGCCATGGTCGGGCATTGAGCCAAGCTCAATCTCATACCTTGCAATATAGGCAAGAACCCTTTCTTGGACTGATCCATATTGAACTTCTTCAATATCTTATCAAGGTATGTGCTTTGTGAAACACCTATGAGGCATCTCGATCAATCCCTATAGATCTTGATGCCTAATATGTAAGCAGCTTCTCCAAGGTCCTTCATTGAAAAACACTTATTCAAGTAGGCCTTAATGTTGTCCAAGAGTTCTATATCAGTTCCCATCAAGAGTATGTCATCTACATATAATATGAGAAATGCTACAGCGCTCCCACTCACTTTCTTGTAAACGCAGGCTTCTCCATAAGTCTGCATAAACCTAAATGCTTTGATCATCTCATCAAAGCGAATGTTCCAACTCTGAGATGCTTGCACCAGTCCATAAATGGATCGCTGGAGCTTTCATACCTTGTTAGCATTCTTAGGGTCGACAAAACCTTCCGGCTGCATCATATACAGTTCTTCCTTAAGATAGCCGTTAAGGAATGTCGTTTTGATGTCCATCTTCCATATCTCATAATCATAGTATGCGGCAATTGCTAACATGATTCGGACGGACTTCAGCTTCGCTACGGGAGAGAAAGTCTCATCGTAGTCAACCCCTTGAACTTGCCGATAACCCTTAGCGACAAGTCGAGCTTTATAGATGGTAACATTACCATCCGCGTCCGTCTTCTTCTTAAAGATCCATTTGTTTTCTATCGCTCGCCGATCATCGGGCAAGTCTGTCAAAGTCCATACTTTGTTTTCATACATGGATTCTATCTCGGATTGCATGGCTTCAAGCCATTTGTTGGAATCTGGGCCCGCCATCGCTTCTTCATAGTTCGAAGGTTCACCGTTGTCTAACAACATGATTTCCAGGACAGGGTTGCCATACCACTCTCCCGTGGAACGTGTCCTTGTAGACCTACGAAGTTCAGTAGCAACTTGATCCGAAGTACCTTGATCGTCATCATTAATTTCCTCTCCAGTCGGTGTAGGCACCACAGGAACATTTTCCTGAGCTGCACTACTTTACGGTTCAAGAGGTAGTACTTCATCGAGTTCTACTTCCCTCCCACTTACTCCTTTCGAGAGAAACTCTTTTTCCAGAAAGGATCCGTTCTTGGCAACAAAGATCTTGCTTTCGGATCTAAGGTAGAAGGTATACCCAATGGTTTCCTTAAGGTATCCTATGAAGACACATTTTTCTGACTTGGGTTCGAGCTTTTCAGGTTGAAGTTTCTTGACATAAGCATCGCATCCCCAAACTTTTAGAAACGACAACTTAGGTTTCTTCCCAAACCATAATTCATACGGTGTCGTCTCAACGGATTTAGATGGAGCCCTATTTAAAGTGAATGTAGCTGTCTCTAGTGCGTATCCCCAAAATGGTAGCGGTAAATCGGTAAGAGACATCATAGATCGCACCATATCCAATAGAGTGTGATTACGACGTTCGGACACACCATTACGCTGAGGTGTTCCAGGCGGCGTGAGTTGTGAAACGATTCCACATTTCCTTAAGTGCGTACCAAATTCGTGACTTAAATATTCTCCTCCACGATCTGATTGTAGGAACTTTATCTTTCGGTCACGTTGATTCTCTACCTCATTCTGAAATTCCTTGAACTTTTCAAAGGTCTCAGACTTGTGTTTCATCAAGTAGACATACCCATATCTACTCAAGTCATCAGTGAGAGTGAGAACATAACGATATCCTCCGCGAGCCTCAACACTCATTGGACCGCACACATCAGTATGTATGATTTCTAATAAGTTGGTTGCTCGCTCCATTGTTCCGGAGAACGGAGTCTTGGTCATTTTGCCCATGAGGCATGGTTCGCATGTGTCAAATGATTCATAATCGAGAGACTCTAAAAGTCCATCAGCATGGAGCTTCTTCATGCGCTTGACACCAATGTGACCAAGGCGGCAGTGCCACAAGTATGTGGGACTATCGTTATCAACTTTACATCTTTTGGTATTCACACTATGAATATGTGTAACATCACGTTCGAGATTCATTAAGAATAAACCATTGACCATCGGGGCATGACCATAAAACATATCTCTCATATAAATAGAACAACCATTATTCTCGGATTTAAATGAGTAGCCATCTCGTATTAAACGAGATCCAGATACAATGTTCATGCTCAAACTTGGCACTAAATAACAATTATTGAGGTTTAAAACTAATCCCGTAGGTAAATGTAGAGGTAGCGTGCTGACGGCGATCACATCGACCTTGGAACCATTCCCGACGCGCATCGTCACCTCGTCCTTCGCCAGTCTCCGCTTATTCCGCAGCTCCTGCTTTGAGTTACAAATATGAGCAACGGCACCGGTATCAAATACCCAGGAGCTACTATGAGCACTGGTAAGGTACACATCAATTACATGTATATCACATATACCTTTAGTGTTGTCGGCCTTCTTGTCTGCTAAGTATTTGGGGCAGTTCCGCTTCCAGTGACCCTTCCCTTTGCAATAAAAGCACTCAGTCTCAGGCTTGGGTCCATTCTTTGACTTCTTCCTGGCAACTGGCTTACCAGGCGCGGCAACATCCTTGCCGTCCTTCTTGAAGTTCTTCTTACCCATGCCTTTCTTGAACTTGGTGGTTTTATTGACCATCAACACTTGATGTTCCATTTTGATTTCTACCTCTGCTGACTTTAGCATTGAAAATACTTCAGGAATAGTTTTCACCATCCCATGCATATTGTAGTTCATCACAAAGCTCTTGTAGCTCCGTGGGAGCGACTGAAGGATTCTGTCAATGACCGCCTCGTCCGGGAGGTTAATATCCAGCTGGGACAGGCGGTTGTGCAACCCACACATTTTGAGTATGTGCTCACTGACAGAACTATTTTCCTCCATCTTACAACTATAGAACTTGTCAGAGACTTCATATCTCTCGACTCGGGTGTTGGTGTCAAAACCAGCGGATCTCGGGTAGGGGGTCCCGAACTGTGCGTCTAGGCGGATGGTAACAGGAGACAAGGGACACGATGTTTTTACCCAGGTTCGGGCCCTCTCGATGGAGGTAAAACCCTACTCCTGCTTGATTAATATTGATGATATGGGTAGTACAAGAGTAGATCTACCACGAGATCGGAGTGGCTAAACCCTAGAATCTAGCCTATGGTATGATTGTTGTTCGTCCTATGGACTAAAACTCTCCAGTTTATATAGACACCGGAGAGGGCTAGGGTTACACAGAGTCGGTTACAATGGGAGGAGATCTTCATATCATATCGCCAAGATTGCCTTCCACGCCAAGGAAAGTCCCATCCGGACACGGGACGGAGTCTTCAATCTTGTATCTTCATAGTCCGGGAGTCCGGCCAAAGGTCTTAGTCCGGCCATCCGGACACCCCCTAGTCCAGGACTCCCTCAGTAGCCCCTGAACCAGGCTTAAATGACGACGAGTCCGGCGCGCAAGTTGTCTTCGGCATTGCAAGGCGGGTTCCTCCTCCGAATATTTCATAGAAGATGTTGAACACCAGGGTAGTGTCCGGCTCTGCAAAAATAAGTTCCACATTCCTTCGTAGAGAGAATAATATTTGTATCAATCGGATCTGCTGACGTATTCCGTGGCGTGACATCATGCCACAGACAGGCCCTTTATTCATTTTATTGTTCCACCTCAGCGCGTTTGGCGAGGCGGTTTCCTTGGCACGTCTTGTCAAAGCAGAGATCGTGTCCCCTTACTCCGGATTCTCATCAATACGGGTGTGGGTAACCCAACCGTGACTCAGGTATGACTCCCTAATTGAAAGAGAGTCTCAAACGGTTACGGGGAGGGCTCTTGGTATTCACCTCCTTTATAAAGGAACCAAGGCCCGACCACCTTGTTCTTTAAACCAATCAAATCCGGCCCTCGCTTCGAGTTCCAACACCCAAAGCTCTAGTTTTAGGCGCTTCAGACCTTCGAAGATGTCCGGCTCCGACCCTCAAGGCCGGTGGATGCCTTCCTCCATCACGGAAGAAGATGTGCGAAAGTTAAGAGATGCCAGGTATCTAACCGGCGAAATCTCGCATAGACTGCCTACTCAAGGGCAAGCTATTCCCGCCCCCAGCCTGGTGAAAGCGTGGTGTTCACATCGCATTTCCTTCGGGGACTAGGCTTCCCGATCGATCCCTTTGTGAGGGGGCTTATGTTTTACTACGGGCTGGAGTTCCATGACCTAGCTCCGGAGTCCATCCTCCAGATCTCATCATTCATTGTCATGTGTGAGGGTTTCCTCCATATCACCCCTCACTTCGGATTGTGGCTAAAAACCTTCAAAGTGGAACCGAAAGTGATTGAGGGGCAGCACGCTGAGTGCGGAGGGGCTATAATAAGCAAGATGGACGACGCTCCATGGCCCGGAGGCTCTTTTCAAGAGGAGCTCGGCTTATGGCAACGGGACTGGTTTTACATCACAGCCCCTAGGGGCACCACATGGGTGGCACCGCCTACTTTTCGCTCGGGTCCCCCACCACGGCTGGCATCATGGGTTAATGAAGGACTTATCTGGGGCCTGCCAAAAGACGTACCCTTGCTGCAGGGCCGTATTCGAGATCTCCTAGAAAGAGATATCAATCTGACCGTGGTGGCGCAAGTCATGGTGATTCGCCGGACACTGCCCTGCAAACGTCGACCTCTCCACCTGTGGGAGTTCAATCCTGAGGGACCACGGGTCCTACAACACTTCATGGGAATGACACCCATGGAGATGTACAAATTGTTCTTTGGATCACAAGCAAGGTGTTCGGATTTGTCCGAGGACGCTGGTCTGAGCTGCAACCGCCCAGATGCTAAAGTAAGTAGCCCCGTATTTGCACATACCATCCATATTTTTATCAAATCTACCCTTTAGCAGAGTTGCCCTTTGAACAGGAGTGGATAGCGAAGGCTAAGATTATCAGGTGTCCAGCCCCCCTGCCCGAGACCGTGCCGAATCCCATGCTGACCAGGATGCTGGAGGCCGCGCCGTTGGCGGAAGGCGAAGGGGGAACCAAGGAGCTACCGGCTCCATGAAGGAGGCCGTTAGGAAGGGAAGAATCGAAAATTCTCCCGACCAGGGAAAGAAAAGGACTTCCTCTGAAGACCCGGAGGTGATAACCTTGAAATGGGGAAAGAAATCTTCGTCAGAGGGTTCGGCACCGGAGAACGCTTCAGCCGAACTTCCCCCTAAAGGGGACCCGCTCTCCCCTGAGGCGTAAGTGAAGGGAGGGGTTCCATAATGAATCACATTCATGTTTTACTCCTGAGGAAAATAACCGAAACATTATCTTGCAATTCGGATCTCAACCCTTCTCAGCAGAGCTCATCTTCAGGGGATCTTCGTCCAGAGATGATAGAGAGTGAAACGCCTCCCCTTGTTCCACCATCTTACGAGGCTGGCGACCCCGAGGCATTGTCCCGGAGGGCTTTTTCGAGTCTGGACCCTGAGAAAGGTCATCAGACTAATCCGGCACCCTCTTGCGCGCCGGCGGACAGGCTGAAGGATCTGCTTAGTGGGGCGTCCATCTCAGAAGAACACCGTATATTGATGGGTATGGTGATTGGAAGGATTTCGTCCGCGGAAAGCAGATTGTACGAGGCTGCCAGGAGTTTACTAGAAGGCTTCGAGGTATGTAAAAAGGTGTATCTTTTGGCAGAGCCGCATATTAAATGTCCCCTGTATGAGTAGTAGCCCCTGAGACTCTGTGTGTTGTCATGAGTGACGGCGCACAGAAGATCATAACCCTAGGTATAATGCGCCGCCTATTCCATGAAGGTGGCGAGGTGTTCGGTGGCTAGCCGGACTGATGAATCTGCCGAACTGAAGCGGCAACTTGACGTAGCAGATGCTGACATCGCGCTTGTACATAAGCGGCTAGACGAGGCTCAAGGTATGTTCAAAAGACACCCAACAATAGGGGCTTGATGCTCGGGCCTTATATATGTTTTATGTAGATGGTGCTGCTGCCGTGGAGAACCTTCGGGCGGAACTTGCCCGAGTAAAGGAGCAAACAAGGAAGAGTGATGCGGCTGCTGTTAAAGCGGCTGAAGAGCTAAAAGCCGAACAGGCTGCTCACTGCCAGAGCAAGAAGGAAATGCCCGAGATGGCCATAAAATTGAGGGATGCTACCGACCGCTGTAGATTGCTTGAACAAGAAGATAGGGCGGCTCAGAAGGATCTTGAAAAGATCACTGCCGAAGCCAAGGATACTCGCTCTGCCATGAGAGCGATGAAGGAGGAGCTGCGTCAGGCTGGAGATATCATAGCTGGAAAGCCTTATATGCTGCGGATGAAGTTCGGAGACCCCAAGTATGCTCCATTAGACCGACAGTGGAGTTCGGACAACGCTTATCTGGATTTGGCCGCAAGTGTGGCGGACGCGACCGAACACTTCCGCAGCCGAGGTGACCATGAATTGGAAGAGCTTTTTTGGTCGCAGTACCACAATCCAGAATGCCCACTGTCAGTCTTCGACCGTTTAGCCGCCTGGGCGGAGCTGAACAGATTATCCAGACTCGCCATGAAGTATGTTGCGAGTCGCCTGTGGCCGGAGAAGCCGGAGCCGAAGAGTTATTTTGGCTTGGTGCAGCAATTTCTTGGTTCGGTGCCGCATGCTGATGCAATGAAGAGGTCGGCGTGCATAGGGGGCGCGCAGATGGCTCTTGCCCGTGTCAAGACATACTGGGCAGATATGAAGGCTAGTATTGTTGCGTCCCAAGATTCGGACGAAAGCCGAGTACCTGCCAAGCACTATTTTGAGGAAGTTCTTCCTGGCGCTCGTATAATAGAGTCGCAGTGCTCTAAGGATGTTGTGTTCGAATAGCTTATACTATTTGTAAGACGAATTGTGTTTTTATGAAAAAAGTTTTTTTATACTTGTGCTTGCAAGAATCATGATGCCTCCTATGCGGCCGTTTAATGTATATATTTGTATATAACCTGAAAGATGGCAGTCGTTGGCTTCAGCCCCCACGCATAGAATGCGGGGGTGTTCGCAAAAAGGCGTCTGTTCACACTTAATCCAACGTCTTGGTCCTATAAAGGAGGTGGTGGCGCGGTGAACTAGGCAACCGGACTATAATGCTTTATCACTTTCACTTATCCATAGGAGTTTGACAGTGGGACTACTGAATAGCCCCTAGGGGCACTGCGCTCGCCCGAATTCGGGGCGCGAGTGTGCCTGACCGGGAAGCGGCCCTTCGTTAATGTGGGGGAATCCGAAAGATTCCGAAAGTCATCGAGTGGTTGACCAGTCTCTCGCTATATCATGACAGTCAGTTTTCGGCTCTCTCTACTGAGGTGCTCACCCGGCCGAACCAGGGCACAATCGCAGTAGTTCTCCTGGTGCGGCGTTAGCCGATATAACGGAACGTAAGGCAGCAAAACACAGGAGCCGGGCAAACCCAACATTTGACCAAAGACATGATTCGAAGCTGATGCATATAGGGCCAAACTCGCGACGCCGAACACTCCCTAAGGTGTTTGGTCTTTATGAAGACGGGCCAAAATAGAGCCCTTGGTAAAAAAGCCCCTAGTGTCCAGGTATGTGCAAAAAATTCTGGAGTGGCCACATGCCAAGACGCCAGCCTCCTCGTCGGCTATAGAGAAAACCGGGGGATGTTATCAACAAGAGACAGTAAAAAAGGTTTACGCAGGGTCTTAATCTGAAAAGAATCCTTGGAACGGGTCCCTGCTGCACGTCTGCGCCTGTGTCTCCGTCGTGCCGTATCCTGGACGGGCGTAGCACGATGCTCGTCTACGAAAGAGAGGAACTTTGTAAAAAATAAGCGTGCGAGAAATCTATATCGAAATAAACAAAATATAGGTGGAGCAAGAGTTGGGCCGTATTGTCTCCGGGCGTGAGCACATGGAGCCCCTTGCACGAGGGTATGCAGTAATTTAAGCATATTGCCGCCGGACTCGTCGAGGCGTGTCCGGGATAGTAGGGCTGGATTTGTGGGCGGCTATCTAGGCAACCGCACTCCTGCCTGTACTTTGGGGGTCAATGTATGTTCCCTTGTAATGAGATGATGCCCTTTGGACCGGGCATTTTAAATGTAAGGGATGCGTAGTGCAGTATTGCGTTAAAGCAGGCGAAAGCTTCACGTCCCAGTAGCGCTTGATAGCGACTTACGAATGGGGCACTGTGGAATGTTAGCTTTTCGCTTCGGAAGTTGCCGGGTGATCCGAACGTGACTTCTAACGTAAGGGAACCCATACTTGGGGTATCCGAACCTGGCGTTACTCCTTGAAAGGAAGTGTTGCCGAGGTGGATTGCGACTGGGTTTACCCCGAGTTTGCGGACTGTGTCCTGATATAACATGTTCAAGTCGCTGCCGCCGTCCATAAGGGCGTTTGTAAATTGGAGTCCGTTAATGATTGGATTTAAGACCAAGGCAGTCCAGCCTGCGTTCTGGTCTCCTCTAGAGTAATCCAGATGATCAAAGGTGATTGGTTGTAACAACCAGTGGGGTTGCTCCTCCGGGGCTGACTGTACGGCGCGTGTCGTTGTAGGTGCCATTCTATTCTTCCCCTTCGTCACATGAAGTAGATTTACTGTCTTGTCTTCTTGTGGGAACTTCTTTTGTTCTCCGGTGATCTGCTCATGGGGTGCATCGTCATCTTCGCTTGGTGTGTTGATCCCCTTGTGTTCGGCGTTGAGCTTGCCGGACTGCTTAAAGACCCAACAATCTCTATGGGTATGGTTTGCAGGTCTCCCCGGAGTGCTGTGGATTTGACATATTTTGTCCAAAATTTTGTTAAGGTTGGATAGCTCGTCCCTATCGTCTTTGGGGGGCATATTTTTCTGATTTTGCCGAGAGCTTTTGAATCCGGCGTTTACTGCCGTGCTCATCGGGCTGTTGTCCTTTATCCGGCGCGGTTCTTTGTTACGGCGCGGCTTCCTGTTCCCATCTCTGGGTTCGGACGTATTCGGGTCGTTGGTGTTGCTTCTTGCCAACTAGCTATCCTCTCCTGCACAGAAGCGGGTCATGAGGCTTGTTAACACGGCCATTGTTCGCGGCTTTTCTTGGCCGAGGTGTCTGGCGAGCCATTCGTCTCGGATGCTGTGTTTGAAAGCTGCTAGGGCCTCTGCGTCCGGACAGTCGACTATCTGATTCTTTTTGATAAGGAATATGTTCCAGAGCTTCCGCACTGACTCTCCGGGCTACTGAGTTATATGACTCAGATCATCTGCATCCGGGGGGCGGACATAGGTCCCTTGAAAATTTGCCCGGAAAGCATCCTCAAGCACTGCCCAACTTCCCATGGTGTTTTCGGGAAGGCTTTTAAGCCAATGTCGGGCTGGCCCTTTGAGCTTAAGGGGTAAGTATTTTATGGCATGGAGGTCGTCTCCTCTGGCCATGTGTATGTGGAGGATATAGTCTTCGATCCAGACTCCAGGGTTTGTTGTTCGTCGTATGGTTCTATGTTCACTGGCTTGAATCCGGCTAGGAATTCGTGATCCAGCACCTCATCGGTAAAACATAGGGGGTCTGCGGCGCCCCTATATTTAGGCGTGCCACGATTTTCGGGTATTTTTTGCATTGCATCACTCATTGGAGCTTGCTTTCTTGGCCTGTAGATCGATCTGGTAGGGCCAGTTTTCTGATGCAAATTCTTGGACGGATTGCGCGCTATATTGAGTGCGGCGTCCTTTGACGCGTGAGTTTGATCGTAGGGTCGTCTATCCGACCTTGTGGCTTCCTTATTTTTTGACTGTGGGGGCTTTATGGCCTCTTCGTCAAATTCCGGTAGTAGTTTCCGCTTCGGATAGCTCTTTGTGTGGCGACTACTGCCGTACTTGTGTGCGGTATTGAGTACTTTGCCCCATCTGATCCTGAGCGCATCCTCCGCTGTCTTGAGCCTCCGCTTCTGCTTTTCAGGCTACGTGCAGTGGCGACAAGCCTTTGGTGGAGGTTCTGATGTTCCAGCAATTTGTCTGGTGTGAGGTCGTCCGGGCTATTATCCTTCCCGGGGATTGGTTGTTCGGATTGTCCGCCCTGCTTGGACGGATGCTCGACGGCATGTTCATCGTCCGTTGAGTCACCCTGCTCCATGGCTGGGTTTTTGTCGAGGTGGGGCTTGGCCTTGCGCTTACGATGCCACTTTGATTGTTTTTCGGGGGAGCGATCCCTGGCCGCATCCTTTCGGTCCTCGTTGTCGTTTCTGTTGCGTGTGTCCACCATGCAGACATCGTATGATGAGGTGGATTTCTGGAGCCCTATAGGTGTTGGTTCTTGATCGTCTCCTTCATCGGCGTCCATGTCGCCGATGTCTTCGGAGTCGAAGTCGAGCATGTCGGTTAAATCATCGACAATGGCTACGAAGTGGGTGGTGGGTGGGCTACGAATTTCTTCGTCGTCCGCATTCCAACCGTGTTGGCCGTAGTACGGCCAGGGCTCTCCCGACAAAGAGAGAGACTTTAACGAATTCAGGATATCGCCAAAGGGCGAGTGCTGAAAGAAGTCCACGGCGGTGAACTCCATGATCGGAGCCCGATCGGGTTCGATCGAAAGGGGTGCAGAATATTCAGAGTCCAGAATGGAGTCCGGCACCTTGGAGTTACCGGCCTTGCAAAGGACTGGGCAGGTATTCGACTCTATCGCCGTAGAGATTGCGGCTCCTGGGGCGGCGTCCAACCGTCCGTCCCTGGCTAGCACAGTCGGCTCTGAACTAATGGTCGGAGTGAACACCTGAGCGGCGCTCTGCTCACTATCTGGCGGTAGAGCTAGATCATGCCCATCGGGACAGTGCGGCGCGCCCGGTCGTGGCCTGAATCCGTCGAGGATCAAGTCCCCGCGGATGTCGGCCGTGTAACTTAAGCTTTCAAACCTGACCTGATGGCCAGGGGCGTAGCATTCGATCTGCTCCAGATGGCCAAACGAGTCGGCCCGCAGTGCGAAGCCGCCGAATACGAAGATCTGTCCGGGGAGAAAGATCTCCTCCCGGACTGTGTCGTGATTGACGAGCGAAGAAGCCATCAGGCCTAAAGGCGACGACACAAAGGAACTCTCAATGAAAGCACCAATGTCGGTGTCAAAACCGGCGGATCTCGGGTAGGGGGTCCCGAACTGTGCGTCTAGGCAGATGGTAACAGGAGACAAGGGACACGATGTTTTTACCCAGGTTCGGGCCCTCTCGATGGAGGTAAAACCCTACTCCTGCTTGATTAATATTGATGATATGGGTAGTACAAGAGTATATCTACCACGAGACCGGAGTGGCTAAACCCTAGAATCTAGCCTATGGTATGATGGTTGTTCGTCCTACGGACTAAAACTCTCCGGTTTATATAGACACCGGAGAGGGCTAGGGTTACACAGAGTCGGTTACAATGGGAGGAGATCTTCATATCATATCTCCAAGCTTGCCTTCCATGCCAAGGAAAGTCCCATCCGGACACGGGACAGAGTCTTCAATCTTGTATCTTCATAGTCCGGGAGTCCGGCCAAAGGTCTTAGTCCGGCCATCCGGACACCCCCTAATCCAGGACTCCCTCACCGGGCGTGAGCTTGGAAAACCATTTTCAGCTCCTCGAACATCTCATATGCTCCGTGTTGCTCAAAACGCTTTTGGAGCCCCGGTTCTAAGCTGTAAAGCATGCCGCATTGAACGAGGGGGTAATCATCAGCACGTGACTGCCAAGCGTTCATAACGTCTTGGTTCTCTGGGATGGGTGCTTCACCTAGTGGTCCTTCTAGGACATATGCTTTCTTGGCAGCTATGAGGATGATCCTCAGGTTCCGGACCCAGTCAGTATAGTTGCTGCTATCATCTTTCAGCTTGGTTTTCTCTAGGAACGCGGAGCGTTGGCCATTTGATCTACAAGACATTTTTGCAAAGATTTTAGACTAAGTTCATGATAATTAAGTTCATCTAATCAAATTATTTAATGAACTCCCACTCAGATTAGACATCCCTCTAGTCATCTAAGTGTCACATGATCCGAGTCGACTATGCCATGTCCGATCATCACGTGAGGCGGACTAGTCATCATCGGTGAACATCTCCATGTTGATCGTATCTTCCATACGACTCATGTTCGACCTTTCGGTCTTTGTGTTGCGAGGCCATGTCTGTACATGCTAGGCTCGTCAAGTTAACCTAAGTGTTTTGCACGTGTAAATTTGTCTTACACCCGTTGTATGTGAAAGTTAGAATCTATCACACCCGATCATCACGTGGTGCTTCGAAACAACGAACTATCGCAACGGCGCACAGTTACGGGGAACACTTTCTTGAAATTATAATGAGGGATCATCTTATTTACTACACATGCAATCAAATAGTAGTGACATGATATGGCCAATATCATATAGCTCCTTTGATCTCCATCTTCAGGGCTCCATGATCATCTTCGTCACCGGCATGACACCATGATCTCCATCATCATGATCTCCATCATCGTGTCTCCATGAAGTTGCTCACCAACTATTACTTCTACTACTATAGCTAACGGTTTAGCAATAAGTAAAGTAATTACATGGCGTTAAATCATTGACACGCAGGTCATACAATAATTAAGACAACTCATATGGCTCCTGTCGGTTGTCATACTCATCGACATGCAAGTCGTGATTCCTATTACAAGAACATGATCTCATACATCACAATATATCATTCATCATTCATCACAACTTTTGGCCATATCACATCACAAAGCAATTGCTGCAAAAACAAGTTAGACGTCCTCTAATTGTTGTTGCATCTTTTACGTGGCTGCAATAGGGTTCTAGCAAGAACGTTTTCTTACCTACGAAAAAGCCACAACGTGATTTGTCAACTTCTATTTACCCTTCATAAGGACCCTTTTCATTGAATCCGCTCCAACTAAAGTGGAAGAGACAGACGCCCGCTAGCCACCTTATGCAACTAGTGCATGTTAGTCGGTGGAACCTATCTCACGTAAGCGTACGTGTAAGGTCGGTCCGGGCCGCTTCATCCCACAATACCGTTGAAGCAAAATAAGACTAGTAGTGGCAAGAAATTTGACAACATCTACGCCCACAACAGATTTGTGTTCTACTCGTGCAAAAAGAACTACGCATAGACCTAGCTCATGATGCCACTGTTGGTGAACGTTGTAGAAAATAAAAAAATTCCTACGGTTTCACCAAGATCAATCTATGAGTTCATCTAGCAACGAGAGAGAGGAGTGCATCTACATACCCTTGTAGATCGAGCGGAAGCGTTCAAGGGAACGGGGTTGAGGGAGTCGTACTCGTCGTGATCCAAATCACCGGAGAAACTAGCGCCGAACGGACGGCACCTCCGCGTTCAACACACGTACGGTCAGCGTGATGTCTCCTCCTTCTTGATCCAGCAAGGGGGAAGGAGAGGTTGATGAAGATCCAGCAGCACGACGGCGTGGTGGTGGATGCAGCAGGGATCCCGGCAGGGCTTCGCCAAGCGTCTGCGGGAGGGAGAGGTGTAGCAAGGGGGAAGGGAGGCGCCAAGTGCAAGGTTTCGGCTGCCCTCCCTCCCCCTCTATATATAGGGTCCCCAGGGGGGCGCTGTCCCTAGGAGATGGGATCTCCTAGGGGGGCGGCGGCCAAGGGGGGTGCCTTGCCCCCCAAGGCAACTGGAGGCGCCCCCTCCCCTAGGGTTGGGGGGCAAGGGGGGGCGCACCAGCCCTTCAGGGGTTGGTTCCCCTCCCACTTCAGCCCATGGGGCCCTCCAGGATAGGTGGCCCCACTCAGTGGACCCCCCGGGACCCTTCCGGTGGTCCCGGTACAATACCGGTAACCCCCGAAACTTTCCCGACGGCCGAAACTCGACTTCCCACATATAATTATTTACCTCCGGACCATTCCGGAACTCCTCATGACGTCCGGGATCTCATCTGGGACTCCGAACAACTTTCGGTTTGCTGCATACTAATATCTCTACAACCCTAGCGTCACCGAACCTTAAGTGTGTAGACCCTAAGGGTTCGGGAGACACGTAGACATGACCGAGACGGCTCTCCGGTCAATAACCAACAGAGGGATCTGGATACCCATGTTGGCTCCCACATGCTCCTCGATGATCTCATCGGATGAACCACGATGTCGAGGATTCAAGCAACCCCGTATACAATTCCCTTTGTCAATCGGTATGTTACTTGCCCGAGATTCGATCGTCGGTATCCCAATACCTTGTTCAATCTTGTTACCGGCAAGTCACTTTACTCGTACCGTAATGCATGATCCCGTGACCAGACACTTGGTCACTTTGAGCTCATTATGATGATGCATTACCGAGTGGGCCCAGAGATACCTCTCCGTCATACGGAGTGACAAATCCCAGTCTCGATCCGTGTCAACCCAACAGATACTTTCGGAGATACCCGTAGTATACCTTTATAGTCACCCAGTTACGTTGTGATGTTTGGTATACCCAAAGCACTCCTACGGTATCCGGGAGTTACACGAACTCATGGTCTAAGGAAAAAATACTTGACATTGGAAAAGCTCTAGCAAACAAACTACATGATCTTGTGCTATGCTTAGGATTGGGTCTTGTCCATCACATCATTCTCCTAATGATGTGATCTTGTTATCAATGACATCCAATGTCCATAGTCAGGAAACCATGACTATCTGTTGATCAACGGGCTAGTCAACTAGAGGCTCACTAGGGACATATTGTGGTCTAAGTATTCACACATGTATTAGGATTTCCGGATAACACAATTATAGCATGAATGAAAGACAATTATCATGAACAAGGAAATATAATAATAAACCTTTTATTATTGCCTCTAGGGCATATTTCCAACAGACTTCACATTTTACAAGATGTCATTGGTCAAAGTGATAGCTTGTTGAGAACCATTGAGAGCAAGTACTAAGATTTTCCTTTACTTCAATAGTTGATGCAACACATGAGTTAAATTCATGTGGATTGATAAATTCAATACATAATTGTTTTTTTATATGTACAACTGTTGTACTAAAAAAACTTTCTTGATTGAGTACTTCAAACTGTCTTTATTCCTGGCCATAAAGGGTGAAGACAACAAAATCACTTTCAACCTATTTGCTAATAAGAGTTATAGCCAATCCATCCTAGATTTACACAAAAAAAGGCTAGATGCACACTAGAAAGTGTAACCATATTGAGTACCCTAATTATAGCAGACTGAAAATTTGCTGATCAAAAGGAATTGAAGTTACAACGTGGCATACAAGGTATGCATTAAAACATAGCTTAGTACTAGAGACTAGGTCTCAATATAAACCTTTATACTGGAAGAAGC
>LT934114.1:743103553-743150154 GCA_900231445.1 Triticum turgidum subsp. durum
TATATTAAAAGGTAATGTTTTGTACTCTCTAATGTAGGACAAAAGATACTAAATACAGTGTAAAAAACGCTCTTATATTATGGGACGGAGGGAGTACATTATATGCTACACAATACCCTGATGTTATCATATGTAGGCTGCAGGTGATGTTACCTCGTTCATAATGTACGAATTCAAACTTTCCAACCCTTGAAGCATATCCATAATTGTATTCATTTTAGGTCTTTTGCTCCGCTCAGGATTCACGTAGATTAGACCTATCTGAATGTATCTTTCAATTTGTTGGCAGTCTGTTTCCAATGATAGTTGTTTCTGTAGCCTATCTTTCCATTTTTGAAGCTCCCGTGAATTGGAAAACAGATTGGGGATACATTACTATACAATGGTAATGCCATATATTCTTATGCAAGTGGACCTCCATCTTGAAAGTTCAAACTGATTCATCTTACACGCTTGATGAACTCATTTGAATCTTTTCTAATGTCATACGGGTAGTCCCTGTGCCCTTTTATTACCTCCAAGATAATTACACCCAAACTGAATATGCCTGCCATTGGTGTTATTATACCTCGTTGTTGGTATTCTACCGTCATGTAACCTCTACAGCATAACATGAGTAGTGAATATGAAGCATTAAGAGAACAATAGTTAAAATACATTCCATCAATTACTAAAAGGTGATAAATAATGAGGTGCTTCACTTAGAATGTTCCAATAGCAGCTGTAGTGTGGATAGATAATCCACCAAATAGCTTTGACAGACCAAAGTCTGTAATTTTAGGAACAAAATTTTCACCAAGCAATATGTTCGCATGTTTTAAGTCCAAATGAACAATAGTATCCTTTGTTTCCTCATGAAGGTACTGTAGACCACGGGAAATGCCCTCAATTATTTTGCAATGTTGGCGCCAATCAAGTCCAGATGACGCATCTGCATTTATAAGACCATTCAATTCATGTTGTCTCAAAATATATTTATGTTGCTCCATGCATGGGACTGTAACCTTCTATCATATGCTCTCCTTTTTAGTCATAAGAACACAATTTTTAATTTTGGATACTATGATAAAACCACAAAACCTGCAACCTCAAGGAAACATGAAAGTGGATTCATGGTGCCCATGTGGGCATGTGATCAGGGACTATGAGCCATCAGGTCCACGAAGGAGAAATGGGCGGAATTGGGTCATAAATACTTAGGATGCAGATTAATCTTATAAGACATGATGGTACTAGGGCATATCCAATATATGCATTTCTTAGCCTTGTAAGGGTCACCGTGATTTGAAATTGGGATAGGTGCATCGATGATGATCTTTCCCGTCTCAACCCATGCACGGTGTAGCTGATTGTGCTGTTTTGTACTGGATCAGTGGGTCATTGCCTTCATGATGGTTGTACACAACACATCAACTAGGTCACAGATCAGGAGGTCGACGCCACAGCAACTTGCATGTTGGCATAGGGCAACGTCTCTGAAGGTGTCCACCACACACATGCTGCTGGCACCTCGAGAGAAGGATGTCAACCGGCCTTGGGCCCTGACCGGGCATGAACACCAATGGCACTGTACTAGAGGCATGAACACCAACGGTTGCTGGCAAAAGGCAATGGAGACGAGAGCACTAAGAAGTTGGGTGCTCTGGGCTCACACCAACTCATATAGGCATAGCCACCACAGTTCAGGTTACCCGAATAGTTCTGGTCGGGTAATTCGGGTTTTCCAAATT
This sequence comes from Triticum turgidum subsp. durum, assembly GCA_900231445.1. Taxonomy (NCBI): domain Eukaryota; kingdom Viridiplantae; phylum Streptophyta; class Magnoliopsida; order Poales; family Poaceae; genus Triticum; species Triticum turgidum. Next base: position 743,105,284 of record LT934114.1, read on the forward strand.
TCAGGTTTTCAAAACTAATACCTGAAACTTGTCCAAAAAAAAGTGAAACCCAAAAATTCGGGTACCTAGAAATTCGGGTTTGGGTTTGGGTTTTCCCGATTTACCTGAATAGAGAAGCTGCGGTTAACCTCTTTCCTCTACCTAGCAAATAACGACAGCATGGCAGCTGCAAGTGAAGCCAATGTCGTGGTCGCTGGTGGAGATCTTGAGCACTTCAGCTTCTCGGGGAAGCAGAGGAAGGGTTTGAGCTTGCGTCGCCAGCAGCATGTCGAGGAACACGAGCGAAAGAAGTGCCAACGTAACCGCAACGGCGGCACCAACCGTAACGGTACCTTATGGAGGGAAGTTGGGCTAGGCCTGTGCTAAAAGGCTTAAAGGGCGCAGGATTTTTCTGCTGGGCTTCTAATATTTTGGGCTATTCATTTAGTTTGGGTACCGTGGCTATTAACCCGAATTTTCAAAATATATTTCAGATTTCTAGAGTTGACACTCGAAATGATGTTCGGGCTTTTTGGGTTCGGGTTCGGGTAATTTGGGTTCGGGCTTCGGGTATCGGGTTTTATGCCCACCGTGAACCCTGTGTGTATGCAAGCACCTGGGATTGCTGATTGCATCTAATGAGCTCGGGTGCACTCCTCAACATTGAGAGTCCACGAAAAGAGCCGCAATCCTCCACCCCTTGTCATACACCACAGCAGCTTTGGCACATGAGCTTGTCAATTTAGAGATTCTCTACACTAGGCATCCATGGAGGCCTGACTTTTTGGCAGGGATGTAACATGGGCCCTAGATGTAAATACGGGGATCTCCAAGGGGCGGCCCTAAAACGCCCCAAATGTCCGTTTGTCTTGTCTTGTCAGGATTTGGGCCCCAAAAGCGATCCAACATATGCCCCCATTTTTCCATGGACAATCCGTCACCCCATTTCTCCCCCAAATTTGAGGACGATTTGAGGGTGTGAGGGTGTCCGCCGGTCTGCCGGCCTGGGCCCAATCTGACCCCACCTCAGGGGTCGACCCAAACCCACTTTTTTATCTATCACCCCCCCTTCTCCTCGCAGTCTCCCCCGATTTTTGTAAATGTAATGTGCCCTTTAATTGGGTTTCGGTATAAATGACGAGAAGTTAATGGGACTAATGTTGACCCCTAGTTTATACACTGGTTTTTGTCTTATGTGTACATAGTGACATGGATCAACGATCGTCGAAAATTCAAGTGCTCAAGAAGGACGTCGTGAAGGTTAGCTTATTTAGCCTTTCTTTTGGTTCTCGGGTATTATGCCTCCATAGAGAATTTACAAGGTGGCTCACGCCAGCAGTTCCATCGCCCCAACGAATCCAATCATTTCACATAAACTTTTTTTGGGGGAATCGTTTCACATAAACCAAGCAGTCTTTAATCAGTTATCAGATCTCTCTTTTTCACCACAGATGAGGAATCAACAGTCAGATGTAACGGTGCCCCCAAAGCACGAAATCTTAACTCAACATGAAACATACAAAAACAAGAACTATTCAGTATTTAAAGGTCATACCTGAAATATACTTGTCAAGACTTCCATTAGGCATACATTCCAAGCAAAGAAAACGTGTAGTGCTTTCAGCAACAACCATTTTTCCTTCAAAATGCATATGTCAAAGTTGTGTATCATAGCAGTGGCCCACTAGTCGCACCATATTTGGGTGATGTAGTTCCATGAGAAAGGATAAGTTCACAAAAAGTGAAAAAGTTCGTGAATTCGAAAAAAGTTCATCTGATTTGAAAAAAGTTCATCAAATTTTTAAAAAGTTTGTGAATTTGAAAAAAAGTACATCAACTTTGAAAATGTTCATAGAATTTTTTAAAAAAATCATTGAATTTCAGAAAAAGTTCATCAAATTTAAAATAATTCATCAAAATTCAAAAAAATTCATCAAATTTGAAGAAAAGTTCAACACTTTAAAAAAAGTTAATCGATTTAAAAAAAGGTTCACAAATTTAAAAGAAAAAATTCAGGAATTTTAAAAAGCGCACAATGAATAAAACAAAAAAGATGAGAAAAAGGGAAAAGGAATAAACCGAGCTGAAGCACGAAATAAAGAGAGAAAAATGATCTACCTTTACACTCGTGAGTTGATAGCCCAGTGAGCTGAGCCCTTACAACAGAAAGGTTGCAACTTCGATCCCTCACCTTAGCGCTCTTTTTTTGACCTTTTGAGAAACAAGAAGGAAAAAATAGAATGGGTCGGCCCAGTTTGGACTGCTGCAGGCGCCCTTTTGCAAATTGCACTGTAACGGGCGCCTGCAGCGCCAAGTAGGAAATGCCGGTGTATTTACACTACCAATTAACTGAGATAGTATTATGGGCCGAACTTGTCTATATATGAAGCCATGGCCCTGCATGTCTAGGGAAACATAGCATATCCCATGCATACCCGTGATCACAATGTCAATCGTGTTCTCGCAAGAGCTGCTCATCTCCACAGCACTCTTCCCCTATACTACTTGTGCTTGAGGGCTGGCTATAGATCAAATAACCCAGCGGTGCTCCCAACAAACTGGCCCACACTGCACATGTTCCCTTCCTTCGTGGCCAACCTCCACAACTTGCATGATTATTTCGCCCTTGTCCTCGCTCGATCAGGTCACAACTTCAGGGCGCACGGCCCTCCTGGGACCGGGATGCGGTTATTCGTCACATGCGACCCTGCGAACATCCGGCACATCTTCACGACCAACTACACCAACTTTCCCAAGGGTGCGGAGTTTTCCGCTATCTTCGACATCATGGGTGGAAGCCTCTTTACTATTGACGGCGAGCTGTGTCGTCAGCAGCGCGCCAACGTCAAGGGCGTACTTAGCAGTCCGTGGAGGGTTGCCAGGATTGCCGCTTGCTGCCGCGACAAGGTGGAGAACAACCTGCTCCCCTTGTTTACCAACATGGAGAGCATTGGCACTCCGTTCGACATGCAAGAAATGATGTCGAGGTTTATGTTTGACCTGGCTGCTATGCCTCTCTTTGGCGTGGACCCGGGGCTCGTATCATCGGACATGCCGCCCATGGATGTTGCGGTCGCCATGGACATAGTCATGGAGGTGGACTTCTTTCGGCATGTGATGTCAGCTTCTTGTTGGAAATTGATGAGGCGGCTAAACATCGGCCCTGAGAGAAAGATCAGAGTGGCGCACACTATGCTACGAGGGTTTATCGTGGATATGATGGAGAGGAGGAAGATCAACGCATGCCATATTGGTAATGATGAGGAACAAGAGGGTGTGGATGTTATGTCTCCCTTCCTCAATGATCCAGACTACACCAACGATGAATTGGCCCATGCAATGATCATTGGCTACATGCTCGCTGCAAGGGACACAGTTGGAACGACCCTAACATGGATCTTCTACAATCTTGCTCAGAACCCAAACATTGTGTCAATCATACGCAATGAACTCTCACCCATTGCATCAAACAAAGTAGCAGCCGGTGTGGATGCCATGGTGATCTTTGAGCCAGACGAAACCAAATCCCTAGTCTATCTGAAAGCCGTCTTGTACGAAACTCTTAGGTTGTACCCACCGGCGCCTTTTGAGAGGAAGACGGTGGCCGCCGATGATATAATGCCAAGTGGCCATGAACTGGGCACCGGCGACACCATCCTTATTTCCCTCCACTCAATGGGGAGAATGGAGGGCTTCTGGGGTAAAGATTGCCTCAACTACAATCCAGATAGGTGGCTCTCGGAGGATGGCAACAAGCTGAAGTACGTACCATCTCACAAGTTCTTGGCCTTCAACTCGGGCCCGAGGATTTTCCTCGGCAAGGACATCGCGGTTATGCAAATGAAGACCGTCATCGCGTCAACTTTGTGGAACTTTGATGTGGAGGTGATGGAAGGGCAAAGCATCCAGGCCAAGCCGTCTTGTATACTGGAAATGAAAAATGGGCTCATGGTTAAGCTGAAGAAGCGAGGAATGTAACATTGGACTCTCGTGTTATGTAAACGTACTGAGGACCGCTTTGTTTTATTATCGAATAATAAAGGCATCCATGAATCAAAATGCATCTTTCTTTTAGGAAAGACGACCAATGTGCTGGCAATGATTACTTTGTTTTATGAAACATGGTATAAAGGCATCGAGCCATAATATTTTCTTCCATTTTATGAAACTAGAAACATGTCCAATACATTTCTATGGAATATTTTGACCGGATATTTTGATAGAGATATCATATTTATTTCTACGGAATATAAACATGCATTGTACAGTTGCTTTATTCTGTTAACATACGTGCCGAGAAAGATGTGCTGCAGTTTAGGACCGCTTCGATAGCAGCCAATAGATGGTGTCCTCTCTTCCTGAGAGTGTATGTAATCAGCAAGCGTAGCAGCAACAAAAGCAATATACTACTACATCTTTCTTTTTGCAGGCGTGCTGCAAAGGTAAGAAGGAGATGGTAAGTACTTCCTCCGTTTATTTATTCAATATCTGTTTATGGTTGATTACATGTGTGGGGGCCGGACTTGATGGAAATCACCCCGGTGTTGGAGCTGTAGGCGGGCTCCGGCCCCCGGCCTCCGTCGCCACCGACGACCGCTCCCCAGGTACCTCCCGCGTCCATCCCTCTTCCTCCTCCTCCTCCTCTCCTCTCCCCCGACCAATGAGAGGAGCAGCCGCGCGCGCACGCGGGACCTGCCGCCGGTCTCGCATTCCCCCACTCCCCACCCTCTGCTCCGATGCGGGTTTTGCGAGGGTGAAATTAATAAATTTCGCACTCCAATCCCATGTACAGACCCCATGTGGGAGAGGCCGACGCACGCGAGGATCCTCGTCTGCGACGACGACGCCGGCCGCATCATCGGCAAGGCCGGCTCCTCCATCGCTGCCATGGAGGCCAGCTCGGGAGCACACATCAAGCTCTCCGGCAGGGACCAGCTCCTCCACGGCACCGACTGCCGCGTCGTCTTCGTCACCGGACCCTTCCGTGCCATCATGGACGCCGCCGAGCTCGTCCTCGACAAGATCCTCTACCGGGTAAACTAGGTAGTCAAAATCTTCAGGCCCCTCCTCTGTACTGTACAAAAAAACTCAAGAACCACCACCGGTTTATGTCGAATGTGACCATAGAAGAGCAAACTCAAGAACCAACTGTGTTTATGTCGAATGTGACCATAGAAGAGCAAACTCAAGAACCAACTGTGTCTCTCGAATGTGACCATAGAAGAGCAAACTCAAGAACCATCACAGGTTTTTGATTTTTGGCCAGAAACATAGTCTTTCCGAGCTTCTCAAGGTATGTACTATGGTCCATATAGTGTGTATTATGTATGCTCCTTTATGCAAAACTTAGACTTAATTGAGAATTTTATGCAAAAGTGTGTACTATGGTCCATAGTGATCTATTTCTATGTGATATTGGTAACTAGTTAGAACGCCCACATGTCATATTTCTTTAAAATAAAATTTGAGGGGGGGGGGGTCGGACCACCCTGATGTCAAATGCTAGCTCCGCCACTGGTCTGCTCCCTCTGTAAACTAATATTCTAATAGAATATTACTTTACAGAGGGAGTAGTTAGCAAAGCTGCAAAAGCACAACACTATTATGTACTTCCTCCGTTTCTAAATATAAGTCTTTTTAGACATTTCAAATAGACTATAACATACGGATGTATGTAGACATACTTTAGAGTGTAGATTCACTCATTTTACTTCGTATGTAGTCACTTGTTGAAATCTCTAAAAAGACTTATATTTAGGAACGGAGGTCGTACTACATTGGTAAAAGTACATGTCAAAAGGTGTTAGCAAATGCGCTTTAATTCATCGCTATTGCCACACGTAGGTAGCAGCCAAACAAGAATTCCGAAAAGAGGCATGCATGCACTAGTCTACTACCAAAATTTGCAAATTCCTACTAATTAATAAAGTTACACAAACTTCCAAATGCTTCGATGTCTCTCATCCTTTTGTCGAAACCATCTCGTCCATGGAACTTGCAATGGAACTAACAAAATTTCAGATATGTGACGCACACACAGGCGCGCACACATATTAACCAGAAGCAGGACCCAAACAAATTAAGAGCGTGCGTAGCTAGTATTCGAACAATAATACCGCGCGGAAGAAGCACGAACGGAGATCGAGAGCCCTGTGGAATAGTTAAAGCTAACTTAAGTTAGATATGCTGTGATCATCTTACAGAATTGTTAAACAGTTGATTGTTGGGTAAACTTCTTGATTTAAACCAACTCTAGTTCTCAAAAGCAGTTGTTTCCGAAATGCAAATTTGACCAGAAAATTATGTAATCCTAGATTTATTATAAATTGAAATAAAGTGCTATATACAGTTATCTAATCTAAGCATTTTATAGGACATTGACTGGTCAAAGTTTGACAGTTGACTTCACATTTTACAAGATGTCATTGGTCAAAGTGATAGCTTGTTGAGAACCATTGGGAGCAAGTACTAATATATTTCTTTACTTCAATAGTTGATGCAACACATGAGTTAAATTTATGTGGATTGATAAATCCAGTACAGAATCGTTTTTTTATATGTACAACTGTTGTACTAAAAAAACTTTCTTGATTGAGTACTTCAAACTGTCTGTATTCCTGGCCATAAAGGGCGAAGACAACAAAATCACTTTCAACCTATTTGCTAATATGAGTTATAGCCAATCCATCCTAGATTTACACAAAAAAGGCTAGATGCACACTAGAAAGTGTAACCCTATTGAGTACCCTAATTATAGCAGACTGAAAATTTGCTGATCAAAAGGAATTGAAGTTACAACGTGGCATACAAGGTATGCATTAAAACATAGCTTAGTACTAGAGACTAGGTCTCAATATAAACCTTTATACTGGAAGAAGCTAATAGATTTATTCACTTCCTAGGCACATACATACAAAAGATACTAAATACAGTGTAAAAAACGCTCTTATATTATGGGACGGAGGGAGTACATTATATGCTACACAATACCCTGATGTTATCATATGTAGGCTGCAGGTGATGTTACCTCGTTCATAATGTACGAATTCAAACTTTCCAACCCTTGAAGCATATCCATAATTGTATTCATTTTAGGTCTTTTGCTCCGCTCAGGATTCACGCAGATTAGACCTATCTGAATGTATCTTTCTATTTGTTGGCAGTTTGTTTCCAACATCATGGGTGGAAGCCTCTTTACTATTGACGGCGAGCTGTGTCGTCAGCAGCGCGCCAAAGTCAAGGGCGCGCCAAAGAAATGGGTCGGCGCGTTGGAGTTGCTCTTACTTGCTGCTGAACTGTTTATACATGGGAGACTTGCCTCACTAGTCACTAGTGATGGAACTGTAAGTGCCTCGCCCTAGTCGATCTTTTACCTATTTCAGTAGCTAATCTCAGGTGTGAGTGATTGGAGAAGGTTTAGACGCTGTTGATCAGTTGAGGGCAACGAAAGGAACACGGTTCCCGCCAACAACGGCACACACCTACCTGATACGTCTATTTTCCATCATGCTTTTATATCGATATATATCGCATTATGGGTTGTTATTTCACGTTATGTCACAATACTTATGGCTATTCTCTCTTATTTTACAAGGTTTACATGAAGAGGGAGAATGCCGGCAGCTGGAATTCTGGGCTGGAAAAGGAGAAAATATTGGAGACCTATTCTGTGCAACTCCAAAAGTCCTGAAACACCACGGAATATCTTATAATAAATAAAGAAAAATCGTCGCCAAAGATGAAGGCCAGGCGGCCCACACCCTGCTCATGAGGGTGGGGGCGCGCCCCGCCCCCCCTGGGGCGTGCCCCCCTACCTTGTGGGCCCCCTGGTGGCTCTCCGATGCCCATCTTCTCCTACATGAAGTCTTTCAATGATAAACAAACCAGAGGCAACCTTTCGGGATGAGACTCCGCCGCCACGAGGCGGAACCTTGGCGAAACCAATCTAGGGCTCCGGCGGAGCTGTTCTGCCGGGGACACTTCCCTCCGGGAGGGGGAAATCATCGCCATCATCATCACCAACGCTCCTCTCATCGGGAGAGGGCAATCTCCATCAACATCTTCACCAGCACCATCTCATCTCCAAACCCTAGTTCATCTCTTGCATCCAATTCTTGTCTCCAAGTCCGGGATTGGTGCTAGTAGGTTGCTAGTAGTGTTGATTACTCCTTGTAGTTGATGCTACTTGGTTTATTTGGTGGAAGATCATATGTTCAGATCCTTTATGCATATTATTACCCCTCTGATTATGAACATGAATATGCTTTGTGAGTAGTTATGTTTGTTCCTGAGGACAAGGGAGAAGTTTCGCTATTAGTAGTCATGTGAATTTGGTATTCGTTCGATATTTTGATGAGATGTATGTTGTCTAGCCTCTAGTGGTGTTATGTGAACGTCGACTATATAACACTTCACCATTATTTGGGCCTAGAGGAAGGCATTGGGAAGTAATAAGTAGATGATGGGTTGCTAGAGTGACAGAAGCTTAAACCCTAGTTTATGCGTTGCTTCGTAAGGGGCTGATTTGGATCCACTTGTTTCATGCTATGGTTAGGTTTACCTTAATACTTTTGTTGTAGTTGCGGATGCTTGCAATAGAGGTTAATCATAAGTGGGATGCTTGTTCAAGTAAGAACAGCACCCAAGCACCGGTCCACCCACATATCAAATTATCAAAGTACCGACGTGAATCATATGAACGTGATGAAAACTAGCTTGACGATATTCCCATGTGTCCTCGGGAACGCTTTTCCTATTATAAGAGTTTGTTCCGGCTTTTCCTTTGCTACAAAAAGGATTGGGCCACCTTGCTGCACCTTATTTACTTTTGTTACTTGTTGCTCGTTACAATTTACCTTATCACAAAACTATCTGTTACCACTTATTTCAGTACTTGCAGAGAATACCTTACTGAAAACCGCTTATCATTTCCTTCTGCTCCTCGTTTGGTTTGACACTCTTACTTATCGAAAGGACTATGATAGATTCCCTATACTTGTGGGTCATCAAGACTCTTTTCTGGCGCCGTTGCCGGGGAGTGTAGCGCCTTTGGTAAGTGGAATTTGGTAAGGAAAAATTTATATAGTGTGCTAAAATTTTCTGTCACTTGTTACTATGGAAAGTAATTATCTGAGGGGCTTGTTCGGGGTATCTTCACCCCGTCCAGTAGAGCAAAGAGTTGCTCCTCAACCTACTAATCCTATTGAAAGTGAAACTCCTTTTGAAGTTCCTTCGGGTATGATGGAAAAACTGTTGGCTAATACTTTTATAGGAGATGGAACAAAGCATCCTGATGAACATCTACTCTATGTGGATGACGTTTGTGGATTATTTAAGCTTGCAGGTATACCCGATGATGTTGTTAATAAGAAGGTATTTCCTTTATCTTTGAAGGAAGACGCATTGACATGGTATAGGCTATGTGATGATACGGGATCATGGAACTATAAAAGATTGAAACTGGAATTTCATCAAAAGTATTACCCTATGCATCTTGTTCATCGTGATCGCAATTATATATATAATTTTTGGCCTCACAAAGGAGAAAGCATCGCTCAAGCTTGGGGGAGGCTTAAATCAATGTTATATTCATGCCCCAATCATGAGCTCAAGACAAATAATTATTCAAAGTTTTTATGCTCGACTTTCTGATAACAATCGCACCATGCTCGATACTTCTTGTGCTGGCTCTTTTATGATGAAGACTATTGAATTTAAATGGAATTTATTGGATAGAATTAAACACAACTCTGAAGATTGGGACCTCGACGAAGGTAAAGAGTCAGGTATGACGCCTAAGTTTGATTGTGTTAAATATTTTATGGATACCGATATTTTCCGTAAGTTTAGCACTAAATATGGACTTGACTCTAAGATAGTAGCTTCTTTCTGTGAATCTTTTGCTACTTATGTTGATCTCCCTAAGGAGAAGTGGTTTAAATATCATCCTCCCATAGAAGTAAAAGTAGCTGTACCTATTAAAGTTGAAGAAAAGACTGTCACTTATAATGATCCTATTGTTCCTACCTCTTATGTTGAGAAACCACCCTTCCATGTTAGAATTAAGGATCATGCTAAAGCTTCAACTGTTGTTCGTAAAAGCAATATTAGAACTTATACACCTCCTGAGCAAGTTAAAGTAGAACCCAATATTGCTATTGTTAAAGATCTCTTGTCTGATAATATTGATGGGCATGTTATTCAATTCTGTGGTGAAACTGCTAGAATTGCTAAACCGTGTGCTAAAGATAAACATAGACCTGTGGTAGGCGTGCCTGTTATTTCTGTTAAAATAGGAGATCATTGTTATGATGGCTTATGTGATATGGGTGCTAGTGCTAGTGCAATACCCATTGAATTATATAAAGAAATTATGCATGACATTGCACCTATTGAGTTAGAAGAAATTGATGTCACAATTAAGCTTGCCAATAGAGATACTATTTCACCAGTGGGAATTGTTAGAGATGTTGAAGTCTTGTGTGGGAAAACTAAATATCCCGCTGATTTTCTTGTTCTTGGTTCTCCACAAGATAGCTTTTGTCCCATTATATTTGGTAGACCCTTCTTGAATACTGTTAATGCTAGGATAGATTGCAAAAAGTATGTTGTTACTATTGGCTTGGATGATATGGTTCATGAGTTTAATTTCTCTAAATTTAGTAAACAACATCGTGAGGAAGAATTGCCTAGTAAGGATGAAATTATTGGTCTTGCTTCCATTGTTGTGCCTCCTAGTGATCCTTTAGAACACTATTTGCTAGACCATGAAAATGAGATGTTCATGAATGAAAGAAGGGAAATAGATGAAGTATTCTTTAAACAGGAACCTATTCTGCAACACAATTTGCCTGTTGAAATCCTAGGGGATCCTCCTTCACCTAAGGGTGATCCCGTGTTTGAGCTTAAACCGTTGCCTGATAATCTTAAATATGCTTATCTTGATGAAAAGAAAATATATCCTGTTATTATTAGTGCTAACCTTTCAGAGCATGAAGAAGAAAGATTATTGAAAACTCTGAAGAAGCACCGTGCCGCTATTGGATATACTCTTGATGATCTTAAGGGAATTAGTCCCACTCTATGTCAACATAAAATAAATTTGGAAGCGGATGCCAAACCGATTCGTGATCCTCAACGACGTTTGAATCCTAAAATGGAAGAAGTGGTAAGAAAAGAAATACTCAAGCTTCTGGAGGCAGGTATAATTTACCCCGTTGCTGATAGTAAGTGGGTAAGTCCTGTCCATTGTGTCCCTAAGAAGGGAGGTATTACTGTTGTCCCTAATGATAAAAATGAATTGATTCCACAATGAATTATCACAGGTTATAGGATGGTAATTGATTTCCGCAAATTAAATAAAGCTACTAAGAATGATCATTACCCCTTGCCTTTTATTGATCAAATGCTAGAAAGATTATGCAAACATACACATTATTGCTTTCTGGATGGTTATTCTGGTTTCTCTCAAATACCTGTGTCAGCTAAAGATCAATCAAAGACTACTTTTACATGCCCTTTTGGTACTTTTGCTTATAGACGTATGCCTTTTGGTCTATGTAATGCACCTGCTACCTTTCAAAGATGCATGATGGCTATATTCTATGATTTTTGTGAAAAGATTTGTGAGGTTTTCATGGACGACTTTTCTGTCTATGGTTCCTCTTTTGATGATTGCTTGAGCAATCTTGATCGAGTTTTGCAGAGATGTGAAGAAACTAATCTTGTCTTGAATTGGGAAAAGTGCCACTTTATGGTTAATGAAGGAATTGTCTTGGGGCACAAAGTTTCTGAAAGAGCTATCGAAGTTGATAAAGCCAAGGTTGATGCTATTGAAAAGATGCCATGTCCCAAGGACATCAAAGGTATAAGAAGTTTCCTTGGTCACGCCAGATTTTATAGGAGGTTCATTAAGGACTTCTCAAAAATTTCTCGGCCTCTGACTAATTTATTACAAAAGGATGTACCATTTGTCTTTGATGATGACTGTGTAGAAGCATTTGAAATACTTAAGAAAGCATTAGTCTCTGCACCTGTTGTCCAGCCACCTGATTGGAATTTACCCTTTGAAATTATGTGTGATGCTAGTGATTATGCTGTAGGTGCTGTTCTAGGGCAAAGAGTTGATAAGAAATTAAATGTTATCCATTATGCTAGTAAGACTCTAGACAATGCTCAAAGAAATTATGCTACTACCGAAAAGAAACTTTTAGCAGTTGTATTTGCTTGTGATAAATTCAGACCCTATATTGTTGATTCTAAAGTAACTATTCACACTGATCATGCCGCTATTAAATATCTTATGGAAAAGAAAGATGCTAAACCTAGACTTATTAGATGGGTTCTCTTGCTGCAAGAATTTGATTTACATATTGTTGATAGAAAAGGAGCTGAGAACCCCGTTGCAGATAACTTATCTAGGTTAGAGAATGTTCTTGATAACCCACTACCTATTGATGATAGCTTTCCTGATGAATAATTAAATGTCATAAGCACTTCTCGTAGCACTCCATGGTATGTTGATTATGCTAATTATATGGTTGCTAAATTTATACCACCTAGCTTCACATACCAACAAAAGAAAAAGTTCTTTTATGATTTGCGACATTACTTTTGGGATGACCCACATCTTTATAAAGAAGGAGTAGATGGTGTTATTAGATGTTGTGTGCCTGAGCATGAACAGGAACAGATCCTACGCAAGTGTCACTCCGAAGCTTATGGAGGACACCACGCTGGAGATAGAACTGCACATAAGGTATTGCAATCCGGGTTTTATTGGCCCACTCTCTTCAAAGATGCCCGTAAGTTCGTTTTGTCTTGCGATGAATGACAAAGAATTGGTAATATTAGTACACGTCAAGAAATGCCTATGAATTATTCACTTGTCATTGAACCATTTGATGTTTGGAGCTTTGGTTATATGGGACCTTTTCCTGCCTCTAATGGATATACACATATTTTAGTTGCTGTTGATTACGTTACTAAGTGGGTAGAAGCTATTCCAACTAGTAGTGCTGATCATAACACCTCTATTAAAATGCTTAAGGAAGTTATTTTTTCGAGGTTTGGAGTCCCTAGATATTTAATGACTGATGGTGGTTCACATTTTATTCATGGTGCCTTCCGTAAAATGCTTGCTAAATATGACGTTAATCATAGGATTGCATCTCCATATCACCCGCAGTCTAGTGGTCAAGTAGAATTGAGTAATAGAGAGCTCAAATTAATTTTGCAAAAGACTGTTAATAGGTCTAGAAAGAATTGGTCCAAGAAACTTGATGACGCATTATGGGCCTATAGAACTGCATATAAGAATCCTATGGGTATGTCTCCGTATAAAATGGTTTATGGAAAAGCATGTCACTTACCTCTCGAATTAGAACATAAGGCATACTGGGCTATTAAAGAGCTCAACTATGATTTCAAACTTGCCGGTGAGAAGAGGTTATTTGATATTAGCTCACTGGATGAATGGAGAACCCAAGCTTATGAAAATGCCAAGTTATTTATAGAAAAAGTTAAAAGATGGCATGACAAAAGGATACAAAAGCGTGAGTTTAATGTAGGTGATTATGTATTGCTATACAACTCTCGTTTAAGATTTTTTGCAGGAAAACTTCTCTCTAAATGGGAAGGACCCTACGTTATCGAGGAGGTCTATCGTTTCGGTGCCATAAAAATCAACCACTTTGAAGGCACAAATCCGAAGGTGGTAAACGGTCAGAGGATCAAACATTATATCTCAGGTAATCCAATAAATGTTGAAACCAATATTATTGAAATCGTAACCCCGGAGGAATACATAAGGGACACTTTCCAGAATGTTTCAGACTCCGAAAAGGAATAGGTATGTGGTACGGTAAGTAAACCGACTCCAAAACAATATTTCTCCATTTTGGAATATTTAGAAAAATAGAAAAATAAGTGGCAGTCCGGGAAGGACACGAGGCCTTCACGAGGGTGGAGGGCGCGCCCTACCCCCCTGGGCGTGCCCCCTACCTCGTGAGCACCTCGTGTGCCCTCTGGACTCTGTTTTCTTGCACGATACGTATTTTGGTTGGTAAAAATTCATTATATATTCTCCCGAAGGTTTTGACCTCTGTATCACGCAAATATCCTATGTTCTTGTTTCAAGCTTTTGCTGCTTCAGATTTGGTCAACATGTCGTCCCAGGATTCAGAAGGAGAAAGCTATGTGGATGATTACCTAGCAAATCCAAAGGTCTATGGGGACGTGGAGCACGATGGTTGGACTATGGAGGAAGAAGAGGACTATGAACCCAAGGGGAAGGAGGAGACGAGCTCAGATGATGAAGCCCCATTACCTCAACCTGGGGACATGCATGTGGAGTTCAAAAAGTCAAGTCTCCCTGATAGGGTAAAGAAACCAAAGTTCGAGTTTATCCCTTTTCGTCTCTTGCAGGAAAATAAGCAGAATCTATGCAAGAAGATATTAACCCTGGAGTGGGAGATTGATGATCTGAGGGATCAAAATGTCGTCCTCAAGCACAAATTAAGGGAGAAGTCTATGCCATCAACTAAGTCATCATCTCCACTTCCTTCACCAGCAAAGGAGATATAATCACATGGGTATGTGCACTCCCCTTGGCAACTGCCAAGCTTGGGGGAGGTGCCCCGGTATCGTATCACCATCACAACTCCTATCTTTACCTTTTTCTTAGTTCGATCCTATTAGTAGTATCTTGATTTAGTAGAATAAAGTCATGGCATGATCTAGTTTTGAAGTTTTGCTTTATGATCCCTCTATGTAATCGAGTCCATGAGCTATATATAATAAAGATTAGTGTTGAGTCAAGGGCTTGATTGTTTTGCCATGATCTTGGGTGAATAAAAGAAAAAGAATAAAAAGAAACAAAGAGTTCATATTGATCTTATTGAAAGTAATGGCTTCATATGAAAAGAGTATGATGATTAAAAGTTGTTGGGAGTTGGCAAATATAGTTTTGGTCATCGTTGCAATTAATAGGAAGTAATAAGGAAAGGGGGGTTTCACATATAGATATATTATCATTGACATCTTTTATGATTGGGAGCACTCATTAAAATATGACATGCTAAAGAGTTGATGTTGGACAAGGAAGACAACGTGATGAGTTATGTTTTCTTATATCTGAGATAAAGTATGTTGTCATGGATCCTCTAACATGTGAGCTTGCCTTTCCCCCTCATGCTAGCCAAATTCTCAGCACCAATTAGTGATACTACTTGTGCTTCCAAATACCCTTAAACCAGTTTAGCCATGAGAGTCCATCATATCTACCTATGGATTGAGTAAGATCCTTCAAGTAAGTTGTCATCGGTGCAAGCAATAAAAATTGCTCTCTAAATATGCATGACTTATTGGTGCAGAGAAATAAGCTTTGTATGAACTTGTTGTGGAAGTAATAAAAGCGACGGACTGCATAATAAAGTTCCACATACAAGGGGCAATATAAAGTGACATTCTTTTGCATTAAGATTTTGTGCATCCAACCATAAAAGCGCATGACAACCTCTGCTTCCCTCTGTGAAGGGCCTATCTTTTATTATTATCTTCTACCTTATGCAAGATTCAAGGTGATCTTCACCTTTCCTTTTTCGTTTTATCCTTTGGCAAGCCTAGCATGTTGGAAAGAACATGATATATATATCTAATTGGATGTAGGGGAGCATGAATTGTTATTGTTGACATTACCCTTGAGGTAAAAGGTTGTGGGGCAGAACTACAAGCCCCTATCTTTCTCTGTGTCCGATTAAGACTCCGTAACCACAAGTATTGCGTGAGTGCTAGCAATTATGAAGGACTAAGTGATAGTTGAGTATGTGACTTGCTTTTAAGCTTTGATATAGACTCTTTCCGATGTTATGATAAATTGCAATTGCTTCAATGACTGAGGTTATAATTTGTTGGTGCCCAATAAGGTTTCTGATTCATACTTTTGCATTGTGAAAAGATCATCACTTGAACATAAGTAATCATATGACAAAATCTATATATGTTGCTGTTATAAGATTAATCATGATGCCTTCATGTTCATGTTTTATTTTTTATCGACGCCTCTACCTCTAAACATGAGGACATATTTATTGTTATCGGCTTTTCGCTTGAGGACAAGCGAGGTCTAAGCTTGGGGGAGTTGATACTCCATTTTGCATCATGCTTTTATATCGATATTTATCACATTATGGGCTGTTATTTAATGTTAAGTCACAATACTTATGGCTATTCTCTCTTATTTTACAAGGTTTACATGAAGAGGGAGAATGCCGGCAGTTGGGATTCTGGGCTAGAAAAGGAGCAAATATTGGAGACCTATTCTGTGCAACTCCAAAAGTCCTGAAACTCCATGGAATATCTTAAAATAAATAAAGAAAAATCGTCGCCAAAGATGAAGGCCAAGGGGCCTACACCCTGCTCACGAGGGTGGGGGGCGCCCCCCCCCCCCGGGGGCGCACCCCCTACCTCGTGGGCCCCCTGGTGGCTCTCCGATGCCCATCTTCTCCTATATGAAGTCTTTTGATGAGAAAAGCCAGAGGCAACCTTTTGGGACGAGACTCCGCCGCCACGAGGCGGAACCTTGGCGGAACCAATCTAGGGCTCCGGTGGAGCTGTTCTGTCGGGGACACTTCCCTCCGGGAGGGGGAAATCATCACCATCATCATCACCAATGCTCCTCTCATCGGGAGAGGGCAATCTCCATCAACATCTTCACCAGCACAATCTCATCTCCAAACCCTAGTTCATCTCTTGTATCCAGTTCTTGTCTCCAAGTCCGGGATTGGTGCTAGTAGGTTGCTAGTAGTGTTGATTACTCCTTGTAGTTGATGCTAGTTGGTTTATTTGGTGGAAGATCATATGTTCAGATCCTTTATGCATATTATTACCCCTCTGATTATGAACATGAATATGCTGTGTGAGTAGTTACGTTTGTTCCTGAGGACAAGGGAGAAGTCTCGCTATTAGTAGTCATGTGAATTTGGTATTCGTTCGATATTTTGATGAGATGTATGTTGTCTAGCCTCTAGTGGTGTTATGTGAACGTCGACTACATAACACTTCACCATTATTTGGGCCTAGTGGAAGACATTGGGAAGTAATAAGTAGATGATGGGTTGCTAGAGTGACAGAAGCTTAAACCCTAGTTTATGCGTTGCTTGGTAAGGGCTGATTTGGATCCACTTGTTTCATGCTATGGTTAGGTTTACCTTAATACTTTTGTTGTAGTTGTGGATGCTTGCAATAGAGGTTAATCATAAGTGGGATGCTTGTTCAAGTAAGAACAGCACCCAAGCACCGGTCCACCCACATATCAAATTATCAAAGTACCAACGCGAATCATATGAACGTGATGAAAACTAGCTTGACGATATTCCCATGTGTCCTCGGGAACACTTTTCCTATTATAAGAATTTGTTCCGGCTTGTCCTTTGCTACAAAAAGGATTGGGCCACCTTGCTGCACCTTATTTACTTTTGTTACTTGTTGCTCATTACAATTTACCTTATCACAAAACTATCTGTTACCACTTATTTCAGTACTTGCAGAGAATACCTTGCTGAAAACCGCTTATCATTTCCTTCTGCTCCTCATTGGGTTCGACATTCTTACTTATAGAAAGGACTATGATAGATCCCCTATACTTGTGGGTCATGACTACTCAATGACTCCCGCAGTTGCTATGCTTAAAACACTGCATAAGGCTCATTCAGGTAAGTAGGCCCCGCTGAACTGCAGGAGCTATCTACACTACTCCATCTTGTTTCCGAGTAGGAAGATAAACACATTGATTTTTTTCGACAAAGAGATAAACACATTGGTTAGTCTAGCAGAAGCATAGCCTGCAGCAGCTTGATGTGTATCTAAAGCACGTTGCTCGCACCTAAATTACTACGTGCTAGAGGCAAGATACAGACTGGCAGGACTGAAATCGGTCATTCTTCCTTCGGTACAGTAGAGAATCATAATAATCGTGGGAGGGAGATTTGTAAGACCTTGTTGTTGGCTTCATTGGGTGATGGGAAGGCGTTGCTTGGCAAATGGTACTATGCTCATCTCCCCTGCTTATACTGTAAGGTTGTTTGTCACTACCTCTATTGATTATTGCCGCAAGTCTATGTATTTGAACAAGTGCTACATTAAGGTCTTCTTGTTTTCTTTGTTTGATTTCCCCGACTGTTTTTCGTTTTTTCTTTCTTTAATCTTGGCCATTAGACGTGATGGCAAACCACTGAGTCAATTAGGACTGTCAGATTTAACTATACGGGTTAGATCCTAAGGTACTGGTTGATTCGTGTACATCAAGTTGGTGACTCTAGAGGAATTCATATTTGCTCTTTTAATAGTAGTGGAGATAAGAACACAACGTCACGACTATGATGTGTGTGGGGGGTGGGGGCTCTTGCTCCCCTCCCCGCCTCGTACTTCACCATGTGTTTATTTATTCAATATCTGTTTATGGTTGATTACATGTGTGGGGGCCGGACTTCATGGAAATCACCTCGGTGTTGGAGCTGTAGGCGGGCTGCGGCCCCCGCCTCCGCCGCCACTGATGACCGCTCCCCAGGTACCTCCCGCGTCCATCCCTCTTCCTCCTCCTCCTCCTCTCCTCTTCCCCTACCAACGAGAGGAGCAGCCGCGCGCGCACGCGGGACCTGCCACCGGTCTCGCATTCCCCAGCTCCCCACCCTCTGCTCTGATGCGGGTTTTGCGAGTTAAAATCTTCAGGCCCCTCCTCTGTACTGTACAAAAAAACTCAAGAACCACCACCGGTTTATGTCGAATGTGACCATAGAAGAGCAAACTCAAGAACCAACTGTGTTTATGTCGAATGTGACCATAGAAGAGCAAACTCAAGAACCAACCGTGTCTATGTCGAATGTGACCATAGAAGAGCAAACTCAAGAACCACCACAGGTTTTTGATTTTTGGCCAGAAACATAGTCTTTCCGAGCTTCTCAAGGTATGTACTATGGTCCATATAGTGTGTATTATGTATGCTCCTTTATGCAAAACTTAGACTTAATTGAGAATTTTATGCAAAAGTGTGTACTATGGTCCATAGTGATCTATTTCTATGTGATATTGGTAACTAGTTAGAACGCCCACATGTCATATTTCTTTAAAATAAAATTTGGGGGGGGGGGGGGTCGGACCACCCTGATGTCAAATGCTAGCTCCGCCACTGGTCTGCTCCCTCTGTAAACTAATATTCTAATAGAATATTACTTTATAGAGGGAGTAGTTAGCAAAGCTGCAAAAGCACAACACTATTATCTACTTCCTCCGTTTCTAAATATAAGTCTTTTTAGACATTTCAAATAGACTATAACATACGGATGTATGTAGACATACTTTAGAGTGTAGATTCACTCATTTTACTTCGCATGTAGTCACTTGTTGAAATCTCTAAAAAGACTTATATTTAGGAACGGAGGTCGTACTACATTGGTAAAAGTACATGTCAAAAGGTGTTAGCAAATGCGCTTTAATTCATCGCTATTGCCACACGTAGGTAGCAGCCAAACAAGAATTCCGAAAAGAGGCATGCATGCACTAGTCTACTACCAAAATTTGCAAATTCCTACTAATTAATAAAGTTACACAAACTTCCAAATGCTTCGATGTCTCTCATCCTTTTGTCGAAACCATCTCGTCCATGGAACTTGCAATGGAACTAACAAAATTTCAGATATGTGACGCACACACAGGCGCGCACACACATTAACCAGAAGCAGGACCGGAGACCAAACAAATTAAGAGCGTGCGTAGCTAGTATTCGAACAATAACACCGCGCGGAAGAAGCACGAACAGAGATCGAGAGCCCTGTGGAATAGTTAAAGCTAACTTAAGTTAGATATGCTGTGATCATCATACAGAATTGTTAAACAGTTGATTGTTGGGTAAACTTCTTGATTTAAACCAACTCTAGTTCTCAAAAGCAGTTGTTTCCGAAATGCAAATTTGACCAGAAAATTATGTAATCCTAGATTTATTATAAATTGAAATAAAATGCTATATACAGTTATCTAATCTAAGCATTTTATAGGACATTGACTGGTCAAAGTTTGGCAGTTGACTTTGTTGGCGAACGTTGCAGAAAATAAAAAAATCCTACGGTTTCACCAAGATCAATCTATGAGTTCATCTAGCAACGAGAGAGAGGAGTGCATCTACATACCCTTGTAGATCGAGTGGAAGCGTTCAAGGGAACGGGGTTGAGGGAGTCGTACTCGTCGTGATCCAAATCACCGGAGATCCTAGCGCTGAACGGACGGCACCTCCGCGTTCAACACACGTACGATCAGCGTGACGTCTCCTCCTTCTTGATCCAGCAAGGGGGAAGGAGAGGTTGATGAAGATCCAGCAGCACGACGGCGTGGTAGTGGATGCAGCATGGATCCCGGTAGGGCTTCGCCAAGCGTCTGCGGGAGGGAGAGGTGTAGCAAGGGGGAAGGGAGGCGTCAAGTGCAAGGTTTCGGCTGCCCTTCCTCCCCCCTCTATATATAGGTTCCCCATGGGGGGCACCGGCCCTAGGAGATGGGATCTCCTAGGGGGGGCGGCGGCCAAGGGTGGTGCCTTGCCCCCCAGGGCAAGTGGAGGTGCCCCCTCCCCTAGGGTTCCCAACCCTAGGCGCAGGAGGGGGGCAAGGGGGGGGGGCGCACCAGCCCACCAGGGGCTGGTTCCCCTCCCACTTCATCCCATGGGGCCCTCCGGGATAGGTGGCCCCACCCGGTGAACCCCCCGAGACCCTTCCGGTGGTCCCGGTACAATATCGGTGACCCCCGAAACTTTCCTGACGGCCGAAACTCGACTTCCCACATATAATTCTTTACCTTCGGACCATCCCGGAACTCCTCATGACGTCCGGGATCTCATCCGGGACTCCGAAAAACTTTTGATTTGCTGCATACTAATATCTCTACAACCCTAGCGTCATCGAACCTTAAGTGTGTAGACCCTACGGGTTCGGGAGACACGTAGACATGACCGAGGCGGCTCTCCGGTCAATAACCAACAGCGGGATCTGGATACCCATGTTGGCTCCCACATGCTCCTTGATGATCTCATCGGATGAACAACGATGTCGAGGATTCAAGCAACCCCGTATACAATTCCCTTTGTCAATCGGTATGTTACTTGCCCGAGATTCGATCGTCGCTATCTCAATACCTCGTTCAATCTCGTTACCGGCAAGTCACTTTACTCGTACCGTAATGCATGATCCCGTAACCAGACACTTGGTCACTTTGAGCTCATTATGATGATGCATTACCGAGTGGGCCCAGAGATACCTCTCTGTCATACGGAGTGACAAATCCCAATCTCGATCCGTGTCAACCCAATAGATACTTTCGGAGATACCCGTAGTATACCTTTATAGTCACCCAGTTACGTTGTGACATTTGGTATACCCAAAGCACTCCTATGGTATCCCGGAGTTACACGATCTCATTGTCTAAGGAAAAAATACTTGACACTGGAAAAGCTCTAGCAAACGAACTACACGATCTTGTGATATGCTTAGGATTGGGTCTTGTCCATCACATCATTCTCCTAATTATGTGATCTCGTTATCAATGACATCCAATGTCCATAGTCAGGAAACCATGACTATCTGTTGATCAACGGGCTAGTCAACTAGAGGCTCACTAGGGACATATTGTGGTCTAAGTATTCACACATGTATTACCATTTCCGGATAACACAATTATAGCATGAATAAAAGACAATTATCATAAACAAGGAAATATAATAATAATCCTTTTATTATTGCCTCTAGGGCATATTTCCAACAGTCTCCCACTTGCACTAGAGTCAATAATCTAGTTACATTGCGATGAATCGAACACCCATAGAGTTCTGGTGTTGATCATGTTTTCCTCGCGGAAGAGGTTTAGTCAACGGATCTGCGACATTCAGATCTGTATGTACTTTGCAAATATCTATGTCTCCATCTTGAACATTTTCACGGATGGAGTTGAAACGACGCTTGATGTGCCTGGTCTTCTTGTGAAACCTGGGCTCCTTGGCAAGGGCAATAGCTCCAGTGTTGTCACAGAAGAGAGTGATCGGCCCCGACGCATTGGGTATGACTCCTAGGTCGGTGATGAACTCCTTCATCCATATTGCTTCATGCGCTGCCTCCGAGGCTACCATGTACTCCTCTTCACATGTAGATCCCGCCACGACGCTCTGCTTGCAACTGCACCAGCTTACTGCTCCACGATCCAACATATACATGTATCCGGTTTGTGACTTAGAGTCATCCAGATCTGTGTCGAAGCTAGCATCGACGTAACCCTTTACGACGAGCTCTTCGTCATCTCCATAAACGAGAAACATGTCCTTTGTCCTTTTCAGTTACTTCAAGATATTCTTAACCGTTGTCCAGTGTTCCTTGCCAAGATTACTTTGGTACCTTCCTACCAAACTTACGGCAAGGTTTACATCAGGTCTGGTACACAGCATGGCATACATAATAGATCCTATGGCTGAGGCATAGGGGATGACACTCATCTCTTCTTTATCTTCTGCTGTGGTTGGGCATTGAGCCAAGCTCAATCTCACACCTTGCAATATAGGCAAGAACCCTTTCTTGGACTGATCCATATTGAACTTCTTCAATATCTTATCAAGGTATGTGCTTTGTGAAACACCTATGAGGCGTCTCGATCAATCCCTATAGATCTTGATGCCTAATATGTAAGCAGCTTCTCCAAGGTCCTTCATTGAAAAACACTTATTCAAGTAGGCCTTAATGTTGTCCAAGAGTTCTATATCAGTTCCCATCAAGAGTATGTCATCTACATATAATATGAGAAATGCTACAGCGCTCCCACTCACTTTCTTGTAAACGCAGGCTTCTCCATAAGTCTGCATAAACCCAAATGCTTTGACCATCTCATCAAAGCGAATGTTCCAACTCCGAGATGCTTGCACCAGTCCATAAATGGATCGCTGGAGCTTGCATACCTTGTTAGCATTCTTAGGGTCGACAAAACCTTCCGGCTGCATCATATACAGTTCTTCCTTAAGATAGCCGTTAAGGAATGTCGTTTTGACGTCCATCTGCCATATCTCATAATCATAGTATGCGGCAATTGCTAACATGATTCGGACGGAATTCAGCTTCGCTACGGGAGAGAAAGTCTCATCGTAGTCAACCCCTTGAACTTGCCGATAACCCTTAGCGACAAGTAGAGCTTTATAGATGGTAACATTACCATCCGCGTCCGTCTTCTTCTTAAAGATCCATTTGTTTTCTATCGCTCGCCGATCATCGGGCAAGTCTGTCAAAGTCCATACTTTGTTTTCATACATGGATTCTATCTCGGATTGCATGGCTTCAAGCCATTTGTTGGAATCTGGGCCCGCCATCGCTTCTTCATAGTTCGAAGGTTCACCGTTGTCTAGCAACATGATTTCCAGGACAGGGTTGCCATACCACTCTCGCGTGGAACGTGTCCTTGTAGACCTACGAAGTTCAGTAGCAACTTGATCCGAAGTACCTTGATCATCATCATTAATTTCCTCTCCAGTCGGTGTAGGCACCACAGGAACATTTTCCTGAGCTGCACTACTTTCCGGTTCAAGAGGTAGTACTTCATCAAGTTCTACTTCCCTCCCACTTACTCCTTTTGAGAGAAACTGTTTTTCCAGAAAGGATCCGTTCTTGGCAACAAAGATCTTGCCTTCGGATCTAAGGTAGAAGGTATACCCAATGGTTTCCTTAAGGTATCCTATGAAGATGCATTTTTCCGACTTGGGTTCGAGCTTTTCAGGTTGAAGTTTCTTGACATAAGCATCGCATCCCCAAACTTTTAGAAACGATAGCTTAGGTTTCTTCCCAAACCATAATTCATACGGTGTCGTCTCAACAGATTTAGATGGAGCCCCATTTAAAGTGAATGTAGCTGTCTCTAGTGCGTATCCCCAAAATGGTAGCGGTAAATCGGTAAGAGACATCATAGATCGCACCATATCCAATAGAGTGCGATTACGACGTTCGGACACACCATTACGCTGAGGTGTTCCAGGCGGCGTGAGTTGTGAAACGGTTCCACATTTCCTTAACTGCGTACCAAATTCGTGACTTAAATATTCTCCTCCACGATCTGATTGTAGGAACTTTATCTTTCGGTCACGTTGATTCTCTACCTCATTCTGAAATTCCTTGAACTTTTCAAAGGTCTCAGACTTGTGTTTCATCAAGTAGACATACCCATATCTACTCAAGTCATCAGTGAGAGTGAGAACATAACGATATCCTCCGCGAGCCTCAACACTCATTGGACCGCACACATCAGTATGTATGATTTCCAATAAGTTGGTTGCTCGCTCCATTGTTCCGGAGAATGGAGTCTTGGTCATTTTGCCCATGAGGCATGGTTCGCATGTGTCAAATGATTCATAATCGAGAGACTCTAAAAGTCCATCAGCATGGAGCTTCTTCATGTGCTTGACACCAATGTGACCAAGGCGGCAGTGCCACAAGTATGTGGGACTATCGTTATCAACTTTACATCTTTTGGTATTCACACTATGAATATGTGTAACATCACGTTCGAGATTCATTAAGAATAAACCATTGACCATCGGGGCATGACCATAAAACATATCTCTCATATAAATAGAACAACCATTATTCTCGGATTTAAATGAGTGGCCATCTCATATTAAACGAGATCCAGATACAATGTTCATGCTCAAACTTGGCACTAAATAACAATTATTGAGGTTTAAAACTAATCCCGTAGGTAAATGTAGAGGTAGCGTGCCGACGGCGATCACATCGACCTTGGAACCATTCTCGACGCGCATCGTCACCTCGTCCTTCGCCAGTCTCCGCTTATTCCGCAAGTCCTGCTTTGAGTTACAAATATGAGCAACGGCACTGGTATCAAATACCCAGGAGCTACTATGAGCACTGGTAAGGTACACATCAATTACATGTATATCACATATACCTTTAGTGTTGCCGGCCTTCTTGTCTGCTAAGTATTTGGGGCAGTTTCGCTTCCAGTGACCCTTCCCTTTGCAATAAAAGCACTCAGTCTCAGGCTTGGGCCCATTCTTTGACTTCTTCCCGGCAACTGGCTTACCGGGCGCGGCAACATCCTTGCCATCCTTCTTGAAGTTCTTCTTACCCTTGCCTTTCTTGAACTTGGTGGTTTTATTGACCATCAACACTTGATGTTCCTTTTTGATTTCTACCTCTGCTGACTTCAGCATTGAAAATACTTCAGGAATAGTTTTCACCATCCCCTGCATATTGTAGTTCATCACAAAGCTCTTGTAGCTCCGTGGGAGCGACTGAAGGATTCTGTCAATGACCGCCTCGTCCGGGAGGTTAATATCCAGCTGGGACAGGCGGTTGTGCAACCCAGACATTTTGAGTATGTGCTCACTGACAGAACTATTTTCCTCCATCTTACAACTATAGAACTTGTCAGAGACTTCATATCTCTCGACCCGGGTGTCAGTGTCAAAACTAGCGGATCTCGGGTAGGGGGTCCCGAAGTGTGCGTCTAGGCAGATGGTAACAGGAGACAAGAGACACGATGTGTTTACCCAGGTTCGGGCCCTCTCAATGGAGGTAAAACCCTACTCCTGCTTGATTAATATTGATGATATGGGTAGTACAAGAGTATATCTACCACGAGATCGGAGTGGCTAAACCCTAGAATCTAGCCTATGGTATGATTGTTGTTCGTCCTATGGACTAAAACTCTCCAGCTTATATAGACACCGGAGAGGGCTAGGGTTACACAGAGTCAGTTACAATGGGAGGAGATCTTCATATCATATCGCCAAGCTTGCCTTCCACGCCAAGGAAAGTCCCATCCGGACACGGGACGGAGTCTTCAATCTTGTATCTTCATAGTCTGGGAGTCCGACCAAAGGTCTTAGTCCGGCCATCCGGACACCCCCTAATCCAGGACTCCCTCAGTAGCCCCTGAACCAGGCTTCAATGACGATGAGTCCGGCGCGCAAGTTGTCTTCGGCATTGCAGGGCGGGTTCCTCCTCCGAATATTTCATAGAAGATGTTGAACACCAGGGTAGTGTCCGGCTCTGCAAAAATAAGTTCCACATTCCTTCATAGAGAGAATAATATTTGTATCAATCGGATCTGCTGACGTGTTCCGTGGCGTGACATCATGCCACAGACAGGCCCTTTATTCATTTTATTGTTCCACCTCAGCGCGTTTGGTGAGGCGGTTTCCTTGGCATGTCTTGTCAAAGCAGAGATCGTGTCCCCTTATTCCGGGATTCTCATCAATACGGGTGTGGGTAACCCAACCACGACTCAGGTATGACTCACTAATTGAAAGCGAGTCTCAAACGGTTACGGGGAGGGCTCTTGGTATTCACCTCCTTTATAAAGGAACCAAGGCCCGACCACCTTGTTCTTTAAACCAATCAAATCCGCCCCTCGCTTCGAGTTCCAACACCCAAAGCTCTAGTTTTAGGCACTTCAGACCTTCGAAGATGTCCGGCTCCGACCCTCAAGGTCGGTGGATGCCTTCCTCCATCACGGAAGAAGATGTGCGAAAGTTAAGAGATGCCAGGTATCTAACCGGCGAAATCTCGCATAGACTTCCTACTCAAGGGCAAGCTATTCCCGCCGCCCCCCAGCCTAGTGAAAGCGTGGTGTTCGCATCGCATTTCCTTCGGGGACTAGGCTTCCCGATCGATCCCTTTGTGAGGGGGCTTATGTTTTACTACGGGCTGGAGTTCCATGGCCTAGCTCCGGAGTCCATCCTCCAGATCTCATCATTCATTGTCATGTGTGAGGCTTTCCTCCATATCACCCCTCACTTCGGATTGTGGCTAAAAACCTTCAAAGTGGAACCGAAAGTGATTGAGGGGCAGCACGCTGAGTGCGGAGGGGCTATAATAAGCAAGATGGACGACGGTCCATGGCCCGGAGGCTCTTTTCAAGAGGAGCTCGGCTTATGGCAATGGGACTGGTTTTACATCACAGCCCCTAGGGGCACCACATGGGTGACACCGCCTACTTTTCGCTCGGGTCCCCCACCACGGCTAGCATCATGGGTTAATGAAGGACTTATCCGGGGCCCACCAAAAGACGTACCCTTGTTCCAGGGCCGTATTTGAGATCTCCTAGAAAGAGATATCAATCTGACCGTGGTGGCGCAAGTCATGGTGATTCGCCGCACACTGCCCTGCAAACGTCGACCTCTCCGCCTGTGGGAGTTCAATCCTGAGGGACCACGGGTCCTACAACACTTCATGGGCATGACACCCATGGAGATGTACAAATTGTTCTTCGGATCACAAGCAAGGTGTCCGGATTTGTCCGAGGACGCTGGTCTGAGCTACAACCGCCCAGATGCTAAAGTAAGTAGCCCCGTATTTGCACATACCATCCATATTTTTATCAAATCTACCCTTTAGCAGAGTTGCCCTTTGAACAGGAGTGGATAGCGAAGGCTAAGATTATCAGGTGTCCAGCCCCCTTGCCCGAGACCGTGCCGAATCCCATGCTGACCAGGATGCTGGAGGCCGCGCCATTGGCGTAAGGCGAAGGGGGGAACCAAGGAGCTACCACCTCCACGAAGGAGGCCGTTAGGAAGGGAAGAATCGAAAATTCTCCCGACCAGGGAAGGAAAAGGACTTCCTCTGAAGACCCGGAGGTGATAACCTTGAAACGGGGAAAGAAATCTTCGTTAGAGGGTTCGGCACCGGAGAACGCTTCAGCCGAACTGCCCCCTAAAGGGGACCCGCTCTCCCCTGAGGAGTAACTGAAGGGAGGGGTTCCATAATGAATCACATTCATGTTTTACTCCTGAGGAAAATAACCGAAACATTATCTTGCAGTTCGGATCTCAACCCTTCTCAGCAGAGCTCATCTTCAGGGGATCTTCGTCCAGAGATGATAGAGAGCGAAACGCCTCTCCTTGTTCCACCGTCTTACGAGGCTGGCGACCCCGAGGTATCGTCCCGGAGGGCTTTTTTGAGTCCGGACCCTGAGAAAGGTCATCAGACTAGTCCGGCACCCTCTTGCGCGCCGGCGGACGGGCTGAAGGATCTGCTTAGTGGGGCGTCCATCTCAGAAGAACACCGTATATTGATGGGTACGGTGATTGGAAGGATTTCGTCCGCGGAAAGCAGATTGTACGAGGCTGCCAGGAGTTTACTAGCAGGCTTCGAGGTATGTAAAAAGGTGTATCTTTTGGTAGAGCCGCATATTAAATGTCCCCTGTATGAGTAATAGCCCCTGAGACTCTGTGTGTTGTCACGAGTGACGGCGCATAGAGGATCATAACCCCAGGTATAATGTGCCGCCTATTCCATGAAGGTGGCGAGGCGTTCGGTGGCTAGCCGGACTGATGAATCTGCCGAACTGAAGCGGCAACTTGACGTAGCAGATGCCGACATCGCGCTTGTACATAAGCGGCTAGACGAGGCTCAAGGTATGTTCAAAAGACACCCAGCAATAGGGGCTTGATGCTCGGGCCTTATATATGTTTTATGTAGATGGTGCTGCTGCCGTGGAGAACCTTCGGGTGGAACTTGCCCGAGCAAAGGAGCAAACAAGGAAGAGTGATGCGGCTGCCGTTAAAGCGGCTGAAGAGCTAAAAGCCGAACAGGCTGCTCACTGCCAGAGCAAGAAGGAAATGGGCGAGATGGCCATAAAATTGAGGGATGCTACCGACCGCTGTAGATTGCTTGAACAAGAAGATAGGGCGGCTCAGAAGGATCTTGAAAAGATCACTGCCGAAGCCAAGGATACTCGCTCTGCCATGAGAGCGATGAAGGAGGAGCTGCTTTAGACTGGAGATATCACAGCTGGAAAGCCTTATATGCTGCGGATGAAGTTCGGAGACCCCAAGTATGCTCCATTAGACCGGCAGTGGAGTTCGGACAACGCTTATCTGGATTTGGCCGCAAGTGTGGCGGACGCGACCGAACACTTCCGCAGCCGAGGTGACCATGAATTGGAAGAGCTTTTTTGGTCGCAGTACCACAATCCAGAATGCCCACTGTCAGTCTCCGACCGTTTAGCCACCTGGGCGGAGCTGAACAGATTATCCAGACTCACCATGAAGTATGTTGCGAGTCACCTGTGGCCGGAGAAGCCGGAGCCGAAGAGTTATTTTGGCTTGGTGCAGCAATTTCTTGGTTCGGAGTCGCATGCTGATGCAATGAAGAGGTCGGCGTGCATAGAGGGCGCGCAGATGGCTCTTGCCTGTGTCAAGACATAGTGGGCAGATATGAAGGCTAGTATTGTTGCGTCCCAAGATTCAGACGAAAGCCGAGTACCTGCCAAGCACTATTTTGA
The DNA here is from genome assembly GCA_900231445.1 of Triticum turgidum subsp. durum. Lineage (NCBI taxonomy): Eukaryota > Viridiplantae > Streptophyta > Magnoliopsida > Poales > Poaceae > Triticum > Triticum turgidum. The sequence goes on from LT934114.1 coordinate 743,134,573, forward strand.
GGAAGTTCTTCCTGGTGCTCGTATAATAGAGTCGCAGTGCTCTAAGGATGTTGTGTTCGAATAGCTTATACTATTTGTAAGACGAATTGTGTTTTTATGAAAAAAGCTTTTTTATACTTGTGCTTGCAAGAATCATGATGCCTCCTGTGCGGCCGTTTAATGTATATATTTGTATATAACCTGAAAGATGGCAGTCGTTGGCTTCAGCCCCCACGCATAGAATGCGGGGGTGTTCGCAAAAAGGCGTCTGTTCACACTTAATCCAACGTCTTGGTCCTATAAAGGAGGTGGTGGCACGGTGAACTAGGCAACCGGACTATAATGCTTTATCACTTTCACTTAGCCATAGGAGTTTGACAGTGGGACTACTGAATAGCCCCTAGTGGCACCGCGCTCGCCCGAATTCGGGGCGCGAGTGTGCCTGACCGGGAAGCGGCCCTTCGTTAATGCGGGGGAATCCGAAAGATTCCAAAAGTCATCGAGTGGTTGACCAGTCTCTCGCTATATCATGACAGTCATCTGCTTTCTCTACTGAGGTGCTCACCCGGCCGAACCAGGGCACAATCGCAGTAGTTCTCCTGGTGTGGCGTTAGCCGATATAACTGAACGTAAGGCAGCAAAACACAGGAGTCGGGCAAACCCAACATTTGACCAAAGACATGATTCGAAGCTGATGCATATAGGGCCAAACTCGCGACGCCGAACACTCCCTAAGGTGTTCGGTCTTTATAAAGACGGGCCAAAATAGAGCCCTTGGTAAAAAGCCCCTAGTGTCCAGGTATGTGCAAAAAATTCTGGCGTGGCCACATGCCAAGACGCCAGCCTCCTCTTCGGCTATAGAGAAAACCGGGGGATGTTATCAACAAGAGACAGTAAAAAAGGTTTACGCAGGGTCTTAATCTGAAAAGAATCCTTGGAACGGGTCCCTGCTGCACGTCTGCGCCTGTGTCTCCGTCGTGCCATATCCTAGACGGGCGTAGCATGATGCTCGTCTACGAAAGAGAGGAACTTAGTAAAAAATAAGCGTGCGAGAAATCTATATCGAAATAAACAAAATATAGGTGGAGCAAGAGTTGGGCCGTATTGTCTCCGGGCGTGAGCACACGGAGCCCGTTGCACGAGGGTATGCGGTAATTTAAGGATATTGACGCCAGACTCGTCGAGGCGTGTTCGGGATAGTAGGGCTGGATTTGTGGGCGGCTATCTAGGCAACCGCACCCCTGCCCGTACTTTGGGGGTCAATCTATGTTCCCTTGTAATGAGATGATGCCCTTTGGACCGGGCATTTTAAGTGTAAGGGATGCGTAGTGCGGTATTGCGTTAAAGCGGGCGAAAGCTTCACGTCCCAGTAGCGCTTGATAGCGACTTACGAATGGGGCGATGTGGAATGTTAGCTTTTCGCTTCGGAAGTTGCCGGGTGATCCGAACGTGACTTCTAACATAAGGGAACCCATACTTGGGGTATCCGAACCTGGCGTTACTCCTTGAAAGGAAGTGTTGCCGAGGTGGATTGCGACTGGGTTTACCCCGAGTTTGCGGACTGTGTCCTGATATAACAGGTTCAAGTCGCTGCCGCCGTCCATAAGGGCGTTTGTAAATTGGAGTCCGTTAATGATTGGATTTAAGACCAAGGCAGTCCAGCCTGCGTCCTGGTCTCCTCTAGAGTAATCCAGATGATCAAAGGTGATTGGTTGTAACAACCAGTGGGGTTTCTCCTCCGGGGCTGGCTGTACGGCGCGTGTCGTTGTAGGTGCCATTCTATTCTTCCCCTTCGTCACATGAAGTAGATTTACTGTCTTGTCTTCTTGTGGGAACTTCTTTTGTTCTCCGGTGATCTGCTCGTGGGGTGCATCATCATCTTCGCTTGGTGTGTTGAGCCCCTTGTGTTCGGCGTTGAGCTTGCCGGACAGCTTAAAGACCCAACAATCTCTGTGGGTATGGTTTGCAGGTCTCCCTGGAGTGCTGTGGATTTGACATATTTTGTCCAAAATTTTGTTAAGGTTGGATAGCTCGTCCCTATCGTCTTTGGGGGGCATGTTTTTCTGATTTTGCCGAGTGCTTTTGAATCCGGCGTTTACTGCCGTGCTCACCGGGCTGTTGTCCTTTATCCGGCGCGGTTCTTTGTTACGGCGCGGCTTCCCGTTCCCATCTCTGGGTTCGGACGTATTCGGGTCGCTGGTGTTGCTTCTTGCCAACTAGCTATCCTCTCCTGCACAGAAGCGGGTCATGAGGCTTGTTAACGCGGCCATTGTTCGCGGCTTTTCTTGGCCGAGGTGTCTGGCGAGCCATTCGTCTCGGATGCTGTGTTTGAAAGCTGCTAGGGCCTCTGCGTCCGGACAGTCGACTATCTGATTCTTGTTGATAAGGAATCTGTTCCAGAGCTTCCGCGCTGACTCTCCGGGCTACTGAGTTATATGACTCAGATCATCTGCATCCGGGGGGCGGACATAGGTCCCTTGAAAATTTGCCCGGAAAGCATCCTCAAGCACCGCCCAACTTCCCATGGTGTTTTCGGGAAGGCTTTTAAGCCAATGTCGGGCTGGCCCTTTGAGCTTAAGGGGTAAGTATTTTATGGCATGGAGGTCGTCTCCTCTGGCCATGTGTATGTGGAGGATATAGTCCTCGATCCAGACTCCAGGGTTTGTTGTTCTGTCGTATGGTTCTATGTTCACTGGCTTGAATCCGGCTGGGAATTCGTGATCCAGCACCTCATCGGTAAAACATAGGGGGTGTGCGGCGCCCCTGTATTTAGGCGTGCCGCGATTTTCGGGTATTTTTTGCGTTGCATCACTCATTGGAGCTTGCTTTCTTGGCCTGTAGATCGATCTGGTAGGGCCAGTTTTTTGATGCAAATTCTTGGACGGATCGCGTGCTATATTGAGTGCGGCGTCCTTTGAAACGTGAGTTTGATCGTAGGGTCGTCTATCCGACCTTGTGGCTTCCTTATTTTTTGACTGTGGGGGCTTTATGGCCTCTTCGTCAAATTCCGGTAGTAGTTTCCTCTTTGGATAGCTCTTTGTGTGGCGACTACTGCCGTACTTGTGTGCGGTATTGAGTACTTTGCCCCATCTGATCCTGAGCGCATCCTCTGCTGTCTTGAGCCTCCGCTTCTGCTTTTCAGGCTATGTGCAGTGGCGACAAGCCTTTGGTGGAGGTTCTGATGTTCCAGCAATTTGTCTGGTGTGAGGTCATCCGGGCTATTATCCTTCCCGGGGATTGGTTGTTCGGATTGTCCGCCCTGCTTGGACGGATGCTCGATGGCATGTTCATCGTCCGTTGAGTCACCCTGCTCTATGGCTGGGTTTTTGTCGAGGTGGGGCTTGGCCTTGCGCTTACGCCGCTGCTTTGATTGTTTTTCGGAGGAGCGATCCCTGGCCGCATCCTTTTGGTCCTCGTTGTCGTTTCAGTTGCGTGTGTCCACCATGCAGACATCGTATGATTAGGTGGTTTTCCGGAGCCCTATAGGTGCTGGTTCTTGATCGTCTCCTTCATCGGCGTCCATGTCGCTGATGTCTTCAGAGTCGAAGTCGAGCATGTCGGTTAAATCATCGACAATGGCTACGAAGTGGGTGGTGGGTGGGCTACGAATTTCTTCGTCGTCCGCATCCCAACCGTGTTGGCCATAGTCCGGCCAGGGCTCTCCTGACAAAGAGAGAGACTTTAACGAATTCAGGATATCGCCAAAGGGCGAGTGCTGAAAGAAGTCCGCGGCGGTGAACTCCATGATCGGAGCCCGATCGGGTTCGATCGAAAGGGGTGCAGAATATTCAGAGTCCGGAACAGAGTCCGGCACCTTGGAGTTACCGGCCTTGCAAAGGACTGGGCAGGTATTCGGCTCTATCGCCGCAGAGATTGCGGCTCCTGGGCGTCGTCCAACCGTCCGTCCCTGGCTAGCGCAGTCGGCTCTGAACTAATGGTCGGAGTGAATACCTGAGCGGCGCTCTACTCACTGTCCGGCGGTAGAGCTAGATCATGCCCATCGAGACAGTGCGGCGTGCCCGGTTGTGGCCCGAATCCGTCGAGGATCAAGTCCCCACGGATGTCGGCCGTGTAACTTAAGCTTTCAAACCTGACCTGATGGCCAGGGGTGTAGCATTCGATCTGCTCCAGATGGCCAAACGAGTCGGCCCGCAGTGCGAAGCCGCCGAATACGAAGATCTGTCTGAGGAGAAAGATCTCCTCCCGGACCGCGTCGTGATTGACGAGCGAAGAAGCCATCGGGCCTAAAGGCGACGACACAAAGGAACTCTCAATGAAAGCACCAATGTCGGTGTCAAAACCGGCGGATCTAGGGTAGGGGGTCCCGAAAGCACAATGGGAGGAGATCTTCATATCATATCGCCAAGCTTGCCTTCCACGCCAAGGAAAGTCCCATCCAGACACGGGACGGAGTCTTCAATCTTGTATCTTCATAGTTCGGGAGTCCGGCCAAAGGTCTTAGTCTGGCCATCCAGACACCCCCTAATCCAGGACTCCCTCACCGGGCGTGAGCTTGGAAAACCATTTTCAGCTCCTCGGACATCTCATATGCTCCGTGTTGCTCAAAACGCTTTTGGAGCCCCGGTTCTAAGCTGTAAAGCATGCCACATTGAACGAGGGGGTAATCATCAGCACGTGACTGCCAAGCGTTCATAACGTCTTGGTTCTCTGGGATGGGTGCTTCACCTAGCGGTCCTTCTAGGACATATGCTTTCTTGGTAGCTATGAGGATGATCCTCAGGTTCCGGACCCAGTCCGTATAGTTGCTGCCATCATCTTTCAGCTTGGTTTTCTCTAGGAACGCGTTGAAGTTCATGTTGACATGAGCGTTGGCCATTTGATCTACAAGACATTTTTGCAAAGATTTTAGACTAAGTTCATGATAATTAAGTTCATCTAATCAAATTATTTAATGAACTCCCACTCAGATTAGACATCCCTCTAGTCATCTAAGTGTTACATGATCCGAGTCGACTATGCCGTGTCCGATCATCACGTGAGACGGACTAGTCATCATCGGTGAACATCTCCATGTTGATCGTATCTTCCATACGACTCATGTTCGACCTTTCGGTCTTTGTGTTCCGAGGCCATGTCTGTACATGCTAGGCTTGTCAAGTTAACCTAAGTGTTTTGCATGTGTAAATCTGTCTTACACCCGTTGTATGTGAAAGTTGGAATCTATCACACCCGATCATCACGTGGTGCTTCGAAACAACGAACTATCGCAATGGTGCACAGTTAGGGGGAACACTTTCTTGAAATTATAATGAGGGATCATCTTATTTACTACACATGCAATCAAATAGTAGTGACATGATATGGCCAATATCATATAGCTCCTTTGATCTCCATCTTCGGGGCTCCATGATCATCTTCGTCATCGGCATGACACCATGATCTCCATCATCGTGTCTCCATGAAGTTGCTCGCCAACTATTACTTCTACTACTATAGCTAACGGTTTAGCAATAAAGTAAAGTAATTACATGGCGTTAAATCATTGACACGCAGGTCATACAATAATTAAGACAACTCCTATGGCTCCTGTCGGTTGTCATACTCATCGACATGCAAGTCGTGATTCCTATTACAAGAACATGATCTCATACATCACAATATATCATTCATCATTCATCACAACTTTTGGCCATATCACATCACAAAGCAATTGCTGCAAAAACAAGTTAGACGTCCTGTAATTGTTGTTGCATCTTTTACGTGGCTGCAATAGGGTTCTAGCAAGAATGTTTTCTTACCTACGAAAAAGCCACAACGTGATTTGTCAACTTCTATTTACCCTTCATAAGGACCCTTTTCATAGAATCCGCTCCAACTAAAGTGGAAGAGACAGACGCCCGCTAGCCACCTTATGCAACTAGTGCATGTTAGTCGGTGGAACCTGTCTCATGTAAGCGTACGTGTAAGGTCGGTCCGGGCCGCTTCATCCCACAATACCGCTGAAGCAAAATAAGACTAGTAGTGGCAAGAAAGTTGACAACATCTACGCCCACAACAGATTTGTGTTCTACTCGTGCAAAGAGAACTACGCATAGACCTAGCTCATGATGCCACTGTTGGTGAACGTTGTAGAAAATAAAAAAATTCCTACGGTTTCACCAAGATCAATCTATGAGTTCATCTAGCAACGAGAGAGAAGAGTGCATCTACATACCATTGTAGATCGAGCGGAAGCGTTCAAGGGAACGGGGTTGAGGGAGTCGTACTCGTCGTGATCCAAATCACCGGAGATCCTAGCGCCGAACGGACGGCACCTCTACGTTCAACACACGTACGGTCAGCGTGACGTCTCCTCCTTCTTGATCCAGCAAGGGGGAAGGAGAGGTTGATGAAGATCCAGCAGCACGACGGCGTGGTGGTGGATGCAGCAGGGATCCCGGCAGGGCTTCGCCAAGCGTCTGCGGGAGGGAGAGGTGTAGCAAGGGGGAAGGGAGGCGCCAAGTGCAAGGTTTCAGCTGCCCTCCCTCCCCCCCTCTATATATAGGGTCCCCAGGGGGGCGCCGGCCCTAGGAGATGGGATCTCCTAGGGGGGCGGCGGCCAAGGGGGGTGCCTTGCCCCCCAAGGCAAGTGGAGGCGCCCCCTCCCCTAGGGTTGGGGGGGGGCCAAGGAGGGGGCGCACCAGCCCACCAGGGGTTGGTTCCCCTCCCACTTCAGCCCATGGGGCCCTCCAGGATAGGTGGCCCCACCCGGTGGACCCCTCGGGACCCTTCCGATGGTCCCGGTACAATACCAGTGACCCCCGAAACTTTCCCGACGGCCGAAACTCGACTTCCCACATATAATTCTTTACCTCTGGACCATTCCGGAACTCCTCATGACGTCCGGGATCTCATCTGGGACTCCGAACAACTTTCGGTTTGCTGCATACTACTATCTCTACAACCCTAGCATCATCGAACCTTAAGTGTGTAGACCCTACGGGTTCGGGAGACACGTAGACATGACCGAGACGGCTCTCCGGTCAATAACCAACAGCGGGATCTGGATACCCTTGTTGGCTCCCACATGCTCCTCGATGATCTCATCGGATGAACCACGATGTCGAGGATTCAAGCAACCCCGTATACAATTCCCTTTGTCAATCGGTATGTTACTTGCCCGAGATTCGATCGTGGTATCCCAATACCTCGTTCAATCTTGTTACCGGCAAGTCACTTTACTCATACCGTAATGCATGATCCCATGACCAGACACTTGGTCACTTTGAGCTTATTATGATGATGCATTACCGAGTGGGCCCAGAGATACCTCTTTGTCATACGGAGTGACAAATCCCAGTCTCGATCCGTGTCAACCCAACAGATACTTTCGGAGATACCCGCAGTATACCTTTATAGTCACCCAGTTACGTTGTGATGTTTGGTATACCCAAAGCACTCCTACGGTATCCGGGAGATACACGATCTCATGGTCTAAGGAAAAAATACTTGACATTGGAAAAGCTCTAGCAAACGAACTACACGATCTTGTGCTATGCTTAGGATTGGGTCTTGTCCATCACATCATTCTCCTAATGATGTGATCTTGTTATCAATGACATCCAATGTCCATAGTCAGGAAACCATGACTATCTGTTGATCAACGGGCTAGTCAACTAGAGGCTCACTAGGGACATATTGTGGTCTAAGTATTCACACATGTATTACGATTTCCGGATAACACAATTATAGCATGAATAAAATACAATTATCATGAACAAGGAAATATAATAATAATCCTTTTATTATTGCCTCTAGGGCATATTTCCAACAGACTTCACATTTTACAAGATGTCATTGGTCAAAGTGATAGCTTGTTGAGAACCATTGGGAGCAAGTACTAAGATTTTCCTTTACTTCAATAGTTGATGCAACACATGAGTTAAATTCATGTGGATTGATAAATTCAATACATAATTGATTTTTTATATGTACAACTGTTGTACTAAAAAAAACTTTCTTGATTGAGTACTTCAAACTGTCTCTATTCCTGGCCATAAAGGGTGAAGACAACAAAATCACTTTCAACCTATTTGCTAATATGAGTTATAGCCAATCCATCCTAGATTTACACAAAAAAGGCTAGATGCACACTAGAAAGTGTAACCCTATTGAGTACCCTAATTATAGCAGACTGAAAATTTGCTGATCAAAAGGAATTGAAGTTACATCGTGGCATACAAGGTATGCATTAAAACATAGCTTAGTACTAGAGACTAGGTCTCAATATAAACCTTTATACTGGAAGAAGCTATAGATTTATTCACTTCCTAGGCACACACACACACACACACACACATATATATATATATATATATTAAAAGGTAATGTTTTGTACTCTCTAATGTAGGACAAAAGATACTAAATATAGTGTAAAAAACGCTCTTATATTATGGGACAGAGGGAGTACATTATATGCTACACAATACCCTGATGTTATCATATGTAGGCTACAGGTGATGTTACCTCGTTCATAATGTACGAATTCAAACTTTCCAACCCTTGAAGCATATCCATAATTGTATTCATTTTAGGTCTATTGCTCCGCTCAGGATTCACGCATGTATCTTTCTATTTGTTGGCAGTCTGTTTCCAATGATAGTTGTTTCTATAGCCTATTTTTCCATTTTTGAAGCTCCCGTGAATTGGAAAACAGATTGGGGATACATTACTATACAATGGTAATGCCATATATTCTTATGCAAGTGGACCTCCATCTTGAAAGTTCAAACTGATTCATCTTACACGCTTGATGAACTCATTTGAATCTTTTCTAATGTCATACGGGTAGTCCCTGTGCCCTGTTATTACCTCCAAGATAATTACACCCAAACTGAATATGCCTGCCATTGGTGTTATTATACCTCGTTGTTGGTATTCTACCGTCATGTAACCTCTACAGCATAACATGAGTAGTGAATATGAAGCATTACAAGAACAATAGTGAAAATACATTCCATCAATTACTAAAAGGTGATAAATAATGAGGTGCTTCACTTAGAATGTTCCAATAGCAGTTGTAGTGTGGATAGATAATCCACCAAATAGCTTTGACAGACCAAAGTCTGTAATTTTAGGAACAAAATTTTCACCAAGCAATATGTTCGCATGTTTTAAGTCCAAATGAACAATAGTATCCTTTGTTTCCTCATGAAGGTACTGTAGACCACGGGGAATGCCCTCAATTATTTTGCAATGTTGGCGCCAATCAAGTCCAGATGACGCATCTGCATTTATAAGACCATTCAATTCATGTTGTCTCAAAATATATTTATGTTGCTCCATGCATGGGACTGTAACCTTCTATCATATGCTCTCTTTTTTAGTCATAAGAACACAATTTTTAATTTTGGATACTATGATAAAACCACAAAACCTGCAACCTCAAGGAAACATGAAAGTGGATTCATGGTGCCCATGTGGGCATGTGATCAGGGACTATGAGCCATCAGGTCCACGAAGGAGAAATGGGCGGAATTGGGTCATAAATACTTAGGATGCAGATTAATCTTATAAGACATGATGGTACTAGGGCATATCCAATATATGCATTTCTTAGCCTTGTAAGGGTCACAGTGATTTGAAATTGGGATAGGTGCATCGATGATGATCTTTCCCGTCTCAACCCATGCACGGTGTAGCTGATTGTGCTGTTTTGTACTGGATCAGTGGGTCATTGCCTTCATGATGGTTGTACACAACACATCAACTAGGTCACAGATCAGGAGGTCGACGCCACAGCAACTTGCATGTTGGCATAGGGCAACGTCTCTGAAGGTGTCCACCACACACATGCTGCTGGCACCTCGAGAGCAGGATGTCAACCAGCCTTGGGCCCTGACCGGGCATGAACACCAATGGCACTGTCCTAGAGGCATGAACACCAACGGTTGCTGGCAAAAGGCAATGGAGACGAGAGCACTAAGAAGTTGGGTGCTCTGGGCTCACACCAACTCATATAGGCATAGCCACCGCAGTTCAGGTTACCCGAATAGTTCTGGTCGGGTAATTCGGGTTTTCCAAATTTCAGGTTTTCAAAACTAATACCTGAAACTTGTCCAAAAAAAAGTGAAACCCGAAAATTCGGGTACCTGGAAATTCGGGTTCGGGTTTGGGTTTTCCCGATTTACCTGAATAGAGAAGCTGCGGTTAACCTCTTTCCTCTACCTAGCAAATAACGACAGCATTGCAGCTGCAAGTGAAGCCAATGTCGTGGTCGCTGGTGGAGATCTTGAGCACTTCAGCTTCTCGGGGAAGCAGAGGAAGGGTTTGAGCTTGCGTCGCCAGCAGCATGTCGAGGAACACGAGCGAAAGAAGTGCCAACGTAACCGCAACGGCGGCACCAACCGTAACGGTACCTTATGGAGGGAAGTTGGGCTAGGCCTGTGCTAAAAGGCTTAAAGGGCGCGGAATTTTTCTGCTGGGCTTCGAATATTTTGGGCTATTCATTTAGTTTGGGTACCGTGGCTATTAACCCGAATTTTCAAAATATATTTCAGATTTCTAGAGTTGACACTCGAAATGATGTTCGGGTTTTTTGGGTTTGGGTTCGGGTAATTTGGGTTCGGGCTTCGGGTATCGGGTTTTATGCCCACCGTGAACCCTGTGTGTATGCAAGCACCTGGGGTTGCTGATTGCATCTAATGAGCTCGGGTGCACTCCTCAACATTGAGAGTCCACGAAAAGAGCCGCAATCCTCCACCCCTTGTCATACACCACAGCAGCTTTGGCACATGAGCTTGTCAATTTAGAGATTCTCTACACTAGGCATCCATGGAGGCCTGACTTTTTGGCAGGGATGTAACATGGGTCCTAGATGTAAATGCGGGGATCTCCAAGGGGCGGCCCTAAAACGCCCCAAATGTCCGTTTGTCTTGTCTTGTCAGGATTTGGGCCCCAAAAGCGATCCAACATATGCCCCCATTTTTCCATGAACAATCCGTCACCCCATTTCTCCCCCAAATTTGAGGACGATTTGAGGGTGTGAGGGTGTCCGCCGGTCTGCCGGCCTGGGCCCAATCTGACCCCACCTCAGGGGTCGACCCAAAACCACTTTTTTTATCTATCACCCCCTCCCCCCCCCCTTCTCCTCGCAGTCTCCCCCGATTTTTGTAAATGTAATGTGCCCTTTAATTGGGTTCCGGTATAAATGACGAGAAGTTAATGGGACTAATGTTGACCCCTAGTTTATACACTGATTTTTGTCTTATGTGTACATAGTGACATGGATCAACGATCGTCGAAAATTCAAGTGCTCAAGAAGGACGTCGTGAAGGCTAGCTTATTTAGCCTTTCTTTTGGTTCTCGGGTATTATGCCTCCATAGGGAATTTACAAGGTGGCTCACGCCAGCAGTTCCATCGCCCCAACGAATCCAATCATTTCACATAAACTTTTTTTGGGGGAATCGTTTCACATAAACCAAGCAGTCTTTAATCAGTTATCAGATCTCTCTTTTTCACCACAGATGAGGAATCAACAGTCAGATGTAACGGTGCCCCCAAAGCACGAAATCTTAACTCAACATGAAACATACAAAAACAAGAACTATTCAGTATTTAAAGGTCATACCTGAAATATACTTGTCAAGACTTCCATTAGGCATACATTCCAAGCAAAGAAAACGTGTAGTGCTTTCAGCAACAACCATTTTTCCTTCAAAAGGCATATGTCAAAGTTGTGTATCATAGCAGTGGCCCACTAGTCGCACTATATTTGGGTGATGTAGTTCCATGAGAAAGGATAAGTTCACAAAAAGTGAAAAAGTTCGTGAATTGGAAAAAAGTTCATCTGATTTGAAAAAAGTTCATCAAATTTGAAAAATGTTTATGAATTTGAAAAAAAGTTCATCAACTTTGAAAATGTTCATAGAATTTTTTTTAAAAATCATTGAATTTCAGAAAAAGTTCATCAAATTTAAAATAATTCATAAAAATTCAAAAAAATTCATCAAATTTGAAGAAAAGTTCAACAATTTTAAAAAAAAGTTAATCGATTTAAAAAAAAGGTTCACAAATTTAAAAGAAAAAATTCAGGAATTTTAAAAAGCGCACAATGAATAAAACAAAAAGGATGAGAAAAAGGAAAAAGGAATAAACCGAGCTGAAGCACGAAATAAAGAGAGAAAAATGATCTACCTTTACACTCGTGAGTGGATAGCCCAGTGAGCTGAGCCCTTACAACAGAAAGGTTGCAACTTCGATCCCTCACCTTAGCGCTCTTTTTTTGACCTTTCGAGAAACATGAAGGAAAAAATAGAATGGGTCGGCCCAGTTTGGACTGCTGCAGGCGCCCTTTTGCAAATTGCACTGTAACGGGCGCCTGCAGCGCCAAATAGGAAATGCCGGTGTATTTACACTACCAATTGACTGAGATAGTATTATGGGCCGAACTTGTCTATATATGAAGCCATGGCCCTGCATGTCCAGGGAAACATAGCATATCCCATGCATACCCGTGATCACAATGTCAATCGTGTTCTCGCAAGAGCTGCTCATCTCCACAGCACTCTTCCCCTATACTACTTGTGCTTGAGGGCTGGCTATAGATCAAATAACCCAGTGGTGCTCCCAACAAACTGGCCCATACTGCACATGTTCCCTTCCTTCGTGGCCAACCTCCACAACTTGCATGATTATTTCGCCCTTGTCCTCGCTCGATCAGGTCACAACTTCAGGGCGCACGGCCCTCTTGGGACCGGGATGCGGTTATTCGTCACATGCGACCCTGCGAACATCCGGCACATCTTCACGACCAACTACACCAACTTTCCCAAGGGTGCGGAGTTTTCCGCTATCTTCGACATCATGGGTGGAAGCCTCTTTACTATTGACGGCGAGCTGTGTCGTCAGCAGCGCGCCAACGTCAAGGGCGTACTTAGCAGTCCGTGGAAGGTTGCCAGGATTGCCGCTTGCTGCCGCGACAAGGTGGAGAACAACCTGCTCCCCTTGTTTACCAACATGGAGAGCATTGGCACTCCGTTCGACATGCAAGAAATGATGTCGAGGTTTATGTTTGACCTGGCTGCTATGCCTCTCTTTGGCGTGGACCCGGGGCTCGTATCATCGGACATGCCGCCCATGGATGTTGCGGTCGCCATGGACACGGTCATGGAGGTGGGCTTCTTTCGGCATGTGATGTCAGCTTCTTGTTGGAAATTGATGAGGCGGCTAAACATCGGCCCTGAGAGAAAGCTCAGAGTGGCGCACACTATGCTACGAGGGTTTATCGTGGATATGATGGAGAGGAGGAAGATCAACGCATGCCATATTGGTAATGATGAGGAACAAGAGGGTGTGGATGTTATGTCTCCCTTCCTCAATGATCCAGACTACGCCAACGATGAATTGGCCCATGCAATGATCATTGGCTACATGCTCGCTGCAAGGGACACAGTTGGAACGACCCTAACATGGATCTTCTACAATCTCGCTCAGAACCCAAACATTGTGTCAATCATACGCAATGAACTCTCACCCATTGCATCAAACAAAGTAGCAGCCGGTGTGGATGCCATGGTGATCTTTGAGCCAGACGAAACCAAATCCCTAGTCTATCTGAAAGCCGTCTTGTACGAAACTCTTAGGTTGTACCCACCGGCGCCTTTTGAGAGGAAGACGGTGGCCGCCGATGATATAATGCCAAGTGGCCATGAACTGGGCACCGGCGACACCATCCTTATTTCCCTCCACTCAATGGGGAGAATGGAGGGCTTGTGGGGTAAAGATTGCCTCAACTACAATCCAGATAGGTGGCTCTCGGAGGATGGCAACAAGCTGAAGTACGTACCATCTCACAAGTTCTTGGCCTTCAACTCGGGCCCGAGGATTTGCCTCGGCAAGGACATCGCGGTTATGCAAATGAAGACCGTCATCGCGTCAACTCTGTGGAACTTTGATGTGGAGGTGATGGAAGGGCAAAGCATCCAGGCCAAGCCGTCTTGTATACTGGAAATGAAAAATGGGCTCATGGTTAAGCTGAAGAAGCGAGGAATGTAACATTGGACTCTCGTGTTATGTAAACGTACTTAGGACCGCTTTGTTTTATTATCGAATAATAAAGGCATCCATGAATCAAAATGCATCTTTCTTTTAGGAAAGACGACCAATGTGCTGGCAATGATTACTTTGTTGTATGAAACATGGTATAAAGGCATCGAGCCATAATATTTTCTTCCATTTTATGAAACTAGAAACATGTCCAATACATTTCTATGGAATATTTTGACCGGATATTTTGATAGAGATGTCATATTTATTTCTACGGAATATAAACATGCATTGTACAGTTGCTTTATTCTGTTAACATACGTGCCGAGAAAGATGTGCTGCAGTTTAGGACCGCTTCGATAGCAGCCAATAGATGGTGTCCTCTCTTCCTGAGAGTGTATGTAATCAGCAAGCGTAGCAGCAACAAAAGCAATATACTACTACATCTTTCTTTTTGGGAAACGTTTGGGGCCGGGGCACCGGCGAAAACATTAGGCCGGTCTTCCTCTTCCTCGCGTCTCCTTCATGGGGCGCGCGGAAGCCCTCTTCTTCTGCCCCCTCCTCCTCACCCCTTTCCTGTCCCTTCCCCTCTTCCCGAGCTGCGACTAGGCCACCACGGGCTACTTCGCCGGCGGCCAGGCTCCCCTCGCCGACTGCCATGGCTGCCTGCCGCCATGGCCAGATCCATCCCCTACTTCAAGCCTTCACGCGGGCACATCCCCTTCTCCCTTCCCCCTTCCCCCGGGCTGCGACTGGGCGACCACGACCTCCATCGCCGGTGGCCAGGCGCTCCCTCGCCGGCCGCCATGGCTGCCTGCAGCCATGCGCGGATCCTCCCGCGTATACAAGTGTTGCAACCGTCACCTAGAAAAGCTTCAACAGCCGTTGAAAAAAGCTTCAACCATAGACATAGAAAGCTTCAATGGCATTGCACAACAAGGGAAAGCTGCAACCGTTGTTGGATTTTGCTACTACCGGCAAAGCTTTTTGCTACATCCATCAGGCAGAGCTACGACCTCGCGAGGACGATAATGATTTTTTTGCTACAACTGTAGCAGGCTTTTGCTACTACCGTTGGAGGTTTTTGCTACATCCAGTAGATAAAAAAGCTTCAACCAGACAATGAAATACAGGAAAAGTTACAACCGTTTTGACAAAAAGCTTCAACCCACAGATGAAAAAGCTTCAAACAGAGATTGAGAAAATCCTCCTCGACGACGACCATGGCGTCTCTCTGTGTTTTTGTTGCAACCGCAGAGTAAAAAGCTGCAAGCCTTTGTGAAAAAAGCTTCAAGCTCAGGTGAAAAAAGCTTCAATTGGCACGGTGGAAAGCTTCAATCCGCGAGAAAAGTTTCAACAGGCATAGAGAAAAGCTTCAACCGATGAGATAAAAAGCTTCAACCTGACTCGCCAATGGCAGCGAGCAGCGACAGTTGAGAGCTGCGTCGGCGACACGACAGTCCAGCGACGACGACGGCTGCTAGGTGCTGCGACGACAAGGGGTGCCGGTGTGCTTCGAGACGGCGCCATTTTTTGCTACGAGGGGGCGATGGGCTTTCTGCTGGACCGGGGGCGAGTACAGATGCTGCGACGGGGACGGGGACGGTGGCGGGCCG
>LT934114.1:743153796-743186896 GCA_900231445.1 Triticum turgidum subsp. durum
GGTCTGCTCCCTCTGTAAACTAATATTCTAATAGAATATTACTTTACAGAGGGAGTAGTTAGCAAAGCTGCAAAAGCACAACACTATTATGTACTTCCTCCGTTTCTAAATATAAGTCTTTTTAGACATTTCAAATAGACTATAACATACGGATGTATGTAGACATACTTTAGAGTGTAGATTCACTCATTTTACTTCGTATGTAGTCACTTGTTGAAATCTCTAAAAAGACTTATATTTAGGAACGGAGGTCGTACTACATTGGTAAAAGTACATGTCAAAAGGTGTTAGCAAATGCGCTTTAATTCATCGCTATTGCCACACGTAGGTAGCAGCCAAACAAGAATTCCGAAAAGAGGCATGCATGCACTAGTCTACTACCAAAATTTGCAAATTCCTACTAATTAATAAAGTTACACAAACTTCCAAATGCTTCGATGTCTCTCATCCTTTTGTCGAAACCATCTCGTCCATGGAACTTGCAATGGAACTAACAAAATTTCAGATATGTGACGCACACACACATTAACCAGAAGCAGGACCCAAACAAATTAAGAGCCTGCGTAGCTAGTATTCGAACAATAACACCGCGCGGAAGAAGCACGAACGGAGATCGAGAGCCCTGTGGAATAGTTAAAGCTAACTTAAGTTAGATATGCTGTGATCATCTTACAGAATTGTTAAACAGTTGATTGTTGGGTAAACTTCTTGATTTAAACCAACTCTAGTTCTCAAAAGCAGTTGTTTCCGAAATGCAAATTTGACTAGAAAATTATGTAATCCTAGATTTATTATAAATTGAAATAAAGTGCTATATACAGTTATCTAATGTAAGCATTTTATAGGACATTGACTGGTCAAAGTTTGACAGTTGACTTCACATTTTACAAGATGTCATTGGTCAAAGTGATAGCTTGTTGAGAACCATTGGGAGCAAGTACTAAGATATTTCTTTACTTCAATAGTTGATGCAACACATGAGTTAAATTTATGTGGATTGATAAATCCAGTACAGAATCGTTTTTTTATATGTACAACTGTTGTACTAAAAAAACTTTCTCGATTGAGTACTTCAAACTGTCTGTATTCCTGGCCATAAAGGGCGAAGACAACAAAATCACTTTCAACCTATTTGCTAATATGAGTTATAGCCAATCCATCCTAGATTTACACAAAAAAGGCTAGATGCACACTAGAAAGTGTAACCCTATTGAGTACCGTAATTATAGCAGACTGAAAAGTTGTTGATCAAAAGGAATTGAAGTTACAACGTGGCATACAAGGTATGCATTAAAACATAGCTTAGTACTAGAGACTAGGTCTCAATATAAACCTTTATACTGGAAGAAGCTATAGATTTATTCACTTCCTAGGCACATACATACAAAAGATACTAAATACAGTGTAAAAAACGCTCTTATATTATGGGACGGAGGGAGCACATTATATGCTACACAATACCCTGATGTTATCATATGTAGGCTGCAGGTGATGTTACCTCGTTCATAATGTACGAATTCAAACTTTCCAACCCTTGAAGCATATCCATAATTGTATTCATTTTAGGTCTTTTGCTCCGCTCAGGATTCACGCAGATTAGACCTATCTGAATGTATCTTTCTATTTGTTGGCAGTCTGTTTCCAACATCATGGGTGGAAGCCTCTTTACTATTGACGGCGAGCTGTGTCGTCAGCAGCGCGCCAAAGTCAAGGGCGCGCCAAAGAAATGGATCGGCGCGTTGGAGTTGCTCTTACTTGCTGCTGAACTGTTTATACATGGGAAACTTGCCTCACTAGTCACTAGTGATGGAACTGTAAGTGCCTCGCCCTGCTCGATCTTTTACCTATTTCAGTAGCTAATCTCAGGTGTGAGTGATTGGAGAAGGTTTAGACGCTGTTGATCAGTTGAGGGCAACGAAAGGAACACGGTTCCGGCCAACAACGGCACACACCTACTTGATACGTCTATTTTCCATCATGCTTTTATATCGATATATATCGCATTATGGGTTGTTATTTCACGTTATGTCACAATACTTATGGCTATTCTCTCTTATTTCACATTATGGGTTTACATGAAGAGGGAGAATGCCGGCAGCTGGAATTCTGGGATGGAAAAGGAGAAAATATTGGAGACCTATTCTGTGCAACTCCAAAAGTCCTGAAACTCCACGGAATATCTTAAAATAAATAAAGAAAAATCGTCGCCAAAGATGAAGGCCAAGGGGCCCACACCCTGCTCATGAGGGTGGGGGCGCGCCCCGCCCCCCCCTGTGGCGTGCCCCCCTACCTTGTGTGCCCCCTAGTGGCTCTCCGATGCCCACCTTCTCCTATATGAAGTCTTTTGATGATAAACAAACCAGAGGCAACCTTTCGGGATGCGACTCCGCCGCCATGAGGCGGAACCTTGGCGAAACCAATCTAGGGCTCCGGCGGAGCTGTTCTGCCGGGGACACTTCCCTCCGGGAGGGGGAAATCATCGCCATCATCATCACCAACGCTCCTCTCATCGGGAGAGGGCAATCTCCATCAACATCTTCACCAGCACCATCTCATCTCCAAACCCTAGTTCATCTCTTGCATCCAATTCTTGTCTCCAAGTCCGGGATTGGTGCTAGTAGGTTGCTAGTAGTGTTGATTACTCCTTGTAGTTGATGCTACTTGGTTTATTTGGTGGAAGATCATATGTTCAGATCCTTTATGCATATTATTACCCCTCTGATTATGAACATGAATATGCTTTGTGAGTAGTTATGTTTGTTCCTGAGGACAAGGGAGAAGTTTCGCTATTAGTAGTCATGTGAATTTGGTATTCGTTCGATATTTTGATGAGATGTATGTTGTCTAGCCTCTAGTGGTGTTATGTGAACGTCGACTATATAACACTTTACCATTATTTGGGCCTAGAGGAAGGCATTGGGAAGTAATAAGTAGATGATGGGTTGCTAGAGTGACAGAAGCTTAAACCCTAGTTTATGCGTTGCTTCGTAAGGGGCTGATTTGGATCCACTTGTTTCATGCTATGGTTAGGTTTACCTTAATACTTTTGTTGTAGTTGCGGATGCTTGCAATAGAGGTTAATCATAAGTGGGATGCTTGTTCAAGTAAGAACAGCACCCAAGCACCGGTCCACCCACATATCAAATTATCAAAGTACCGACGTGAATCATATGAACGTGATGAAAACTAGCTTGACGATATTCCCATGTGTCCTCGGGAACGCTTTTCCTATTATAAGAGTTTGTTCCGACTTGTCCTTTGCTACAAAAAGGATTGGGCCACCTTGCTGCACCTTATTTACTTTTGTTACTTGTTGCTCGTTACAATTTACCTTATCACAAAACTATCTGTTACCACTTATTTCAGTACTTGCAGAGAATACCTTACTGAAAACCGCTTATCATTTCCTTCTGCTCCTCGTTGGGTTTGACACTCTTACTTATCGAAAGGACTATGATAGATTCCCTATACTTGTGGGTCATCAAGACTCTTTTCTGGCGCCGTTGCCGGGGAGTGTAGCACCTTTGGTAAGTGGAATTTGGTAAGGAAAAATTTATATAGTGTGCTAAAATTTTCTGTCACTTGTTACTATGGAAAGTAATTCTCTGAGGGGCTTGTTCGGGGTATCTTCACCCCGTCCAGTAGAGCAAAGAGTTGCTGCTCAACCTACTGATCCTATTGAAAATGAAACTCCTTTTGAAGTTCCTTCGGGTATGATGGAAAAACTGTTGGCTAATACTTTTATAGGAGATGGAACAAAGCATCCTGATGAACATCTACTCTATGTGGATGACGTTTGTGGATTATTTAAGCTTGCAGGTATACCCGATGATGTTGTTAAGAAGAAGGTCTTTCCTTTATCTTTGAAGGAAGACGCATTGACATGGTATAGGCTATGTGATGATACGGGATCATGGAACTATAAAAGATTGAAACTGGAATTTCATCAAAAGTATTACCCTATGCATCTTGTTCATCGTGATCGCAATTATATATATAATTTTTGGCCTCACAAAGGAGAAAGCATCGCTCAAGCTTGGGGGAGGCTTAAATCAATGTTATATTCATGCCCCAATCATGAGCTCTCAAGACAAATAATTATTCAAAGTTTTTATGCTCGACTTTCTGATAACAATCGCACCATGCTCGATACTTCTTGTGCTGGCTCTTTTATGATGAAGACTATTGAATTTAAATGGAATTTATTGGATAGAATTAAACGCAACTCTAAAGATTGGGACCTCGACGAAGGTAAAGAGTCAGGTATGTCGCCTAAGTTTGATTGTGTTAAATCTTTTATGGATACCGATATTTTCCGTAAATTTAGCACTAAATATGGACTTGACTCTAAGATAGTAGCTTCTTTCTGTGAATCTTTTGCTACTTATGTTGATCTCCCTAAGGAGAAGTGGTTTAAATATCATCCTCCCATAGAAGTAAAAGTACCTGTACCTATTAAAGTTGAAGAAAAGACTGTCACTTATAATGATCCTATTGTTCCTACCTCTTATGTTGAGAAACCACCCTTCCATGTTAGAATTAAGGATCATGCTAAAGCTTCAACTGTTGTTCGTAAAAGCAATATTAGAACTTATACACCTCCTGAGCAAGTTAAAGTAGAACCCAATATTGCTATTGTTAAAGATCTCTTGTCTGATAATATTGATGGGCATGTTATTCAATTCTGTGGTGAAACTGCTAGAATTGCTAAACTGTGTGCTAAAGATAAACATAGACCTGTGGTAGGCGTGCCTGTTATTTCTGTTAAAATAGGAGATCATTGTTATCATGGCTTATGTGATATGGGTGCTAGTGCTAGTGCAATACCCATTGAATTATATAAAGAAATTATGCATCACATTGCACCTATTGAGTTAGAAGAAATTGATGTCACAATTAAGCTTGCCAATAGAGATACTATTTCACCAGTGGGAATTGTTAGAGATGTTGAAGTCTTGTGTGGGAAAACTAAATGTCCCGCTGATTTTCTTGTTCTTGGTTCTCCACAAGATAGCTTTTGTCCCATTATATTTGGTAGACCCTTCTTGAATACTGTTATGCTAGGATAGATTGCAAAAAGAATGTTGTTACTATTGGCTTGGATGATATGGTTCATGAGTTTAATTTCTCTAAATTTAGTAAACAACATCGTGAGGAAGAATTGCCTAGTAAGGATGAAATTATTGGTCTTGCTTCTATTGCTGTGCCTCCTAGTGATCCTTTAGAACACTATTTGCTAGACCATGAAAATGAGATGTTCATGAATGAAAGAAGGGAAATAGATGAAGTATTCTTTAAACAGGAACCTATTCTGCAACACAATTTGCCTATTGAAATCCTAGGGGATCCTCCTTGACCTAAGGGTGATCCCGTGTTTGAGCTTAAACCGTTGCCTGATAATCTTAAATATGCTTATCTTGATGAAAAGAAAATATATCCTGTTATTATTAGTGCTAACCTTTCAGAGCATGAAGAAGAAAGATTATTGAAAACTCTGAAGAAGCACCGTGCCGCTATTGGATATACTCTTGATGATCTTAAGGGCATTAGTCCCACTCTAGTCAACATAAAATAAATTTGGAAGCGGATGCCAAACCGGTTCGTGATCCTCAATGACGTTTGAATCCTAAAATGGAAGAAGTGGTAAGAAAAGAAATACTCAAGCTTCTGGAGGCAGGTATAATTTACCCCGTTGCTGATAGTAAGTGGGTAAGTCCTGTCCATTGTGTCCCTAAGAAGGGAGGTATTACTGTTGTCCCTAATGATAAAAATGAATTGATTCCACAAAGAATTATCACAGGTTATAGGATGGTAATTGATTTCCGCAAATTAAATAAAGCTAATAAGAAAGATCATTACCCCTTGCCTTTTATTGATCAAATGCTAGAAAGATTATGCAAACATACACATTATTGCTTTCTGGATGGTTATTCTGGTTTCTCTCAAATACCTGTGTCAGCTAAAGATCAATCAAAGACTACTTTTACATGCCCTTTTGGTACTTTTGCTTATAGACGTATGCCTTTTGGTCTATGTAATGCACCTGCTACCTTTCAAAGATGCATGATGGCTATATTCTATGATTTTTGTGAAAAGATTTGTGAGGTTTTCATGGATGACTTTTCTGTCTATGGTTCCTCTTTTGATGATTGCTTGAGCAATCTTAATCGAGTTTTGCAGAGATGTGAAGAAACTAATCTTGTCTTGAATTGGGAAAAGTGCCACTTTATGGTTAATGAAGGAATTGTCTTGGGGCACAAAGTTTCTGAAAGAGCTATCGAAGTTGATAAAGCCAAGGTTGATGCTATTGAAAAGATGCCATGTCCCAAGGACATCAAAGGTATAAGAAGTTTCCTTGGTCACGCCAGATTTTATAGGAGGTTCATTAAGGACTTCTCAAAAATTTCTCGGCCTCTGACTAATTTATTACAAAAGGATGTACCATTTGTCTTTGATGATGACTGTGTAGAAGCATTTGAAATACTTAAGAAAGCATTAGTCTCTGCACCTGTTGTCCAGCCACCTGATTGGAATTTACCCTTTGAAATTATGTGTGATGCTAGTGATTATGATGTAGGTGCTGTTCTAGGGCAAAGAGTTGATAAGAAATTAAATGTTATCCATTATGCTAGTAAGACTCTAGACAATGCTCAAAGAAATTATGCTACTACCGAAAAGAAACTTTTAGCAGTTGTATTTGCTTGTGATAAATTCAGACCCTATATTGTTGATTCTAAAGTAACTATTCACACTGATCGTGCTGCTATTAAATATCTTATGGAAAAGAAAGATGCTAAACCTAGACTTATTAGATGGGTTCTCTTGCTGCAAGAATTTGATTTACATATTGTTGATAGAAAAGGAGCTGAGAACCCCGTTGCAGATAACTTATCTAGGTTAGAGAATGTTCTTGATAACCCACTACCTATTGATGATAGCTTTCCTGATGAATAATTAAATGTCATAAGCACTTCTCGTAGCACTCCATGGTATGTTGATTATGCTAATTATATTGTTGCTAAATTTATACCACCTAGCTTCACATACCAACAAAAGAAAAAGTTCTTTTATGATTTGCGACATTACTTTTGGGATGACCCACATCTTTATAAAGAAGGAGTAGATGGTGTTATTAGACGTTGTGTGCCTGAGCATGAACAGGAACAGATCCTACGCAAGTGTCACTCCGAAGCTTATGGAGGACACTACGCTGGAGATAGAACTGCACATAAGGTATTGCAATCCGGGTTTTATTGGCCCACTCTCTTCAAAGATGCCCGTAAGTTCGTTTTGTCTTGCGATGAATGACAAAGAATTGGTAATATTAGTAGACGTCAAGAAATGCCTATGAATTATTCACTTGTCATTGAACCATTTGATGTTTGGAGCTTTGATTATATGGGACCTTTTCCTGCCTCTAATGGATATACACATATTTTAGTTGCTGTTGATTACGTTACTAAGTGGGTAGAAGCTATTCCAACTAGTAGTGCTGATCATAACACCTCTATTAAAATGCTTAAGGAAGTTATTTTTTCGAGGTTTGGAGTCCCTAGATATTTAATGACTGATGGTGGTTCACATTTTATTCATGGTGCCTTCCGTAAAATGCTTGCTAAATATGACGTTAATCATAGGATTGCATCTCCATATCACCCGCAGTCTAGTGGTCAAGTAGAATTGAGTAATAGAGAGCTCAAATTAATTTTGCAAAAGACTGTTAATAGGTCTAGAAAGAATTGGTCCAAGAAACTTGATGACGCATTATGGGCCTATAGAACTGCATATAAGAATCCTATGGGTATGTCTCTGTATAAAATGGTTTATGGAAAAGCATGTCACTTACCTCTCGAATTAGAACATAAGGCATATTGGGCTATTAAAGAGCTCAACTATGATTCCAAACTTGCCGGTGAGAAGAGGTTATTTGATATTAGCTCACTGGATGAATGGAGAACCCAAGCTTATGAAAATGCCAAGTTATTTATAGAAAAAGTTAAAAGATGGCATGACAAAAGGATACAAAAGCGTGAGTTTAATGTAGGTGATTATGTATTGCTATACAACTCTCGTTTAAGATTTTTTGCAGGAAAACTTCTCTCTAAATG
Source organism: Triticum turgidum subsp. durum (assembly GCA_900231445.1). NCBI lineage: Eukaryota > Viridiplantae > Streptophyta > Magnoliopsida > Poales > Poaceae > Triticum > Triticum turgidum. Next base: position 743,161,905 of record LT934114.1, read on the forward strand.
GGAAGGACCCTACGTTATCGAGGAGGTCTATCGTTTCGGTGCCATAAAAATCAACCACTTTGAAGGCACAAATCCGAAGGTGGTAAACGGTCAGAGGATCAAACATTATATCTCAGGTAATCCAATAAATGTTGAAACCAATATTATTGAAACCGTAACCCCGGAGGAATACATAAGGGACACTTTCCAGAACGTTTCAGACTCCGAAAAGGAATAGGTATGTGGTACGGTAAGTAAACCGACTCCAAAACAATATTTCTCCGTTTTGGAATATTTAGAAAAATAGAAAAATAAGTGGCAGTCCGGGAAGGACACGAGGCCTTCACGAGGGTGGAGGGCGCGCCCTACCCCCCTGGGCGCGCCCCCTACCTCGTGAGCACCTCGTGTGCCCTCTGGACTCCGTTTTCTTGCACAATACATATTTTGGTCGGTAAAAATTCATTATATATTCTCCCGAAGGTTTTGACCTCTGTATCACGCAAATATCCTATGTTCTTGTTTCAAGCTTTTGCTGCTTCAGATTTGGTCAACATGTCGTCCCAGGATTCAGAAGGAGAAAGCTATGTGGATGATTACCTAGCAAATCCAAAGGTCTATGGGGACGTGGAGCACGATGGTTGGACTATGGAGGAAGAAGAGGACTATGAACCCAAGGGGAAGGAGGAGACGAGCTCAGATGATGAAGCCCCATTACCTCAACCTGGGGACATGCATGTGGAGTTCAAAAAGTCAAGTCTCCCTGATAGGGTAAAGAAACCAAAGTTCGAGTTTATCCCTTTTCGTCTCTTGCAGGAAAATAAGCAGAATCTATGCAAGAAGATATTAACCCTGGAGTGGGAGATTGATGATCTGAGGGATCAAAATGTCGTCCTCAAGCGCAAATTAAGGGAGAAGTCTATGCCATCAACTAAGTCATCATCTCCACTTCCTTCACCAGCAAAGGAGATATAATCACATGGGTATGTGCACTCCCCTTGGCAACTGCCAAGCTTGGGGGAGGTGCCCCGGTATCGTATCACCATCACAACTCCTATCTTTACCTTTTTCTTAGTTCGATCCTATTAGTAGTATCTTGATTTAGTAGAATAAAGTCATGGCATGATCTAGTTTTGAAGTTTTGCTTTATGATCCCTCTATGTAATCGAGTCCATGAGCTATATATAATAAAGATTAGTGTTGAGTCAAGGGCTTGATTGTTTTGCCATGATCTTGGGTGAATAAAAGAAAAAGAATAAAAAGAAACAAAGAGTTCATATTGATCTTATTGAAAGTAATGGCTTCACATGAAAAGAGTATGATGATTAAAAGTTGTTGGGAGTTGGCAAATATAGTTTTGGTCATCGTTGCAATTAATAGGAAGTAATAAGGAAAGAGAGGTTTCACATATAGATATATTATCATTGACATCTTTTATGATTGGGAGCACTCATTAAAATATGACATGCTAAAGAGTTGATGTTGGACAAGGAAGACAACGTGATGAGTTATGTTTTCTTATATCTGAGATAAAGTATGTTGTCATGGATCCTCTAACATGTTGAGCTTGCCTTTCCCCCTCATGCTAGCCAAATTCTCAGCACCAATTAGTGATACTACTTGTGCTTCCAAATACCCTTAAACCAGTTTAGCCATGAGAGTCCACCATATCTACCTATGGATTGAGTAAGATCCTTCAAGTAAGTTGTCATCGGTGCAAGCAATAAAAATTGCTCTCTAAATATGCATGACTTATTGGTGCAGAGAAATAAGCTTTGTATGAACTTGTTGTGGAAGTAATAAAAGCGACGGACTACATAATAAAGTTCCACATACAAGGGGCAATATAAAGTGACGTTCTTTTGCATTAAGATTTTGTGCATCCAACCATAAAAGCGCATGGCAACCTCTGCTTCCCTCTGTGAAGGGCCTATATTTTATTATTATCTTCTACCTTATGCAAGATTCAAGGTGATCTTCACCTTTCCTTTTTCATTTTATCCTTTGGCAAGCCTAGCATGTTGGAAAGAACATGATATATATATATCTAATTGGATGTAGGGGAGCATGAATTGTTATTGTTGACATTACCCTTGAGGTAAAAGGTTGTTGGGCAGAACTACAAGCCCCTATCTTTCTCTGTGTCCGACTAAAACTCCGTAACCACAAGTATTGCGTGAGTGCTAGCAATTATGAAGGACTAACTGATAGTTGAGTATGTGACTTGCTTTTAAGCTCTAATATAGACTCTTTCCGATGTTATGATAAATTGCAATTGCTTCAATGACTGAGGTTATAATTTATTGGTGCCCAATAAGGTTTCTGATTCATACTTTTGCATTGTGAAAAGATCATCACTTGAACATAAGTAATCATATGACAAAATCTATATATGTTGCTGTTATAAGATTAATCATGATGCCTTCATGTCCGTGTTTTATTTTTTATCGACGCCTCTACCTCTAAACATGAGGACATATTTATTGTTGTCGGTTTTTCGCTTGAGGACAAGCGAGGTCTAAGCTTGGGGGAGTTGATACTCCATTTTGCATCATGCTTTTATATCGATATTTATCACATTATGGGCTGTTATTTCACGTTAAGTCACAATACTTATGGCTATTCTCTCTTATTTTACAAGGTTTACATGAAGAGGGAGAATGCCGGCAGTTGGAATTCTGGGCTAGAAAAGGAGCAAATATTGGAGACCTATTCTGTGCAACTCCAAAAGTCCTGAAACTCCATGGAATATCTTAAAATAAATAAAGAAAAATCGTCGCCAAAGATGAAGGCTAAGGGGCCTACACCCTGCTCACGAGGGTGGGCCCCCCCCCCCGGGGCGCACCCCCCAACCTCGTGGGCCCCCTGGTGGCTCTCTGATGCCCATCTTCTCCTATATGAAGTCTTTTGATGAGAAAAGCCAGAGGCAACCTTTCGGGACGAGACTCCGCCGCCACGAGGCGGAACCTTGGCGGAACCAATCTAGGGCTTCGGTGGAGCTGTTCTGTCGGGGACACTTCCCTCCGGGAGGGGGAAATCATCACCATCATCATCACCAATGCTCCTCTCATCGGGAGAGGGCAATCTCCATCAACATCTTCACCAGCACCATCTCATCTCCAAACCCTAGTTCATCTCTTGTATCCAGTTCTTGTCTCCAAGTCCGGGATTGGTGCTAGTAGGTTGCTAGTAGTGTTGATTACTCCTTGTAGTTGATGCTAGTTGGTTTATTTGGTGGAAGATCATATGTTCAGATCCTTTATGCATATTATTACCCCTCTGATTATGAACATGAATATGCTTTGTGAGTAGTTACGTTTTTTCCTGAGGACAAGGGAGAAGTCTCGCTATTAGTAGTCATGTGAATTTGGTATTCGTTCGATATTTTGATGAGATGTATGTTGTCTAGCCTCTAGTGGTGTTATGTGAACATCCACTACATAACACTTCACCATTATTTGGGCCTAGTGGAAGGCATTGGGAAGTAATAAGTAGATGATGGGTTGCTAGAGTGACAGAAGCTTAAACCCTAGTTTATGCGTTGCTTCGTAAGGGCTGATTTGGATCCACTTGTTTCATGCTATGGTTAGGTTTACCTTAATACTTTTGTTGTAGTTGTGGATGCTTGCAATAGAGGTTAATCATAAGTGAGATGCTTGTTCAAGTAATAACAGCACCCAAGCACCGGTCCACCCACATATCAAATTATCAAAGTACCAACGCGAATCATATGAACGTGATGAAAACTAGCTTGACGATATTCCCATGTGTCCTCGGGAACACTTTTCCTATTATAAGAATTTGTTCTGGCTTGTCCTTTGCTACAAAAAGGATTGGGCCACCTTGCTGCACCTTATTTACTTTTGTTACTTGTTGCTCATTACAATTTACCTTATCACAAAACTATCTGTTACCACTTATTTCAGTACTTGCAGAGAATACCTTGCTGAAAACCGCTTATCATTTCCTTCTGCTCCTCATTGGGTTCGACATTCTTACTTATCGAAAGGACTATGATAGATCCCCTATACTTGTGGGTCATGACTACTCAATGACTCCGGCAATTGCTATGCTTAAAACACTGCATAAGGCTCATTCAGGTAAGTAGGCCCCGCTGAACTGCAGGAGCTAGCTACACTACTTCATCTTGTTTCAGAGTAGGAAGATAAACACATTGATTTTTTTGACAAAGAGATAAACACATTGGTTAGTCTAGTAGAAGCATAGCCTGCAGCAGCTTGATGTGTATCTAAAGCACGTTGCTCGCACCTAAATTACTGCGTGCTAGAGGCAAGATACAGACTAGCAGGACTGAAATCGGTCATTCTTCCTTCGGTACAGTAGAGAATCATAATAATCGTGGAAGGGAGATTTGTAAGACCTTGTTGTTGGCTTCATTGGGTGATGGGAAGGCGTTGCTTGGCAAATGGTACTATGCTCATCTCCCCTGCTTATATTGTAAGGTTGTTTGTCACTACCTCTATTGATTATTGCCGCAAGTCTATGTATTTGAACAAGTGCTACATTAAGGTCTTCTTGTTTTCTTTCTTTGATTTCCTCGACTGTTTTTCGTTTTTTCTTTCTTTAATCTTGGCCATTAGACGTGATGGCAAACCACTGAGTCAATTAGGACTGTCAGATTTAACTATACGGGTTAGATCCTAAGGTACTGGTTGATTCGTGTACATCAAGTTGGTGACTCTAGAGGAATTCATATTTGCTCTTTTAATAGTAGTGGAGATAAGAACACAACGTCACGACTATTATGTGTGTGGGGGGTGGGGGCTCTTGCTCCCCTCCCCGCCTCGTACTTCACCATGTGTTTATTTATTCAATATCTGTTTATGGTTGATTACATGTGTGGGGGCCGGACTTCATGGAAATCACCTCGGTGTTGGAGCTGTAGGCGGGCTGCGGCCCCCGCCTCCGCCGCCACTGATGACCGCTCCCCAGGTACCTCCTGCGTCCATCCCTCTTCCTCCTCCTCCTCCTCTCCTCTTCCCCTACCAACGAGAGGAGCAGCCGCGCGCGCACGCGGGACCTGCCGCCGGTCTCGCATTCCCCCGCTCCCCACCCTCTGCTCCGATGCGGGTTTTGCGAGGGTGAAATTAATAAATTTTGCACTCCAATCCCATGTATAGACCCCATGTGGGAAAGGCCGACGCACGCGAGGATCCTCGTCTGCGACGACGACGCCGGCTGCGTCATTGGCAAGGCCGGCTCCTCCATCGCTGCCATGGATGCCAGCTCGGGAGCACACATCAAGCTCTCCGGCAGGGACCAGCTCCGCCACGGCACCGGCCGCCGCGTCGTCTTCGTCACTGGACCCTTGTGCCGTCATGGACGCCCCGAGCTCGTCCTCGACAAGATCCTCTACCAGGTAAACTAGCTAGTTAAAATCTTCAAGAACCAACTCAAGAACCATAGAAGAGCAAACTCAAGAACCAACTGTGTTTATGTCGAATGTGACCATAGAAGAGCAAACTCAAGAACCAACTGTGTCTATGTCGAATGTGACCATAGAAGAGCAAACTCAAGAACCACCACAGGTTTTTGATTTTTGGCCAGAAACATAGTCTTTCCGAGCTTCTCAAGGTATGTACTATGGTCCATATAGTGTGTATTATGTATGCTCTTTTATGCAAAACTTAGACTTAATTGAGAATTTTATGCAAAAGTGTGTACTATGGTCCATAGTGATCTATTTCTATGTGATATTGGTAACTAGTTAGAACGCCCACATGTCATATTTCTTTAAAATAAAATTTGGGGGGGGGGGGGTCGGACCACCCTGATGTCAAATGCTAGCTCCGCCACTGGTCTGCTCCCTCTGTAAACTAATATTCTAATAGAATATTACTTTACAGAGGGACTAGTTAGCAAAGCTGCAAAAGCACAACACTATTATGTACTTCCTCTGTTTCTAAATATAAGTCTTTTTAGACATTTCAAATAGACTATAACATACGGATGTATGTAGACATACTTTAAAGTGTAGATTCACTCATTTTACTTCGTATGTAGTCACTTGTTGAAATCTCTAAAAAGACTTATATTTAGGAACGGAGGTCGTACTACATTGGTAAAAGTACATGTCAAAAGGTGTTAGCAAATGCGCTTTAATTCATCGCTATTGCCACACGTAGGTAGCAGCCAAACAAGAATTCCGAAAAGAGGCATGCATGCACTAGTCTACTACCAAAATTTGCAAATTCCTACTAATTAATAAAGTTACACAAACTTCCAAATGCTTCGATGTCTCTCATCCTTTTGTCGAAACCATCTCGTCCATGGAACTTGCAATGGAACTAACAAAATTTCAGATATGTGACGCACACACAGGCGCGCACACACATTAACCAGAAGCAGGACCGGAGACAAAACAAATTAAGAGCGTGCGTAGCTAGTATTCGAACAATAACACCGCGCGGAAGAAGCACGAACGGAGATCGAGAGCCCTGTGGAATAGTTAAAGCTAACTTAAGTTAGATATGCTGTGATCATCTTACAGAATTGTTAAACAGTTGATTGTTGGGTAAACTTCTTGATTTAAACCAACTCTAGTTCTCAAAAGCAGTTGTTTCCGAAATGCAAATTTGACCAGAAAATTATGTAATCCTAGATTTATTATAAATTGAAATAAAATGCTATATACAGTTATCTAATCTAAGCATTTTATAGGACATTGACTGGTCAAAGTTTGACAGTTGACTTTGTTGGCGAACGTTGCAGAAAATAAAAAAAATCCTACGGTTTCACCAAGATCAATCTATGAGTTCATCTAGCAACGAGAGAGAGGAGTGCATCTACATACCCTTGTAGATCGAGCGGAAGGGTTCAAGGGAACGGGGTTGAGGGAGTCGTACTCGTCGTGATCCAAATCTCCGGAGATCCTAGCACCGAACGGACGGCACCTCCGCGTTCAACACACGTACGATCAGCGTGACGTCTCCTCCTTCTTGATCCAGCAAGGGGGAAGGAGAGGTTGATGAAGATCCAGCAGCACGACGGCGTGGTGGTGGATGCAGCAGGGATCCCGGTAGGGCTTCGCCAAGCGTCTGCAGGAGGGAGAGGTGTAGCAAGGGGGAAGGGAGGCGCCAAGTGCAAGGTTTCGGCTGCCCTTCCTCCCCCCCTCTATATATAGGGTCCCCATGGGGGGCACCGGCCCTAGGAGATGGGATCTCCTAGGGGGGCGGCGGCCAAGGGTGGTGCCTTGCCCCCCAAGGCAAGTGGAGGTGCCCCCTCCCCTAGGGTTCCCAAACCTAGGCGCAGGAGGGGGGCAAGGGGGGGCGCACCAGCCCACCAGGGGCTGGTTCCCCGCCCACTTCATCCCATGGGGCCCTCCGGGATAGGTGGCCCCACCCGGTGAACCCCCCGAGACCCTTCCGGTGGTCCCGGTACAATACCGGTGACCCCCGAAACTTTCCCGACGGCCGAAACTCGACTTCCCACATATAATTCTTTACCTTCGGACCATCCCGGAACTCCTCATGACATCCGGGATCTCATCCGGGACTCCGAACAACTTTTGGTTTGCTGCATACTAATATCTCTACAACCCTAGCGTCATCGAACCTTAAGTGTGTAGACCCTACGGGTTTGGGAGACACGTAGACATGACCGAGGCGGCTCTCCGGTCAATAACCAACAGCGGGATCTGGATACCCATGTTGGCTCCCACATGCTCCTTGATGATCTCATCGGATGAACAACGATGTCGAGGATTCAAGCAACCCCGTATACAATTCCCTTTGTCAATCGGTATGTTACTTGCCCGAGATTCGATCGTCGCTATCACAATACCTCGTTCAATCTCGTTACCGGCAAGTCACTTTACTCGTACCGTAATGCATGATCCCGTGACCAGACACTTGGTCACTTTGAGCTCATTATGATGATGCATTACCGAGTGGGCCCAGAGATACCTCTCTGTCATACGGAGTGACAAATCCCAGTCTCGATCCGTGTCAACCCAACAGATACTTTCGGAGATACCCGTAGTATACCTTTATAGTCACCCAGTTACGTTGTGACATTTGGTATACCCAAAGCACTCCTATGGTATCCCGGAGTTACACGATCTCATGGTCTAAGGAAAAAATACTTGACACTGGAAAAGCTCTAGCAAACGAACTACATGATCTTGTGATATGCTTAGGATTGGGTCTTGTCCATCACATCATTCTCCTAATTATGTGATCTCGTTATCATTGACATCCAATGTCCATAGTCAGGAAACCATGACTATATGTTGATCAACGGGCTAGTCAACTAGAGGCTCACTAGGGACATATTGTGGTCTAAGTATTCACACATGTATTACCATTTCTGGATAACACAATTACAGCATGAATAAAAGACAATTATCATGAACAAGGAAATATAATAATAATCCTTTTATTATTGCCTCTAGGGCATATTTCCAACAGTCTCCCACTTGCACTAGAGTCAATAATCTAGTTACATTGTGATGAATCGAACACCCATAGAGTTCTGGTGTTGATCATGTTTTGCTCGCGGAAGAGGTTTAGTCAACGGATCTGCGACATTCAGATCCGTATGTACTTTGCAAATATCTATGTCTCCATCTTGAGCATTTTCACGGATGGAGTTGAAACGACGCTTGATGTGCCTGGTCTTCTTGTGAAACCTGGGCTCCTTGGCAAGGGCAATAGCTCCAGTGTTGTCACAGAAGAGAGTGATCGGCCCCGACGCATTGGGTATGACTCCTAGGTCGGTGATGAACTCCTTCATCCATATTGCTTCATGCGCTGCCTCCGAGGCTACCATGTACTCCGCTTCACATGTAGATCCCGCCACGACGCTCTGCTTGCAACTGCACCAGCTTACTGCTCCACGATCCAACATATACACGTATCCGGTTTGTGACTTAGAGTCATCCAGATCTGTGTCGAAGCTAGCATCGACGTAACCCTTTACGACGAGCTCTTCGTCACCTCCATAAACGAGAAACATGTCCTTTGTCCTTTTCAGTTACTTCAAGATATTCTTAACCGTTGTCCAGTGTTCCTTGCCAGGATTACTTTGGTACCTTCCTACCAAACTTACGGCAAGGTTTACATCAGGTCTGGTACACAGCATGGCATACATAATAGATCCTATGGCCGAGGCATAGGGGATGACACTCATCTCTTCTTTATCTTCTGCCGTGGTCGGGCATTGAGCCAAGCTCAATCTCACACCTTGCAATATAGGCAAGAACCCTTTCTTGGACTGATCCATATTGAACTTCTTCAATATCTTATCAAGGTATGTGCTTTGTGAAACACCTATGAGGCGTCTCGATCAATCCCTATAGATCTTGATGCCTAATATGTAAGCAGCTTCTCCAAGGTCCTTCATTGAAAAACACTTATTCAAGTAGGCCTTAATGTTGTCCAAGAGTTCTATATCAGTTCCCATCAAGAGTATGTCATCTACATATAATATGAGAAATGCTACAGCGCTCCGACTCACTTTCATGTAAACGCAGGCTTCTCCATAAGTCTGCATAAACCCAAATGCTTTGATCATCTCATCAAAGCGAATGTTCCAACTCCGAGATGCTTGCACCAGTCCATAAATGGATCACTGGAGCTTGCATACCTTGTTAGCATTCTTAGGGTCGACAAAACCTTCCGGCTGCATCATATACAGTTCTTCCTTAAGATAGCCGTTAAGGAATGTCGTTTTGACGTCCATCTGCCATATCTCATAATCATAGTATGCGGCAATTGCTAACATGATTCGGACGGACTTCAGCTTCGCTACGGGAGAGAAAGTCTCATCGTAGTCAACCCCTTGAACTTGCCGATAACCCTTAGCGACAAGTCGAGCTTTATAGATGGTAACATTACCATCCGCGTCCGTCTTCTTCTTAAAGATCCATTTGTTTTCTATCGCTCGCCGATCATCGGGCAAGTCTGTCAAAGTCCATACTTTGTTTTCATACATGGATTCTATCTCAGATTGCATGGCTTCAAGCCATTTGTTGGAATCTGGGCCCGCCATCGCTTCTTCATAGTTCGAAGGTTCACCGTTGTCTAACAACATGATTTCCAGGACAGGGTTGCCATACCACTCTCGCGTGGAATGTGTCCTTGTAGACCTACGAAGTTCAGTAGCAACTTGATCCGAAGTACCTTGATCATCATCATTAATTTCCTCTCCAGTCGGTGTAGGCACTACAGGAACATTTTCCTGAGATGCACTACTTTCCGGTTCAAGAGGTAGTACTTCATCGAGTTCTACTTCCCTCCCACTTACTCCTTTCGAGAGAAACTCTTTTTCCAGAAAGGATCCGTTCTTGGCAACAAAGATCTTGCCTTTGGATCTAAGGTAGAAGGTATGCCCAATGGTTTCCTTAAGGTATCCTATGAAGACGCATTTTTCTGACTTGGGTTCGAGCTTTTCAGGTTGAAGTTTCTTGACATAAGCATCGCATCCCCAAACTTTTAGAAACGACAGCTTAGGTTTCTTCCCAAACCATAATTCATACGGTGTCGTCTCAACAGATTTAGACGGAGCCCTATTTAAAGTGAATGTAGCTGTCTCTAGTGCGTATCCCCAAAATGGTAGCGGTAAATCGGTAAGAGACATCATAGATCGCACCATATCCAATAGAGTGTGATTACGATGTTCGGACACACCATTACGCTGAGGTGTTCCAGGCGGCGTGAGTTGTGAAACGATTCCACATTTCCTTAAGTGCGTACCAAATTCGTGACTTAAATATTCTCCTCCACAATCTGATTGTAGGAACTTTATCTTTCGGTCACGTTGATTCTCTACCTCATTCTGAAATTCCTTGAACTTTTCAAAGGTCTCAGACTTGTGTTTCATCAAGTAGACATACCCATATCTACTCAAGTCATCAGTGAGAGTGAGAACATAACGATATCCTCCGCGAGCCTCAACACTCATTGGACCGCATACATCAGTATGTATGATTTCCAATAAGTTGGTTGCTCGCTCCATTGTTCCGGAGAATGGAGTCTTGGTCATTTTGCCCATGAGGCATGGTTCGCATGTGTCAAATGATTCATAATCGAGAGACTCTAAAAGTCCATCAGCATGGAGCTTCTTCATGCGCTTGACACCAATGTGACCAAGGCGGCAGTGCCACAAGTATGTGGGACTATCGTTATCAACTTTACATCTTTTGGTATTCACACTATGAATATGTGTAACATCACGTTCGAGATTCATTAAGAATAAACCATTGACCATCGGGGCATGACCATAAAACATATCTCTCATATAAATAGAACAACCATTATTCTCGGATTTAAATGAGTAGCCATCTCGTATTAAACGAGATCCAGATACAATGTTCATGCTCAAACTTGGCACTAAATAACAATTATTGAGGTTTAAAACTAATCCCGTAGGTAAATGTAGAGGTAGCGTGCCGACGGCGATCACATCGACCTTGGAACCATTCCCGACGCGCATCGTCACCTCGTCCTTCGCCAGTCTCCGCTTATTCCGCAGCTCCTGCTTTGAGTTACAAATATGAGCAACGACACCGGTATCAAATACCCAGGAGCTACTATGAGCACTGGTAAGGTACACATCAATTACATGTATATCACATATACCTTTAGTGTTGCCGGCCTTCTTGTCTGCTAAGTATTTGGGGCAGTTCCGCTTCCAGTGACCCTTCCCTTTGCAATAAAAGCACTCAGTCTTAGGCTTGGGTCCATTCTTTGACTTCTTCCCGGCAACTGGCCTACCGGGCGAGGCAACATCCTTGCCGTCCTTCTTGAAGTTCTTCTTACCCTTGCCTTTCTTGAACTTGGTGGTTTTATTGACCATCAACACTTGATGTTCCTTTTTGATTTCTACCTCTGCTGACTTCAGCATTGAAAATACTTCAGGAATAGTTTTCACCATCCCCTGCATATTGTAGTTCATCACAAATCTCTTGTAGCTCCGTGGGAGCGAATGAAGGATTCTGTCAATGACCGCCTCGTCCGGGAGGTTAATATCCAGCTGGGACAGGCGGTTGTGCAACCCAGACATTTTGAGTATGTGCTCACTGACAGAACTATTTTCCTCCATCTTACAACTATAGAACTTGTCGGAGACTTCATATCTCTCGACCCGAGTGTCGGTGTCAAAACTAGCGGATCTCGGGTAGGGGGTACCGAACTGTGCGTCTAGGCGGATGGTAACAGGAGACAAGGGACACGATGTTTTTACCCAGGTTCGGGCCCTCTCGATGGAGGTAAAACCCTACTCCTGCTTGATTAATATTGATGATATGGGTAGTACAAGAGTAGATCTACCACGAGATCGGAGTGGCTAAACCCTAGAATCTAGCCTATGGTATGATTGTTGTTCGTCCTATGGACTAAAACTCTCCAGCTTATATAGACACCGGAGAGGGCTAGGGTTACACAGAATCGGTTACAATGGGAGGAGATCTTCATATCATATCGCCAAGCTTGCCTTCCACGCCAAGGAAAGTCCCATCCGGACACGGGACGGAGTCTTCAATCTTGTATCTTCATAGTCCGGGAGTCCGGCCAAAGGTCTTAGTCAGGCCATCCGGACACCCCCTAATCCAGGACTCCCTCAGTAGCCCCTGAACCAGGCTTCAATGACGATGAGTCCGGCGCGCAAGTTGTCTTCGGCATTGCAAGGCGGGTTCCTCCTCCGAATATTTCATAGAAGATGTTGAACACCAGGGTAGTGTCCGGCTCTGCAAAAATAAGTTCCACATTCCTTCATAGAGAGAATAATATTTGTATCAATCGGATCTGCTGACGTGTTCCGTGGCGTGACATCATGCCACAGATAGGCCCTTTATTCATTTTATTGTTCCACCTCAGCGCGTTTGGCGAGGCGGTTTCCTTGGCACGTCTTGTCGAAGCAGAGATCGTGTCCCCTTATTCCGGGATTCTCATCAATACGGGTGTGGGTAACCCAACCATGACTCAGGTATGACTCCCTAATTGAAAGCGAGTCTCAAACGGTTATGGGGAGGGCTCTTGGTATTCACCTCCTTTATAAAGGAACCAAGGCCCGACCACCTTGTTCTTTAAACCAATCAAATCCGCCCCTCGCTTCGAGTTCCAACACCCAAAGCTCTAGTTTTAGGCGCTTCAGACCTTCGAAGATGTCCGGCTCCGACCCTCAAGGCCGGTGGATGCCTTCCTCCATCATGGAAGAAGATGTGCGAAAGTTAAGAGATGCCAGGTATCTAACCGGCGAAATCTCGCATAGACTGCCTACTCAAGGGCAAGCTATTCCCCCCCCAGACTAGGCTTCCCGATCGATCCCTTTGTGAGGGGGCTTATGTTTTACTACGGGCTGGAGTTCCATGACCTAGCTCCGGAGTCCATCCTCCAGATCTCATCATTCATTGTCATGTGTGAGGCTTTCCTCCATATCACCCCTCACTTCTGATTGTGGCTAAAAACCTTCAAAGTGGAACCGAAAGTGATTGAGGGGCAGCACGCTGAGTGCGGAGGGGCTATAATAAGCAAGATGGACGACGCTCCATGGACCGGAGGCTCTTTTCAAGAGGAGCTCGGCTTATGGCAATGGGACTGGTTTTACATCACAGCCCCTAGGGGCACCACATGGGTGGCACCGCCTACTTTTCGCTCGGGTCCCCCACAACGGCTGGCATCATGGGTTAATGAAGGACTTATCTGGGGCCCGCCAAAAGACGTACCCTTGCTGCAGGGTCGTATTCGAGATCTCCTAGAAAGAGATATCAATCTGACCGTGGTGGGGCAAGTCATGGTGATTCGCCGCACACTGCCCTGCAAACGTCGACCTCTCCGCCTGTGGGAGTTCAATCCTGAGGGACCATGGGTCCTACAACACTTCATGGGAATGACACCCATGGAGATGTACAAATTGTTCTTCGGATCACAAGCAAGGTGTCCGGATTTGTCCGAGGACGCTGGTCTGAGCTGCAACCGCCCAGATGCTAAAGTAAGTAGCCCCGTATTTGCACATACCATCCATATTTTTATCAAATCTACCCTTTAGTAGAGTTGCCCTTTGAACAGGAGTGGATAGCGAAGGCTAAGATTATCAGGTGTCCAGCCCCCCTGCCCGAGATCGTGCCGAATCCCATGCTGACAAGGATGCTGGAAGCCGCACCGTTGGCGGAAGGCGAAGGGGGGAACCAAGGATCTACCGCCTCCACGAAGGAGGCCGTTAGGAAGGGAAGAATCGAAAATTCTCCCGACCAGGGAAAGAAAAGGACTTCCTCTGAAGACCCGGAGGTGATAACCTTGAAACGGGGAAAGAAATCTTCGTTAGAGGGTTCGGCACCGGAGAACGCTTCAGCCGAACTGCCCCCTAAAGGGGACCCGCTCTCCCCTAAGGAGTAAGTGAAGGGAGGGGTTCCATAATGAATCACATTCATGTTTTACTCCTGAGGAAAATAACCGAAACATTATCTTGCAGTTCGGATCTCAACCCTTCTCAGCAGAGCTCATCTTCAGGGGATCTTCGTCCAGAGATGATAGAGAGCGAAACGCCTCCCCTTGTTCCACCGTCTTACGAGGCTGGCGACCCCGACGTATCGTCCCGGAGGGCTTTTTCGAGTCCGGACCCTGAGAAAGGTCATCAGACTAGTCCGGCACCCTCTTGCGCGCCGGCGGACGGGCTGAAGGATCTGCTTAGTGGGGCGTCCATCTTAGAAGAACACCGTATATTGATGGGTACGGTGATTGGAAGGATTTCGTCCGCGGAAAGCAGATTGTACGAGGCTGCCAGGAGTTTACTAGCAGGCTTCGAGGTATGTAAAAAGGTGTATCTTTTGGCAGAGCCGCATAATAAATGTCCCCTGTATGAGTAGTAGCCCCTGAGACTCTGTGTGTTGTCACGAGTGACGGCGCACAGAGGATCATAACCCCAGGTATAATGTGCCGCCTATTCCATGAAGGTGGCGAGGCGTTCGATGGCTAGCCGGACTGATGAATCTGCCGAACTGAAGCGGCAACTTGACGTAGCAGATGCCGACATCGCGCTTGTACATAAGCGGCTAGACGAGGCTCAAGGTATGTTCAAAAGACACCCAGCAATAGGGGCTTGATGCTCGGGCCTTATATATGTTTTATGTAGATGGTGCTGCTACCGTGGAGAACCTTCGGGTGGAACTTGCCCGAGCAAAGGAGCAAACAAGGAAGAGTGATGCGGCTGCCGTTAAAGCGGCTGAAGAGCTAAAAGCCGAACAGGCTGCTCACTGCTAGAGCAAGAAGGAAATGGCCGAGATGGCCATAAAATTGAGGGATGCTACCGACCGCTGTAGATTGCTTGAACAAGAAGATAGGGCGGCTCAGAAGGATCTTGAAAAGATCACTGCCGAAGCCAAGGATACTCGCTCTGCCATGAGAGCGATGAAGGAGGAGCTGCGCCAGACTGGAGATATCACAGCTGGAAAGCCTTATATGCTGCGGATGAAGTTCGGAGACCCCAAGTATGCTCCATTAGACCGGCAGTGGAGTTCGGACAACGGTTATCTGGATTTGGCCGCAAGTGTGGCGGACGCGACCGAACACTTCCGCAGCCGAG
Source organism: Triticum turgidum subsp. durum (assembly GCA_900231445.1). Lineage (NCBI taxonomy): Eukaryota > Viridiplantae > Streptophyta > Magnoliopsida > Poales > Poaceae > Triticum > Triticum turgidum. Next base: position 743,177,421 of record LT934114.1, read on the forward strand.
GTGACCATGAATTGGAAGAGCTTTTTTGGTCGCAGTACCACAATCCAGAACGCCCACTTTCAGTCTCCGACCGTTTAGCCGCCTGGGCGGAGCTGAACAGATTATCCAGACTCTCCATGAAGTATGTTGCGAGTCGCCTGTGGCCGGAGAAGCCGGAGCCGAAGAGTTATTTTGGCTTGGTGCAGCAATTTCTTGGTTCGGAGTCGCATGCTGATGCAATGAAGAGGTCGGCGTGCATAGAGGGCGCGCAGATGGCTCTTGCCCGTGTCAAGACATACTGGGCAGATATGAAGGCTAGTATTGTTGCGTCCCAAGATTCAGACGAAAGCCGAGTACCTGCCAAGCACTATTTTGAGGAAGTTCTTCCTGGTGCTCGTATAATAGAGTCGCAGTGCTCTAAGGATGTTGTGTTCGAATAGCTTATACTATTTGTAAGATGAATTGTGTTTTTATGAAAAAAGCTTTTTTATACTTGTGCTTGCAAGAATCATGATGCCTCCTGTGCGGCCGTTTAATGTATATATTTGTATATAACCTGAAAGATGGTAGTCGTTGGCTTCAGCCCCCACGCATAGAATGCGGGGGTGTTCGCAAAAAGGCGTCTGTTCACACTTAATCCAACGTCTTGGTCCTATAAAGGAGGTGGTGGCGCGGTGAACTAGGCAACCGGGCTATAATGCTTTATCACTTTCACTTAGCCATAGGAGTTTGACAGTGGGACTACTGACCATGAATTGGAAGAGCTTTTTGGGTCGCAGTACCACAATCCAGAACGCCCACTGTCAGTCTTCGACCGTTTAGCCGCCTGGGCGGAGCTGAATAGATTATCCAGACTCGCCATGAAGTATGTTGCGAGTCGCCTGTGGCCGGAGAAGCCGGAGCCGAAGAGTTATTTTGGCTTGGTGCAGCAATTTCTTGGTTCAGAGTCGCATGCTGATGCAATGAAGAGGTCGGCGTGCATAGAGGGCGCGCAGATGGCTCTTGCCCGTGTCAAGACATACTGGGCAGATATGAAGGCCAGTATTGTTGCGTCCCAAGATTCGGACGAAAGCCGAGTACCTGCCAAGCACTATTTTGAGGAAGTTCTTCCTGGTGCTCGTATAATAGAGTCGCAGTGCTCTAAGGATGTTGTGTTCAAATAGGTTATACTATTTGTAAGACGAATTGTGTTTTTATGAAAAAAGCTTTCTTATACTTGTGCTTGCAAGAATCATGATGCCTCCTGTGCGGCCGTTTAATGTATATATTTGTATATAACCTGAAAGATGGCAGTCGTTGGCTTCAGCCCCCACGCATAGAATGCGGGGGTGTTCGCAAAAAGGCGTCTGTTCACACTTAATCCAACGTCTTGGTCCTATAAAGGAGGTGGTGGCGCGGTGAACTAGGCAACCGGACTATAAGGCTTTATCACTTTCACTTAGCCATAGGAGTTTGACAGTGGGACTACTGAATAGCCCCTAGGGGCACCGCGCTCGCCCGAATTCGGGGCACGAGTGTGCCTGACCGGGAAGCGGCCCTTCGTTAATGCGGGGGAATCCGAAAGATTCCGAAAGTCATCGAGTGGTTGACCAGTCTCTCGCTATATCATGACAGTCATCGGCTTTCTCTACTGAGGTGCTCACCCGGCCGAACCAGGGCACAACCGCAGTAGTTCTCCTGGTGCGGCGTTAGCCGATATAACGGAACGTAAGGCATCAAAACACAGGAGCCGGGCAAACACAACATTTGACCAAAGACATGATTCGAAGCTGATGCATACAGGGCTAAACTCGCGACGCCGAACACTCCCTAAGGTGTTCGGTCTTTATGAAGACGGGCCAAAATAGAGCCCTTGGTAAAAAGCCCCTAGTGTCCAGGTATGTGCAAAAAATTCTGGCGTGGCCACATGCCAAGACGCCAGCCTCCTCCTCGGCTATACAGAAAACCGGGGGATGTTATCAACAAGAGACAGTAAAAAAGGTTTACACAGGGTCTTAATCTGAAAAGAATCCTTGGAACGGGTCCCTGCTGCACGTCTGCGCCTGTGTCTCCGTCGTGCCATATCCTGGACGGGCGTAGCACGATGCTCGTCTACAAAAGAGAGGAACTTAGTAAAAAATAAGCGTGCAAGAAATCTATATCGAAATAAACAAAATATAGGTGGAGCAAGAGTTGGGCCGTATTGTCTCCGGGCGTGAGCACATGGAGCCCCTTGCACGAGGGTATGCGGTAATTTAAGGATATTGACGCCGGACTCGTCGAGGCGTGTCCGGGATAGTAGGGCTGGATTTGTGGGCGGCTATCTAGGCAACCGCACCCCTGCCCGTACTTTGGGGGTCAATGTATGTTCCCTTGTAATGAGATGATGCCCTTTGGACCGGGCATTTTAAGTGTAAGGGATGCGTAGTGCGGTATTGCGTTAAAGCGGGCGAAAGCTTCACGTCCCAGTAGCGCTTGATAGCGACTTACGAATGGGGCGATGTGGAATGTTAGCTTTTCGCTTCGGAAGTTGCCAGGTGATCTGAACGTGGCGTTACTCCTTGAAAGGAAGTGTTGCCGAGGTGGATTGCGACTGGGTTTACCCCGAGTTTGCAGACTGTGTCCTGATATAACAGGTTCAAGTCGCTGCCGCCGTCCATAAGGGCGTTTGCAAATTGGAGTCGTTAATGATTGGATTTAAGACCAAGGCAGTCCAGCCTGCGTCCTGGTCTCCTCTAGAGTAATCCAGATGATCAAAGGTGATTGGTTGTAACAACCAGTGCCGTTTCTCCTCCGGGGCTGGCTGTACGGCGCGTGTCGTTGTAGGTGCCATTCTATTCTTCCCCTTCGTCACATGAAGTAGATTTACTGTCTTGTCTTCTTGTGGGAACTTCTTTTGTTCTCCGGTGATCTGCTCGTGGGGTGCATCGTCATCTTCGCTTGGTGTGTTGAGCCCCTTGTGTTCGGCGTTGAGCTTGCCGGACTGCTTAAAGACCCAACAATCTCTGTGGGTATGGTTTGCAGGTCTCCCCGGAGTGCTGTGGATTTGACATATTTTGTCCAAAATTTTGTTAAGGTTGGATAGCTCGTCCCTATCGTCTTTGGGGGGCATATTTTTCTGATTTTGCCGAGACCTTTTGAATCCGGTGTTTACTGCCATGCTCATCGGGCTGTTGTCCTTTATCCGGCGCGGTTCTTTGTTACGGCGCGGCTTCCCGTTTGCATCTCTGGGTTCGGACGTATTCGGGTCGCTGGTGTTGCTTCTTGCCAACTAGCTATCCTCTCCTGCACAGAAGCGGGTCATGAGGCTTGTTAAAGCGGCCATTGTTCGCGGCTTTTCTTGGCCGAGGTGTCTGGCGAGCCATTCAACTCAGATGCTGTGTTTGAAAGCTGCTAGGGCCTCTGCGTCTGGACAGTCGACTATCTGATTCTTTTTGATAAGGAATCTGTTCCAGAGCTTCGGGCTGACTCTCCGGGCTACTGAGTTATATGACTCAGATCATCTGCATCCGGGGGGCGGACATAGGTCCCTTGAAAATTTGCCCGGAAAGCATCCTCAAGCACTGCCCAACTTCCCATGGTGTTTTCGGGAAGGCTTTTAAGCCAATGTCGTGCTGGCCCTTTGAGCTTAAGGGGTAAGTATTTTATGGCATGGAGGTCGTCTCCTCTGGCCATGTGTATGTGGAGGATATAGTCTTCGATCCAGACTCCAGGGTTTGTTGTTCGTCGTATGGTTCTATGTTCACTGGCTTGAATCCGGCTAGGAATTCGTGATCCAGCACCTCATCGGTAAAACATAGGGGGTGTGCGGCGCCCCTGTATTTAGGCGTGCCGCGATTTTCGGGTATTTTTTGCGTTGCATCACTCATTGGAGCTTGCTTTCTTGGCCTGTAGATCGATCTGGTAGGGCCAGTTTTCTGATGCAAATTCTTGGACGGATCGCGCGCTATATTGAGTGTGGCGTCCTTTGACACGTGAGTTTGATCGTAGGGTCGTCTATCCGACCTTGTGGCTTCCTTAATTTTTGACTGTGGGGGCTTTATGGCCTCTTCGTCAAATTCCGGTAGTAGTTTCCGCTTCGGATAGCTCTTTGTGTGGCGACTACTGCCGTACTTGTGTGCGGTATTGAGTACTTTGCCCCATTTGATCCTGAGCGCATCCTCCGCTGTCTTGAGCCTCCGCTTCTGCTTTTCAGGCTACATGCAGTGGCGACAAGCCTTTGGTGGAGGTTCTGATGTTCCAGCAATTTGTCTGGTGTGAGGTCGTCCGGGCTATTATCCTTCCCGGGGATTGGTTGTTCGGATTGTCCGCCCTGCTTGGACGGATGCTCGATGGCATGTTCATCGTCCATTGAGTCACCCTGCTCTATGGCTGGGTTTTTGTCGAGGTGGGGCTTGGCCTTGCGCTTACGCTGCCGCTTTGATTGTTTTTCGGGGGAGCGATCCCTGGCCGCATCCTTTTGGTCCTCGTTGTCGTTTCTATTGCGTGTGTCCACCATGCAGACATCGTATGATGAGGTGGTTTTCCGGAGCCCTATAGGTGCTGGTTCTTGATCGTCTCCTTCATCGGCGTCCATGTCGTCGATGTCTTCAAAGTCGAAGTCGAGCATGTCGGTTAAATCATCGACAATGGCTACGAAGTGGGTGGTGGGTGGGCTACCAATTTCTTCGTCGTCCGCATCCCAACCGTGTTGGTCGTAGTCCGGCCAGGGCTCTCCTGACAAAGAGAGAGACTTTAACGAATTCAGGATATCGCCAAAGGGCAAGTGCTGAAAGAAGTCCACGGCAGTGAATTCCATGATCGGAGCCCGATCGGGTTCGATCGAAAGGGGTGCCGAATATTCAGAGTCCGGAACAGAGTCCGGCACCTTGGAGTTACCGGCATTGCAAAGGACTGGGCAGGTATTCGGCTCTATCGCCGCAGAGATTGCGGCTCCTGGGGCGGCGTCCAACCGTCCGTCCCTGGCTAGCGCAGTCGGCTCTGAACTAATGGTCGGAGTGAATACCTGAGCGGCGCTCTGCTCACTGTCCGGCGGTAGAGCTAGATCATGCCCATCGGGACAGTGCCCATCGAGGATCAAGTCCCCGCGGATGTCGGCCGTGTAACTTAAGCTTTCAAACCTAACCTGATGGCCAGGGCGTAGCATTCGATCTGCTCCAGATGGCCAAATGAGTCGGCCCGTAGTGCGAAGCCGCCGAATACGAAGATCTGTCCGGGGAGAAAGATCTCCTCCCGGACCGCGTCGTGATTGACGAGCAAAGAAGCCATCGGGCCTAAAGGCGACGCCACAAAGGAACTCTCAATGAAAGCACCAATGTCGGTGTCAAAACCGGCGGATCTAGGGTAGGGGGTCCCGAACTGTGCATCTAGGCGGATGGTAATAGGAGACAAGGGACACGATGTTTTTACCCAGGTTCGGGCCCTCTCGATGGAGGTAAAACCCTACTCCTGCTTGATTAATATTGATGATATGGGTAGTACAAGAGTAGATCTACCACGAGATCGGAGTGGCTAAACCCTAGAATCTAGCCTATCGTATGATTGTTGTTCGTCCTACGGACTAAAACTCTCCGGTTTATATAGACACCGGAGAGGGCTAGGGTTACACAGATTCGGTTACAATGGGAGGAGATCTTCATATCATATCGCCAAGCTTGCCTTCCACGCCAAGGAAAGTCCCATCTAGACACGGGACAGAGTCTTCAATCTTGTATCTTCATAGTCCGGGAGTCCGGCCAAAGGTCTTAGTCCGGCCATCCGGACACCCCCTAATCCAGGACTCCCTCACCGGGTGTGAGCTTGGAAGACCATTTTCAGCTCCTCGAACATCTCATATGCTCTGTGTTGCTCAAAACGCTTTTGGAGCCCCTGTTCTAAGCTGTAAAGCATGCCGCATTGAACGAGGGGGTAATCATCAGCACGTGACTGCCAAGCGTTCATAACGTCTTGGTTCTCTGGGATGGGTGCTTCACCTAGCGGTCCTTCTAGGACATATGCTTTCTTGGTAGCTATGAGGATGATCCTCAGGTTCCGGACCCAGTCCGTATAGTTGTTGCCATCATCTTTCAGCTTGGTTTTCTCTAGGAACGCGTTGAAGTTCATGTTGACATGAGCGTTGGCCATTTGATCTACAAGACATTTGGCAAAGATTTTAGACTAAGTTCATGATAATTAAGTTCATCTAATCAAATTATTTAATGAACTCCCACTCAGATTAGACATCCCTCTAGTCATCTAAGTGTTACATGATCCGAGTCGACTATGCCGTGTCCGATCATCACGTGAGACGGACTAGTCATCATCGGTGAACATATCCATGTTGATCGTATCTTCCACACGACTCATGTTCGACCTTTCGGTCTTTGTGTTCCGAGGCCATGTCTGTACATGCTAGGCTCGTCAAGTTAACCTAAGTGTTTTGCATGTGTAAATCTGTCTTACACCCGTTGTATGTGAAAGTTGGAATCTATCACACCCGATCATCACGTGGTGCTTCGAAACAACGAACTATCGCAACGGCGCACAGTTAGGGGGAACACTTTCTTGAAATTATAATGAGGGATCATCTTATTTACTACACATGCAATCAAATAGTAGTGACATGATATGGCCAATATCATATAGCTCCTTTGATCTCCATCTTCGGGGCTCCATGATCATCTTCGTCACCGGCATGACACCATGATCTCCATCATCGTGTCTCCATGAAGTTGCTCGCCAACTATTACTTCTACTACTATAGCTAACGGTTTAGCAATAAAGTAAAGTAATTACATGGCATTAAATCATTGACACGCAGGTCATACAATAATTAAGACAACTCCTATGGCTCCTGTCGGTTGTCATACTCATCGACATGCAAGTCGTGATTCCTATTACAAGAACATGATCTCATACATCACAATATATCATTCATCATTCATCACAACTTTTGGCCATATCACATCACAAAGCAATTGCTGCAAAAACAAGTTAGACGTCCTCTAATTGTTGTTGCATCTTTTACATGGCTGCAATAGGGTTCTAGCAAGAATGTTTTCTTACCTACGAAAAAGCCACAACGTGATTTGTCAACTTCTATTTACCCTTCATAAGGACCCTTTTCATCGAATCCGCACCAACTAAAGTGGAAGAGACAGACGCCCGCTAGCCACCTTATGCAACTAGTGCATGTTAGTCGGTGGAACCTGTCTCACGTAAGCGTACGTGTAAGGTCGGTCCGGGCCGCTTCATCCCACAATACCGCTGAAGCAAAATAAGACTAGTAGTGGCAAGAAAGTTGACAACATCTACGCCCACAACAGATTTGTGTTCTACTCGTGCAAAGAGAACTACGCATAGACCTAGCTCATGATGCCACTGTTGGTGAACGTTGTAGAAAATAAAAAAATTCCTACGGTTTCACCAAGATCAATCTATGAGTTCATCTAGCAGCGAGAGAGAAGAGTCCATCTACATACCCTTGTAGATCGAGCGGAACCGTTCAAGGGAACGGGGTTGAGGGAGTCGTACTCGTCGTGATCCAAATCACCGGAGATCCTAGCGCCGAACGGACGGCACCTCCGCGTTCAACACACGTACGGTCAGCGTGACGTGTCCTCCTTCTTGATCCAGCAAGGGGGAAGGAGAGGTTGATGAAGATCCAGCAGCACGACGGCGTGGTGGTGGATGCAGCAGGGATCCCGGCAGGGCTTCGCCAAGCGTCTGCGGGAGGGAGAGGTGTAGCAAGGGGGAAGGGAGGCGCCAAGTGCAAGGTTTCGGCTGCCCTCCCTCCCCCCCCTCTATATATAGGGTCCCCAGGGGGGCGCCGGCCCTAGGAGATGGGATCTCCTAGGGGGGCGGCGGCCAAGGGGGGTGCCTTGCCCCCCAAGGCAAGTGGAGGCGCCCCCTCCCCTAGGGTTGGGCGGCCAAGGGGGGGCGCACCAGCCCACCAGGGGTTGGTTCCCCTCCCACTTCAGCCCATGGGGCCCTCCAGGATAGGTGGCCCCACCCGGTGGACCCCTTGGGGCCCTTCCGGTGGTCCCGGTACAATACCGGTGACCCCCGAAACTTTCCCGATGGCCGAAACTCGACTTTTCACATATAATTCTTTACCTCCGGACCATTCCGGAACTCCTCATGACGTCCGGAATATCATCTGGGACTCGGAACAACTTTCGGTTTGCTGCATACTAATATCTCTACAACCCTAGTGTCATCGAACCTTAAGTGTGTAGACACTACGGGTTCGGGAGACACGTAGACATGACCGAGACGGCTCTCCGGTCAATAACCAACAGCAGGATCTGGATACCCATGTTGGCTCCCACATGCTCCTCAATGATCTCATCGAATGAACCACGATGTCGAGGATTCAAGCAACCCCGTATACAATTCCCTTTGTCAATCGGTATGTTACTTGCCCGAGATTCGATCGTGGTATCCCAATACCTCGTTCAATCTTGTTACCGGCAAGTCACTTTACTCATACCGTAATGCATGATCCCGTGACCAGACACTTGGTCACTTTGAGCTTATTATGATGATGCATTACCGAGTGGGCCCAGAGATACCTCTCCGTCATACGGAGTGACAAATCTCAGTCTCGATCCGTGTCAACCCAACAGATACTTTCGGAGATACCCGTAGTATACCTTTATAGTCACCCAGTTACGTTGTGATGTTTGGTATACCCAAAGCACTCCTACGGTATCCGGGAGTTACACGATCTCATGGTTTAAGGAAAAAATACTTGACATTGGAAAAGCTCTAGCAAACGAACTACACGATCTTGTGCTATGCTTAGGATTGGGTCTTGTCCATCACATCATTCTCCTAATGATGTGATCTCGTTATCAATGACATCCAATGTCCATAGTCAGGAAACCATGACTATCTGTTGATCAACGGGCTAGTCAACTAGAGGCTCACTAGGGACATATTGTGGTCTAAGTATTTACACATGTATTACGATTTCCGGATAACACAATTATAGCATGAATAAAATACAATTATCATGAACAAGGAAATATAATAATAATCCTTTTATTATTGCCTCTAGGGCATATTTCCAACAGACTTCACATTTTACAAGATGTCATTGGTCAAAGTGATAGCTTGTTGGGAACCATTGGGAGCAAGTACTAAGATTTTCCTTTACTTCAATAGTTGATGCAACACATGAGTTAAATTCATGTGGATTGATAAATTCAATACATAATTGTTTTTTTATATGTACAACTGTTGTACTAAAAAAAACTTTCTTGATTGAGTACTTCAAACTGTCTATATTCCTGGCCATAAAGGGTGAAGACAACAAAATCACTTTCAACCTATTTGCTAATATGAGTTATAGCCAATCCATCCTAGATTTACACAAAAAAGGCTAGATGCACACTAGAAAGTGTAACCCTATTGAGTACCCTAACTATAGCAGACTGAAAATTTGCTGATCAAAAGGAATTGAAGTTACAACGTGGCATACAAGGTATGCATTAAAACATAGCTTAGTACTAGAGACTATAGATTTATTCACTTCC
>LT934114.1:743198536-743238116 GCA_900231445.1 Triticum turgidum subsp. durum
TATATGAAGTCTTTCGATGATAAACAAACCAGAGGCAACCTTTCGGGATGAGACTCCGCCGCCACAAGGCGGAACCTTGGCGAAACCAATCTAGGGCTCCGGCGGAGCTGTTCTGCCAGGGACACTTCCCTCCGGGAGGGGGAAATCATCGCCATCATCATCACCAACGCTCCTCTCATCGGGAGAGGGCAATCTCCATCAACATCTTCACCAGCACCATCTCATCTCCAAACCCTAGTTCATCTCTTGCATCCAATTCTTGTCTCCAAGTCCGGGATTGGTGCTAGTAGGTTGCTAGTAGTGTTGATTACTCCTTGTAGTTGATGCTACTTGGTTTATTTGGTGGAAGATCATATGTTCAGATCCTTTATGCATATTATTACCCCTCTGATTATGAACATGAATATGCTTTGTGAGTAGTTATGTTTGTTCCTGAGGACAAGGGAGAAGTTTCGCTATTAGTAGTCATGTGAATTTGGTATTCGTTCGATATTTTGATGAGATGTATGTTGTCTAGCCTCTAGTGGTGTTATGTGAACGTCGACTATATAACACTTCACCATTATTTGGGCCTAGAGGAAGGCATTGGGAAGTAATAAGTAGATGATGGGTTGCTAGAGTGACAGAAGCTTAAACCCTAGTTTATGCGTTGCTTCGTAAGGGGCTGATTTGGATCCACTTGTTTCATGCTATGGTTAGGTTTACCTTAATACTTTTGTTGTAGTTGCGGATGCTTGCAATAGAGGTTAATCATAAGTGGGATGCTTGTTCAAGTAAGAACAGCACCCAAGCACCGGTCCACCCACATATCAAATTATCAAAGTACCGACGTGAATCATATGAACGTGATGAAAACTAGCTTGACGATATTCCCATGTGTCCTCGAGAACGCTTTTCCTATTATAAGAGTTTGTTCCGGCTTGTCCTTTGCTACAAAAAGGATTGGGACACCTTGCTGCACCTTATTTACTTTTGTTACTTGTTGCTCGTTACAATTTACCTTATCACAAAACTATCTGTTACCACTTATTTCAGTACTTGCAGAGAATACCTTACTGAAAACCGCTTATCATTTCCTTCTGCTCCTCGTTGGGTTTGACACTCTTACTTATCGAAAGGACTATGATAGATTCCCTATACTTGTGGGTCATCAAGACTCTTTTATGGCGCCGTTGCCGGGGAGTGTAGCGCCTTTGGTAAGTGGAATTTGGTAAGGAAAAATTTATATAGTGTGCTAAAATTTTCTGTCACTTGTTACTATGGAAAGTAATTCTCTGAGGGGCTTGTTCGGGGTATCTTCACCCCGTCCAGTAGAGCAAAGAGTTGCTCCTCAACCTACTGATCCTATTGAAAATGAAACTCCTTTTGAAGTTCCTTCGGGTATGATGGAAAAACTGTTGGCTAATACTCTTATAGGAGATGGAACAAAGCATCGTGATGAACATCTACTCTATGTGGATGACGTTTGTGGATTATTTAAGCTTGCAGGTATACCCGATGATGTTGTTAAGAAGAAGGTCTTTCCTTTATCTTTGAAGGAAGACGCATTGACATGGTATAGGCTATGTGATGATACGGGATCATGGAACTATAAAAGATTGAAACTGGAATTTCATCAAAAGTATTACCCTATGCATCTTGTTCATCGTGATCGCAATTATATATATAATTTTTGGCCTCACAAAGAAGAAAGCATCGCTCAAGCTTGGGGGAGGCTTAAATCAATGTTATATTCGTGCCCCAATCATGAGCTCTCAAGACAAATAATTATTCAAAGTTTTTATGCTCGACTTTCTGATAACAATCGCACCATGCTCGATACTTCTTGTGCTGGCTCTTTTATGATGAAGACTATTGAATTTAAATGGAATTTATTGGATAGAATTAAACGCAACTCTGAAGATTGGGACCTCGATGAAGGTAAAGAGTCAGGTATGACGCCTAAGTTTGATTGTGTTAAATCTTTTATGGATACCGATATTTTCCGTAAGTTTAGCACTAAATATGGACTTGACTCTAAGATAGTAGCTTCTTTCTGTGAATCTTTTGCTACTTATGTTGATCTCCCTAAGGAGAAGTGGTTTAAATATCATCCTCCCATAGAAGTAAAAGTAGTTGTACCTATTAAAGTTGAAGAAAAGACTGTCACTTATAATGATCCTATTGTTCCTACCTCTTATGTTGAGAAACCACCCTTCCATGTTAGAATTAAGGATCATGCTAAAGCTTCAACTGTTGTTCGTAAAAGCAATATTAGAACTTATACACCTCCTGAGCAAGTTAAAGTAGAACCCAATATTGCTATTGTTAAAGATCTCTTGTCTGATAATATGGATGGGCATGTTATTCAATTCTGTGGTGAAACTGCTACAATTGCTAAACTGTGTGCTAAAGATAAACATAGACCTGTGGTAGGCATGCCTGTTATTTCTGTTAAAATAGGAGATCATTGTTATCATGGCTTATGTGATATGGGTGCTAGTGCTAGTGCAATACCCATTGAATTATATAAAGAAATTATGCATCACATTGCACCTATTGAGTTAGAAGAAATTGATGTCACAATTAAGCTTGCCAATAGAGATACTATTTCACTAGTGGGAATTGTTAGAGATGTTGAAGTCTTGTGTGGGAAAACTAAATATCCCGCTGATTTTCTTGTTCTTGGTTCTCCACAAGATAGCTTTTGTCCCATTATATTTGGTAGACCCTTCTTGAATACTGTTAATGCTAGGATAGATTGCAAAAAGAATGTTGTTACTATTGGCTTGGATGATATGGTTCATGAGTTTAATTTCTCTAAATTTAGTAAACAACATCGTGAGGAAGAATTGCCTACTAAGGATGAAACTATTGGTCTTGCTTCTATTGTTGTGCCTCCTAGTGGTCCTTTAGAACACTATTTGCTAGACCATGAAAATGAGATGTTCATGAATGAAAGAAGGGAAATAGATGAAGTATTCTTTAAACAGGAACCTATTCTGCAACACAATTTGCCTGTTGAAATCCTAGGGGATCCTCCTTCACCTAAGGGTGATCCCGTGTTTGAGCTTAAACCGTTGCCTGATAATCTTAAATATGCTTATCTTGATGAAAAGAAAATATATCCTGTTATTATTAGTGCTAACCTTTCAGAGCATGAAGAAGAAAGATTATTGAAAACTCTGAAGAAGCACCGTGCCGCTATTGGATATACTCTTGATGATCTTAAGGGCATTAGTCCCACTCTATGTCAACATAAAATAAATTTGGAAGCGGATGCCAAACCGGTTCGTGATCCTCAACGACGTTTGAATCCTAAAATGGAAGAAGTGGTAAGAAAAGAAATACTCAAGCTTCTGGAGGCAGGTATAATTTACCCCGTTGCTGATAGTAAGTGGGTAAGTCCTGTCCATTGTGTCCCTAAGAAGGGAGGTATTACTGTTGTCCCTAATGATAAAAATGAATTGATTCCACAAAGAATTATCACATGTTATAGGATGGTAATTGATTTCCGCAAATTAAATAAAGCTAATAAGAAAGATCATTACCCCTTGCCTTTTATTGATCAAATGCTAGGAAGATTATGCAAACATACACATTATTGCTTTCTGGATGGTTATTCTGGTTTCTCTCAAATACCTGTGTCAGCTAAAGATCAATCAAAGACTACTTTTACATGCCCTTTTGGTACTTTTGCTTATAGACGTATGCCTTTTGGTCTATGTAATGCACCTGCTACCTTTCAAAGATGCATGATGGCTATATTCTATGATTTTTGTGAAAATATTTGTGAGGTTTCAATGGACGACTTTTCTGTCTATGGTTCCTCTTTTGATGATTGCTTGAGCAATCTTGATCGAGTTTTGCAGAGATGTGAAGAAACTAATCTTGTCTTGAATTGGGAAAGGTGCCACTTTATGGTTAATGAAGGAATTGTCTTGGGGCACAAAGTTTCTGAAAGAGCTATCGAAGTCGATAAAGCCAAGGTTGATGCTATTGAAAAGATGCCATGTCCCAAGGACATCAAAGGTATAAGAAGTTTCCTTGGTCACGCCAGATTTTATAGGAGGTTCATTAAGGACTTCTCAAAAATTTCTCGGCCTCTGACTAATTTATTACAAAAGGATGTACCATTTGTCTTTGATGATGAATGTGTAGAAGCATTTGAAATACTTAAGAAAGCATTAGTCTCTGCACCTGTTGTCCAGCCACCTGATTGGAATTTACCCTTTGAAATTATGTGTGATGCTAGTGATTATGATGTAGGTGCTGTTCTAGGGCAAAGAGTTGATAAGAAATTAAATGTTATCCATTATGCTAGTAAGACTCTAGACAATGCTCAAAGAAATTATGCTACTACCGAAAAGAAACTTTTAGCAGTTGTATTTGCTTGTGATAAATTCAGACCCTATATTGTTGATTCTAAAGTAACTATTCACACTGATCATGCTGCTATTAAATATCTTATGGAAAAGAAAGATGCTAAACCTAGACTTATTAGATGGGTTCTCTTGCTGCAAGAATTTGATTTACATATTGTTGATAGAAAAGGAGCTGAGAACCCCGTTGCAGATAACTTATCTAGGTTAGAGAATGTTCTTGATAACCCACTACCTATTGATGATAGCTTTCCTGATGAATAATTAAATGTCATAAGCACTTCTCGTAGCACTCCATGGTATGTTGATTATGCTAATTATATTGTTGCTAAATTTATACCACCTAGCTTCACATACCAACAAAAGAAAAAGTTCTTTTATGATTTGCGACATTACTTTTGGGATGACCCACATCTTTATAAAGAAGGAGTAGATGGTGTTATTAGACGTTGTGTGCCTGAGCATGAACAGGAACAGATCCTACGCAAGTGTCACTCCGAAGCTTATGGAGGACACCACGCTGGAGATAGAACTGCACATAAGGTATTGCAATCCGGGTTTTATTGGCCCACTCTCTTCAAAGATGCCCGTAAGTTCGTTTTGTCTTGCGATGAATGACAAAGAATTGGTAATATTAGTAGACGTCAAGAAATGCCTATGAATTATTCACTTGTCATTGAACCATTTGATGTTTGGAGCTTTGATTATATGGGACCTTTTCCTGCCTCTAATGGATATACACATATTTTAGTTGTTGTTGATTACGTTACTAAGTGGGTAGAAGCTATTCCAACTAGTAGTGCTGATCATAACACCTCTATTAAAATGCTTAAGGAATTTATTTTTTCGAGGTTTGGAGTCCCTAGATATTTAATGACTGATGGTGGTTCACATTTTATTCATGGTGCCTTCCGTAAAATGCTTGCTAAATATGACGTTAATCATAGGATTGCATCTCCATATCACCCGCAGTCTAGTGGTCAAGTAGAATTGAGTAATAGAGATCTCAAGTTAATTTTGCAAAAGACTGTTAATAGGTCTAGAAAGAATTGGTCCAAGAAACTTGATGATGCATTATGGGCCTATAGAACTGCATATAAGAATACTATGGGTATGTCTCTGTATAAAATGGTTTATGGAAAAGCATGTCACTTACCTCTCGAATTAGAACATAAGGCATATTGGGCTATTAAAGAGCTCAACTATGATTTCAAACTTGCCGGTGAGAAGAGGTTATTTGATATTAGCTCACTGTATGAATGGAGAACCCAAGCTTATGAAAATGCCAAGTTATTTATAGAAAAAGTTAAAAGATGGCATGACAAAAGGATACAAAAGCGTGAGTTTAATGTAGGTGATTATGTATTGCTATACAACTCTCGTTTAAGATTTTTTGCAGGAAAACTTCTCTCTAAATGGGAAGGACCCTACGTTATCGAGGAGGTCTATCGTTTCAGTGCCATAAAAATCAACCACTTTGAAGGCACAAATCCGAAGGTGGTAAACGGTCAGAGGATCAAACATTATATCTCAGGTAATCCAATAAATGTTGAAACCAATATTATTGAAACCGTAACCCCGGAGGAATACATAAGGGACACTTTCCAGAATGTTTCAGACTCCAAAAAGGAATAGGTATGTGGTACGGTAAGTAAACCGACTCCAAAACAATATTTCTCCGTTTTGGAATATTTAGAAAAATAGAAAAATAAGTGGCAGTCCGGGAAGGACACGAGGCCTTCACGAGGGTGGAGGGCGCGCCCTACCCCCCTGGGCGCGCCCCCTACCTCGTGAGCACCTCGTGTGCCCTCTGGACTCCGTTTTCTTGCACGATACGTATTTTGGTCGGTAAAAATTCATTATATATTCTCCCGAAGGTTTTGACCTCTGTATCACGCAAATATCCTATGTTCTTGTTTCAAGCTTTTGCTGCTTCAGATTTGGTCAACATGTCGTCCCAGGATTCAGAAGGAGAAAGCTATGTGGATGATTACCTAGCAAATCCAAAGGTCTATGGGGACGTGGAGCACGATGGTTGGACTATGGAGGAAGAAGAGGACTATGAACCCAAGGGGAAGGAGGATACAAGCTCAGATGATGAAGCCCCATTACCTCAACCTGGGGACATGCATGTGGAGTTCAAAAAGTCAAGTCTCCCTGATAGGGTAAAGAAACCAAAGTTCGAGTTTATCCCTTTTCATCTCTTGCAGGAAAATAAGAAGAATCTATGCAAGAAGATATTAACCCTGGAGTGGGAGATTGATGATCTGAGGGATCGAAATGTCGTCCTCAAGCGCAAATTAAGGGAGAAGTCTATGCCATCAACTAAGTCATCATCTCCACTTCCTTCACCAGCAAAGGAGATATAATCACATGGGTATGTGCACTCCCCTTGGCAACTGCCAAGCTTGGGGGAGGTGCCCCGGTATCGTATCACCATCACAACTCCTATCTTTACCTTTTTCTTAGTTCGATCCTATTAGTAGTATCTTGATTTAGTAGAATAAAGTCATGGCATGATCTAGTTTGAAGTTTTGCTTTATGATCCCTCTATGTAATCGAGTCCATGAGCTATATATAATAAAGATTAGTGTTGAGTCAAGGGCTTGATTGTTTTGCCATGATCTTGGGTGAATAAAAGAAAAAGAATAAAAAGAAACAAAGAGTTCAGATTGATCTTATTGAAAGTAATGGCTTCACATGAAAAGAGTATGATGATTAAAAGTTGTTGGGAGTTGGCAAATATAGTTTTGGTCATCGTTGCAATTAATAGGAAGTAATAAGGAAAGAGAGGTTTCACATATAGATATATTATCATTGACATCTTTTATGATTGGGAGCACTCATTAAAATATGACATGCTAAAGAGTTGATGTTGGACAAGGAAGACAACGTGATGAGTTATGTTTTCTTATATCTGAGATAAAGTATGTTGTCATGGATCCTCTAACATGTTGAGCTTGCCTTTCCCCCTCATGCTAGCCAAATTCTCAGCACCAATTAGTGATACTACTTGTGCTTCCAAATACCCTTAAACCAGTTTAGTCATGAGAGTCCACCATATCTACCTATGGATTGAGTAAGATCCTTCAAGTAAGTTGTCATCGGTGCAAGCAATAAAAATTGCTCTCTAAATATGCATGACTTATTGGTGCAGAGAAATAAGCTTTGTATGAACTTGTTGTGGAAGTAATAAAAGCGACGGACTACATAATAAAGTTCCACATACAAGGGGCAATATAAAGTGACGTCCTTTTGCATTAAGATTTTGTGCATCCAACCATAAAAGCGCATGGCAACCTCTGCTTCCCTCTGTGAAGGGCCTATCTTTTATTATTATCTTCTACCTTATGCAAGATTCAAGGTGATCTTCACCTTTCCTTTTTCATTTTATCCTTTGGCAAGCCTAGCATGTTGGAAAGAACATGATATATATATATCTAATTGGATGTAGGGGAGCATGAATTGTTATTGTTGACATTACCCTTGAGGTAAAAGGTTGTGGGGCAGAACTACAAGCCCCTATCTTTCTCTGTGTCCGACTAAAACCCCGTAACCACAAGTATTGCGTGAGTGCTAGCAATTATGAAGGACTAAGTGATAGTTGAGTATGTGACTTGCTTTTAAGCTCTAATATAGACTCTTTCCGATGTTATGATAAATTGCAATTGCTTCAATTACTGAGGTTATAATTTGTTGGTGCCCAATAAGGTTTCTGATTCATACTTTTGCATTGTGAAAAGATCATCACTTGAACATAAGTAATCATATGACAATATATATATATGTTGCTGTTATAAGATTAATCATGATGCCTTCATGTCCGTGTTTTATTTTTTATCGACGCCTCTACCTCTAAACATGAGGACATATTTATTGTTATCGGCTTTTCGCTTGAGGACAAACGAGGTCTAAGCTTGGGGGAGTTGATACTCCATTTTGCATCATGCTTTTATATCGATATTTATCACATTATGGGCTGTTATTTCACGTTAAGTCACAATACTTATGGCTATTCTCTCTTATTTTACAAGGTTTACATGAAGAGGGAGAATGCCGGCAGTTGGAATTCTGGGCTAGAAAAGGAGCAAATATTGGAGACCTATTCTGTGCAACTCCAAAAGTCCTGAAACTCCATGGAATATCTTAAAATAAATAAAGAAAAATCGTCGCCAAAGATGAAGGCTAAGGGGCCTACACCCTGCTCACGAGGGTGCCCCCCCCCGGGGCGCGCCCCCCTACCTCGTGGGCCCCCTGGTGGCTCTCCGATGCCCATATTCTCCTATATGAAGTATTTTGATGAGAAAAGCCAGAGGCAACCTTTCGGGACGAGACTCCGCCGCCACGAGGCGGAGCCTTGGCGGAACCAATCTAGGGCTCCGGTGGAGCTGTTCTGTCGGGGACACTTCCCTCCGGGAGGGGGAAATCATCACCATCATCATCACCAATGCTCCTCTCATCGGGAGAGGGCAATCTCCATCAACATCTTCACCAGCACCATCTCATCTCCAAACCCTAGTTCATCTCTTGTATCCAGTTCTTGTCTCCAAGTCCGGGATTGGTGCTAGTAGGTTGCTAGTAGTGTTGATTACTCCTTGTAGTTGATGCTAGTTGGTTTATTTGGTGGAAGTTCATATGTTCAGATCCTTTATGCATATTATTACCCCTCTGATTATGAACATGAATATGCTTTGTGAGTAGTTACGTTTGTTCCTGAGGACAAGGGAGAAGTCTCGCTATTAGTAGTCATGTGAATTTGGTATCCGTTCGATATTTTGATGAGATGTATGTTGTCTAGCCTCTAGTGGTGTTATGTGAACATCGACTACATAACACTTCACCATTATTTGGGCCTAGTGGAAGGCATTGGGAAGTAATAAGTAGATGATGGGTTGCTAGAGTGACAGAAGCTTAAACCCTAGTTTATGCGTTGCTTCGTGAGGGCTGATTTGGATCCACTTATTTCATGCTATGGTTAGGTTTACCTTAATACTTTTGTTGTAGTTGTGGATGCTTGCAATAGAGGTTAATCATAAGTGGGATGCTTGTTCAAGTAAGAACAGCACCCAAGCACCGGTCCACCCACATATCAAATTATCAAAGTACCAACGCGAATCATATGAACGTGATGAAAACTAGCTTGACGATATTCCCATGTGTCCTCGGGAACACTTTTCCTATTATAAGAATTTGTTCTGGCTTGTCCTTTGCTACAAAAAGGATTGGGCCACCTTGCTGCACCTTATTTACTTTTGTTACTTGTTGCTCATTACAATTTACCTTATCACAAGACTATCTGTTACCACTTATTTCAGTACTTGCAGAGAATACCTTGCTGAAAACCGCTTATCATTTCCTTCTGCTCCTCATTGGGTTCGACATTCTTACTTATCGAAAGGACTATGATAGATCCCCTATACTTGTGGGTCATGACTACTCAATGACTCCGGCAGTTGCTATGCTTAAAACACTGCATAAGGCTCATTCAGGTAAGTAGGCCCCGCTGAACTGCAGGAGCTAGCTACACTACTCCATCTTGTTCCAGAGTAGGAAGATAAACTAATTGATTTTTTTTGACAAAGAGATAAACACATTGGTTAGTCTAGCAGAAGCATAGCCTGCAGCAGCTTGATGTGTATCTAAAGCACGTTGCTCACACCTAAATTACTGCGTGCTAGAGGCAAGATACAGACTGGCAGGACTGAAATCGGTCATTCTTCCTTCGGTACAGTAGAGAATCATAATAATCGTGGGAGGGAGATTTGTAAGACCTTGTTGTTGGCTTCATTGGGTGATGGGAAGGCGTTGCTTGGCAAATGGTACTATGCTCATCTCCCCTGCTTATACTGTAAGGTTGTTTGTCACTACCTCTATTGATTATTGCCGCAAGTCTATGTATTTGAACAAGTGCTACATTAAGGTCTTCTTGTTTTCTTTCTTTGATTTCCCCGACTGTTTTTCTTTTTTTCTTTCTTTAATCTTGGCCATTAGACGTGATGGCAAACCACTGAGTCAATTAGGACTGTCAGATTTAACTATACGGGTTAGATCCTAAGGTACTGGTTGATTCATGTACATAAAGTTGGTGACTCTAGAGGAATTCATATTTTCTCTTTTAATATTAGTGGAGATAAGAACACAACGTCACGACTATTATGTGTGTGGGGGGTGGGGGCTCTTGCTCCCCTCCCCGCCTCGTACTTCACCATGTGTTTATTTATTCAATATCTGTTTATGGTTGATTACATGTGTGGGGGCCGGACTTCATGGAAATCACCTCGGTGTTGGAGCTGTAGGCGGGCTGCGGCCCCCGCCTCCGCCGCCACTGATGACCGCTCCCCAGGTACCTCCCGCGTCCATCCCTCTTCCTCCTCCTCCTCCTCTCCTCTTCCCCTACCAATGAGAGGAGCAGCCGCGCGCGCACGCGGGACCTGCCGCCGGTCTCGCATTCCCCCGCTCCCCACCCTTTGCTCCGATGCAGGTTTTGCGAGGGTGAAATTAATAAATTTTGCACTCCAATCCCATGTACAGACCCCATGTGGGAAAGGCCGACGCACGCGAGGATCCTCGTCTGCAACGACGACGCCGGCCGCGTCATCGGCAAGGCCGGCTCCTCCATCGCTGCCATGGATGCCAGCTCGGGAGCACACATCAAGCTCTCCGGCAGGGACCAGCTCCGCCACGGCACCGGCCGCCGCGTCGTCTTCGTCACCGGACCCTTGTGCCGTCATGGACGCCCCGAGCTCGTCCTCGACAAGATCCTCTACCAGGTAAACTAGCTAGTTAAAATCTTCAGGCCCCTCCTCTATACTGTACAAAAAAACTCAAGAACCACCACCGATTTATGTCGAATGTGACCATAGAAGAGCAAACTCAAGAACCAACTGTGTTTATGTCGAATGTGACCATAGAAGAGCAAACTCAAGAACCAACTGTGTCTATGTGGAATGTGACCATAGAAGAGCAAACTCAAGAACCACCACAGGTTTTTGATTTTTGGCCAGAAACATAATCTTTCCGAGCTTCTCAAGGTATGTACTATGGTCCATATAGTGTGTATTATTATGCTCCTTTATGCAAAACTTAGACTTAATTGAGAATTTTATGCAAAAGTGTGTACTATGGTCCATAGTGATCTATTTCTATGTGATATTGGTAACTAGTTAGAACGCCCACATGTCATATTTCATTAAAATAAAATTTGGGGGGGGGGGGTCGGACCACCCTGATGTCAAATGCTAGCTCCGCCACTGGTCTGCTCCCTCTGTAAACTAATATTCTAATAGAATATTACTTTACAGAGGGAGTAGTTAGCAAAGCTGCAAAAGCACAACACTATTATGTACTTCCTCCGTTTCTAAATATAAGTCTTTTTAGACATTTCAAATAGACTATAACATACGGATGTATGTAGACATACTTTAGAGTGTAGATTCACTCATTTTACTTCGTATGTAGTCACTTGTTGAAATCTCTAAAAAGACTTATATTTAGGAACGGAGGTCGTACTACATTGGTAAAAGTACATGTCAAAAGGTGTTCGCAAATGGGCTTTAATTCATCGCTATTGCCACACGTAGGTAGCAGCCAAACAAGAATTCCGAAAAGAGGCATGCATGCACTAGTCTACTACCAAAATTTGCAAATTCCTACTAATTAATAAAGTTACACAAACTTCCAAATGCTTCGATGTCTCTCATCCTTTTGTCGAAACCATCTCGTCCATGGAACTTGCAATGGAACTAACAAAATTTCAGATATGTGACGCACGCACAGGCGCGCACACACATTAACCAGAAGCAGGACCGGAGACCAAACAAATTAAGAGCGTGCGTAGCTAGTATTCGAACAATAACACCGCGCGGAAGAAGCACGAACGGAGATCGAGAGCCTGTGGAATAGTTAAAGCTAACTTAAGTTAGATATGCTGTGATCATCTTACAGAATTGTTAAACAGTTGATTGTTGGGTAAACTTCTTGATTTAAACCAACTCTAGTTCTCAAAAGCAGTTGTTTCCGAAATGCAAATTTGACCAGAAAATTATGTAATCCTAGATTTATTATAAATTGAAATAAAATGCTATATACAGTTATCTAATCTAAGCATTTTATAGGACATTGACTGGTCAAAGTTTGATAGTTGACTTTGTTGGCGAACGTTGCAGAAAATAAAAAAAATCCTACGGTTTCACCAAGATCAATCTATGAGTTCATCTAGCAACGAGAGAGAGGAGTGCATCTACATACCCTTGTAGATCGAGCGGAAGCGTTCAAGGGAACGGGGTTGAGGGAGTCGTACTCGTCGTGATCCAAATCACCGGAGATCCTAGCGCCGAACGGATGGCACCTCCGCGTTCAACACACGTAAGATCAGCGTGACGTCGCCTCCTTCTTGATCCAGCAAGGGGGAAGGAGAGGTTGATGAAGATCCAGCAGCACGACGGCGTGGTGGTGGATGCAGCAGGGATCCCGGTAGGGCTTCGCCAAGCGTCTGCGGGAGGGAGAGGTGTAGCAAGGGGGAAGGGAGGCGCCAAGTGCAAGGTTTCGGCTGCCCTTCCTCCCCCCCTCTATATATAGGGTCCCCATGGGGGCACCGGCCCTAGGAGATGGGATCTCCTAGGGGGGCGGCGGCCAAGGGTGGTGCCTTGCCCCCCAAGGCAAGTGGAGGTGCCCCCTCCCCTAGGGTTCCCAACCCTAGGCGCAGGAGGGGGGCAAGGGGGGGCGCACCAGCCCACCAGGGGCTGGTTCCCCTCCCACTTCATCCCATGGGGCCCTCCGGGATAGGTGGCCCCACCCGGTGAACCCCCCGAGACCCTTCAGGTGGTCCCGGTACAATACGGGTGACCCCCGAAACTTTCCCGACGGCCGAAACTCGACTTCCCACATATAATTCTTTACCTTCATACCATCCCGGAACTCCTCATGACGTCCGGGATCTCATCCGGGACTCCGAACAACTTTTGGTTTGCTGCATACTAATATATCTACAACCCTAGCGTCATCGAACCTTAAGTGTGTAGACCCTACGGGTTCGGGAGACACGTAGACATGACCGAGGCCGCTCTCCGGTCAATAACCAACAGCGGGATCTGGATACCCATGTTGGCTCCCACATGCTCCTTGATGATCTCATCGGATGAACAACGATGTCGAGGATTCAAGCAACCCCGTATACAATTCCCTTTGTCAATCGGTATGTTACTTGCCCGAGATTCGATCGTCGCTATCTCAATACCTCGTTCAATCTCGTTACCGGCAAGTCACTTTACTCGTACCGTAATGCATGATCCCGTGACCAGACACTTGGTCACTTTGAGCTCATTATGATGATGCATTACCGAGTGGGCCCAGAGATACCTCTCTGTCATACGGAGTGACAAATCCCAGTCTCGATCCGTGTCAACCCAACAGATACTTTCGGAGATACCCGTAGTATACCTTTATAGTCACCCAGTTATGTTGTGACATTTGGTATACCCAAAGCACTCCTATGGTATCCCGGAGTTACACGATCTCATGGTCTAAGGAAAAAATACTTGACACTGGAAAAGCTCTAGCAAACGAACTACACGATCTTGTGATATGCTTAGGATTGGGTCTTGTCCATCACATCATTCTCCTAATTATGTGATCTCGTTATCAATGACATCCAATGTCCATAGTCAGGAAACCATGACTATCTGTTGATCAACGGGCTAGTCAACTAGAGGCTCACTAGGGACATATTGTGGTCTAAGTATTCACACATGTATTACCATTTCTGGATAACACAATTATAGCATGAATAAAATACAATTATCATGAACAAGGAAATATAATAATAATCCTTTTATTATTGCCTCTAGGGCATATTTCCAACAGTCTCCCACTTGCACTAGAGTCAATAATCTAGTTACATTGTGATGAATCGAACACCCATAGAGTTCTGGTGTTGATCATGTTTTGCTCGCGGAAGAGGTTTAGTCAACGGATCTGCGACATTCAGATCCGTATGTACTTTGCAAATATCTATGTCTCCATCTTGAACATTTTCACGGATGGAGTTGAAACGACGCTTGATGTGCCTGGTCTTCTTGTGAAACCTGGGCTCCTTGGCAAGGGCAATAGCTCCAGTGTTGTCACAGAAGAGAGTGATCGGCCCCGACGCATTGGGTATGACTCCTAGGTCGGTGATGAACTCCTTCATCCATATTGCTTCATGCGCTGCCTCCGAGGCTACATGTACTCCGCTTCACATGTAGATCCCGCCACGACGCTCTGCTTGCAACTTCACCAGGTTACTGCTCCACGATCCAACATATAGACGTATCCGGTTTGTGACTTAGAGTCATCCAGATCTGTGTCGAAGCTAGCATCGACGTAACCCTTTACGACGAGCTCTTCATCACCTCCATAAACGAGAAACATGTCCTTTGTCCTTTTCAGTTACTTCAAGATATTCTTAACCGTTATCCAGTGTTCCTTGCCAGGATTACTTTGGTACCTTCCTACCAAACTTACGGCAAGGTTTACATCAGGTCTGGTACACAGCATGGCATACATAATAGATCCTATGGTTGAGGCATAGGGGATGACACTCATCTCTTCTTTATCTTCTGCCGTGGTCGGGCATTGAGCCAAGCTCAATCTCACACCTTGCAATATAGGCAAGAACCCTTTCTTGGACTGATACATATTGAACTTCTTCAATATCTTATCAAGGTATGTGCTTTGTGAAACACCTATGAGGCGTCTCGATCAATCCCTATAGATCTTGATGCCTGATATGTAAGCAGCTTCTCCAAGGTCCTTCATTGAAAAACACTTATTCAAGTAGGCCTTAATGTTGTCCAAGAGTTCTATATCAGTTCCCATCAAGAGTATGTCATCTACATATAATATGAGAAATGCTACAGCGCTCCCACTCACTTTCTTGTAAACGCAGGCTTCTCCATAAGTCTGCATAAACCCAAATGCTTTGATCATCTCATCAAAGCGAATGTTCCAACTCCGAGATGGTTGCACCAGTCCATAAATGGATCGCTGGAGCTTGCATACCTTGTTAGCATTCTTAGGGTCGACAAAACCTTCCGGCTGCATCATATACAGTTCTTCCTTAAGATAGCCGTTAAGGAATGTCGTTTTGACGTCCATCTGCCATATCTCATAATCATAGTATGCGGCAATTGCTAACATGATTCGGACGGACTTCAGCTTCGCTACGGGAGAGAAAGTCTCATCGTAGTCAACCCCTTGAACTTGCTGATAACCCTTAGCGACAAGTCGAGCTTTATAGATGGTAACATTACCATCCGCGTCCGTCTTCTTCTTAAAGATCCATTTGTTTTCTATCGCTCGCCGATCATCGGGCAAGTCTGTCAAAGTCCATACTTTGTTTTCATACATGGATTCTATCTCGGATTGCATGGCTTCAAGCCATTTGTTGGAATCTGGGCCCGCCATCGCTTCCTCATAGTTCGAAGGTTCACCGTTGTCTAACAACATGATTTCCAGGACAGGGTTGCCATACCACTCTCGCGTGGAACGTGTCCTTGTAGACCTACGAAGTTCAGTAGCAACTTGATCCGAAGTACCTTGATCATCATCATTAATTTCCTCTCCAGTCGGTGTAGGCACTACAGGAACATTTTCCTGAGATGCACTACTTTCCAGTTCAAGAGGTAGTACTTCATCGAGTTCTACTTCCCTCCCACTTACTCCTTTCGAGAGAAACTCTTTTTCCAGAAAGGATCCGTTCTTGGCAACAAAGATCTTGCCTTTGGATCTAAGGTAGAAGGTATGCCCAATGGTTTCCTTAAGGTATCCTATGAAGACGCATTTTTCCGACTTGGGTTCGAGCTTTTCAGGTTGAAGTTTCTTGACATAAGCATCGCATCCCCAAACTTTTAGAAACGACAGCTTAGGTTTCTTCCCAAACCATAATTCATACGGTGTCGTCTCAACAGATTTAGACGGAGCCCTATTTAAAGTGAATGTCAAGAAACATCATAGATCGCACCATATCCAATAGAGTGCGATTACGACTCGGACACACCATTACGCTGAGGTGTTCCAGGCGGCGTGAGTTGTGAAACGATTCCACATTTCCTTAAGTGCGTACCAAATTCGTGACTTAAATATTCTCCTCCACGATCTGATTGTAGGAACTTTATCTTTCGGTCACATTGATTCTCTACCTCATTCTGAAATTCCTTCAACTTTTCAAAGGTCTCAGACTTGTGTTTCATGAAGTAGACATACCCATATCTACTCAAGTCATCAGTGAGAGTGAGAACATAACGATATCCTCCGCGAGCCTCAACACTCATTGGACCGCACACATCAGTATGTATGATTTCCAATAAGTTGGTTGCTCGCTCCATTGTTCCGGAGAATGGAGTTTTGGTCATTTTGCCCATGAGGCATGGTTCGCATGTATCAAATGATTCATAATCGAGAGACTCTAAAAGTCCATCAGCATGGAGCTTCTTCATCCGCTTGACACCAATGTGACCAAGGCGGCAGTGCCACAAGTATGTGGGACTATCGTTATCAACTTTACATCTTTTGGTATTCACACTATGAATATGTGTAACATCACGTTCGAGATTCATTAAGAATGAACCATTGACCATCGGGCCATGACCATAAAACATATCTCTCATATAAATAGAACAACCATTATTCTCGGATTTAAATGAGTAGCCATCTCGTATTAAACGAGATCCAGATACAATGTTCATGCTCAAACTTGGCACTAAATAACAATTATTGAGGTTTAAAACTAATCCCGTAGGTAAATGTAGAGGTAGCGTGCCGACGGCGATCACATCGACCTTGGAACCATTCCCGACGCGCATCGTCACCTCGTCCTTCGCCAGTCTCCGCTTATTCCGCAGCTCCTGCTTTGAGTTACAAATATGAGCAACGGCACCGGTATCAAATACCCAGGAGCTACTATGAGCACTGGTAAGGTACACATCAATTACATGTATATCACATATACCTTTAGTGTTGCCGGCCTTCTTATCTGCTAAGTATTTGGGGCAGTTCCGCTTCCAGTGACCCTTCCCTTTGCAATAAAAGCACTCAGTCTCAGGCTTGGGTCCATTCTTTGACTTCTTCCCGGCAACTGGCTTACCGGGCGCGGCAACATCCTTGCCGTCCTTCTTGAAGTTCTTCTTACCCTTGCCTTTCTTGAACTTGGTGGTTTTATTGACCATCAACACTTGATGTTCCTTTTTGATTTCTACCTCTGCTGACTTCAGCATTGAAAATACTTCAGGAATAGTTTTCACCATCCCCTGCATATTGTAGTTCATCACAAAGCTCTTGTAGCTCCGTGGGAGCGACTGAAGGATTCTGTCAATGACCGCCTCGTCCGGGAGGTTAATATCCAGCTGGGACAGGCGGTTGTGCAACCCAGACATTTTGAGTATGTGCTCACTGACAGAACTATTTTCCTCCATCTTACAACTATAGAACTTGTCGGAGACTTCATATCTCTCGACCCGGGTGTCGGTGTCAAAACTAGCGGATCTCGGGTAGGGGGTCCCGAACTGTGCGTCTAGGCGGATGGTAACAGGAGACAAGGGACACGATGTTTTTACCCAGGTTCGGGCCCTCTCGATGGAGGTAAAACCCTACTCCTGCTTGATTAATATTTATGATATGGGTAGTACAAGAGTAGATCTACCACGAGATCGGAGTGGCTAAACCCTAGAATCTAGCCTATGGTATGATTGTTGTTCGTCCTATGGACTAAAACTCTCCAGCTTATATAGACACCGGAGAGGGCTAGGGTTACACAGAGTCGGTTACAATGGGAGGAGATCTTCATATCATATCGCCAAGCTTGCCTTCCACGCCAAGGAAAGTCCCAGCCGGACACGGGACGGAGTCTTCAATCTTGTATCTTCATAGTCCGGGAGTTCGGCCAAAGGTCTTAGTCTGGCCATCCGGACACCCCCTAATCCAGGACTCCCTCGGTAGCCCCTGAACCAGGCTTCAATGACGATGAGTCCGGCGCGCAAGTTGTCTTCGGCATTGCAAGGCGGGTTCCTCCTCTGAATATTTCATAGAAGATGTTGAACACCAGGGTAGTGTCCGGCTCTGCAAAAATAAGTTCCACATTCCTTTGTAGAGAGAATAATATTTGTATCAATCGGATCTGCTGACGTGTTCCGTGGCGTGACATCATGCCACAGACAGGCCCTTTATTCATTTTATTGTTCCACCTCAGCGTGTTTGGCGAGGCGGTTTCCTTGGCACGTCTTGTCAAAGCAGAGATCGTGTCCCCTTATTCCGGGATTCTCATCAATACGGGTGTGGGTAACCCAACCATGACTCAGGTATGACTCCCTAATTGAAAGCGGGTCTCAAACGGTTACAGGGAGGGCTCTTGGTATTCACCTCCTTTATAAAGGAACCAAGGCACGACCACCTTGTTCTTTAAACCAATCAAATCCGCCCCTCGCTTCGAGTTCCAACACCCAAAGCTCTAGTTTTAGGCGCTTCAGACCTTCGAAGATGTCCGGCTCCGACCCTCAAGGCCGGTGGATGCCTTCCTCCATCACGGAAGAAGATGTGCGAAAGTTAAGAGATGCCAGGTATCTAGCCGGCGAAATCTCGCATAGACTGTCTACTCAAGGGCAAGCTATTCCCGCCCCCCCCCAGCCTAGTGAAAGCGTGGTGTTTGCATCGCATTTCCTTCGGGGACTAGGCTTCCCGATCGATCCCTTTGTGAGGGGGCTTATGTTTTACTATGGGCTGGAGTTCCATGACCTAGCTCCGGAGTCCATCCTCCAGATCTCATCATTCATTGTCATGTGTGAGGCTTTCCTCCATATCACCCCTCACTTCGGATTGTGGCTAAAAACCTTCAAAGTGGAACCGAAAGTGATTGAGGGGCAGCATGCTGAGTGCGGAGGGGCTATAATAAGCAAGATGGACGACGCTCCATGGCCCGGAGGCTCTTTTCAAGAGGAGCTCGGCTTATGGCAATGGGACTGGTTTTACATCACAGCCCCTAGGGGCACCACATGGGTGGCACCGCCTACTTTTCGCTCGGGTCCCCCACCACGGCTGGCATCATGGGTTAATGAAGGACTTATCTGGGGCCCGCCAAAAGACGTACCCTTGGTGCAGGGCCGTATTCGAGATCTCCTAGAAAGAGATATCAATCTGACCGTGGTGGCGCAAGTCATGGTGATTCGCCGCACACTGCCCTGCAAACGTCGACCTCTCCGCCTGTGGGAGTTCAATCCTGAGGGACCACGGGTCCTACAACACTTCATGGGAATGACACCCATGGAGATGTAGAAATTGTTCTTCGGATCACAAGCAAGGTGTCCGGATTTGTCCGAGGACGCTGGTCTGAGCTGCAACCGCCCAGATGCTAAAGTAAGTAGCCCCGTATTTGCACATACCATCCATATTTTTATCAAATCTACCCTTTAGCAGAGTTTCCCTTTGAACAGGAGTGGATAGCGAAGGCTAAGATTATCAGGTGTCCAGCCCCCCTGCCCGAGACCGTGCCGAATCCCATGCTGACCAGGATGCTGGAGGTCGCGCCATTGGCGGAAGGCGAAGGGGGGAACCAAGGAGCTACCGCCTCCACGAAGGAGGCCATTAGGAAGGGAAGAATCGAAAATTCTCCCGACCAGGGAAAGAAAAGGACTTCCTCTGAAGACCCGGAGGTGATAACCTTGAAACAGGGAAAGAAATCTTCGTTAGAGGGTTCGGCACCGGAGAACGCTTCAGCCGAACTGCCCCCTAAAGGGGACCCGCTCTCCCCTGAGGAGTAAGTGAAGGGAGGGGTTCCATAATGAATCACATTCATGTTTTACTCCTGAGGAAAATAACTGAAACATTATCTTGCAGTTCGGATCTCAACCCTTCTCAGCAGAGCTCATCTTCAGGGGATCTTCGTCCAGAGATGATAGAGAGCGAAACGCCTCCCCTTGTTCCACCGTATTACGAGGCTGGCGACCCCGAGGTATCGTCCCGGAGGGCTTTTTCGAGTCCGGACCATGAGAAAGGTCATCAGACTAGTCCGGCACCCTCTTGCGCACCGGCGGACGGGCTGAAGGATCTGCTTAGTGGGGCGTCCATCTCAGAAGAACACCGTATATTGATGGGTACGGTGATTGGAAGGATTTCGTTCGCGGAAAGCAGATTGTACGAGGCTGCTAGGAGTTTACTAGCAGGCTTCGAGGTATGTAAAAAGGTGTATCTTTTGGCAGAGCCGCATATTAAATGTCCCCTGTATGAGTAGTAGCCCCTGAGACTCTGTGTGTTGTCACGAGTGATGGTGCACAGAGGATCATAACCCCAGGTATAATGTGCCGCCTATTCCATGAAGGTGGCGAGGCGTTCGGTGGCTAGCCGGACTGATGAATCTGCCGAACTGAAGCGGCAACTTGACGTAGCAGATGCCGACATCGCGCTTGTACATAAGCGGCTAGACGAGGCTCAAGGTATGTTCAAAAGACACCCAGCAATAGGGGCTTGATGCTCGGGCCTTATATATGTTTTATGTAGATGGTGCTGCTGCCGTGGAGAATCTTCGGGTGGAACTTGCCCGAGCAAAGGAGCAAACAAGGAAGAGTGATGCGGCTGCCGTTAAAGCGGCTGAAGAGCTAAAAGCCGAACAGGCTGCTCACTGCCAGAGCAAGAAGGAAATGGCCGAGATGGCCATAAAATTGAGGGATGCTACCTACCGCTGTAGATTGCTTGAACAAGAAGATAGGGCGGCTCAGAAGGATCTTGAAAAGATCACTGCCGAAGCCAAGGATACTCGCTCTGCCATGAGAGCGATGAAGGAGGAGCTGCGTCAGACTGGAGATATCACAGCTGGAAAGCCTTATATGCTGCGGATGAAGTTCGGAGACCCCAAGTATGCTCCATTAGACCGGCAGTGGAGTTCGGACAACGCTTATCTGGATTTGGCCGCAAGTGTGGCGGACACGACCGAACACTTCCGCAGCCGAGGTGACCATGAATTGGAAGAGCTTTTTTGGTCGCAATACCACAATCCAGAACGCCCACTGTCAGTCTCCGACCGTTTAGCCGCCTGGGCGGAGCTGAACAGATTATCCAGACTGGCCATGAAGTATGTTGCGAGTCGCCTGTGGCCGGAGAAGCCGGAGCCGAAGAGTTATTTTGGCTTGGTGCAGCAATTTCTTGGTTCGGAGTCGCATGCTGATGCAATGAAGAGGTCGGCGTGCATAGAGGGCGCGCAGATGGCTCTTGCCCGTGTCAAGACATACTGGGCAGATATGAAGGCTAGTATTGTTGCGTCCCAAGATTCGGACGAAAGCCGAGTACCTGCCAAGCACTATTTTGAGGAAGTTCTTCCTGGTGCTCGTATAATAGAGTCGTAGTGCTCTAAGGATGTTGTGTTCGAATAGCTTATACTATTTGTAAGACGAATTGTGTTTTTATGAAAAAAGCTTTTTTATACTTGTGCTTGCAAGAATCATGATGCCTCGTGTGCGGCCGTTTAATGTATATATTTGTATATAACCTGAAAGATGGCAGTCGTTGGCTTCAGCCCCCACGCATAGAATGCGGGGGTGTTCGCAAAAAGGCGTCTATTCACACTTAATCCAACGTCTTGGTCCTATAAAGGAGGTGGTGGCGCGGTGAACTAGGCAACCGGGCTATAATGCTTTATCACTTTCACTTAGCCATAGGAGTTTGACAGTGGGACTACTGACCATGAATTGGAAGAGCTTTTTTGGTCGCAGTACCACAATCCAGAACGCCCACTGTCAGTCTCCGACCATTTAGCCGCCTGGGCGGAGCTGAACAGATTATCCAGACTCGCCATGAAGTATGTTGCGAGTCGCCTGTGGCCGGAGAAGCCGGAGCCGAAGAGTTATTTTGGCTTGGTGCAGCAATTTCTTGGTTCGGAGTCGCATGCTGATGCAATGAAGAGGTCGGCGTGCATAGAGGGCGCGCAGATGGCTCTTGCCCGTGTCAAGACATACTGGGCAGATATGAAGGCCAGTATTGTTGCATCCCAAGATTCGGACGAAAGCCGAGTACCTGCCAAGCACTATTTTGAGGAAGTTCTTCCTGGTGCTCGTATAATAGAGTCGCAGTGCTCTAAGGATGTTGTGTTCAAATAGCTTATACTATTTGTAAGACGAATTGTGTTTTTATGAAAAAAGCTTTTTTATACTTGTGCTTGCAAGAATCATGATGCCTCCTGTGCGGCCGTTTAATGTATATATTTGTATATAACCTGAAAGATGGCAGTCGTTGGCTTCAGCCCCCACGCATAGAATGCGGGGGTGTTCGCAAAAAGGCGTCTGTTCACACTTAATCCAACGTCTTGGTCCTATAAAGGAGGTGGTGGCGCGGTGAACTAGGCAACCGGACTATAATGCTTTATCACTTTCACTTAGCCATAGGAGTTTGACAGTGGGACTACTGAATAGCCCCTAGGGGCACCGCGCTCGCCCGAATTCGGGGCGCGAGTGTGCCTGACCGGGAAGCGGCCCTTCGTTAATGCGGGGGAATCCGAAAGATTCCGAAAGTCATCGAGTGGTTGACTAGTCTCTCGCTATATCATGACAGTCATCGGCTTTCTCTACTGAGGTGCTCACCCGGCCGAACCAGGGCACAATCGCAGTAGTTCTCCTGGTGCGGCGTTAGCCGATATAACAGAACGTAAGGCATCAAAACACAGGAGCCGGGCAAGCCCAACATTTGACCAAAGACATGATTCGAAGCTGATGCATATAGGGCCAAACTCGCGACGCCGAACACTCCCTAAGGTGTTCGGTCTTTATGAAGACGGGCCAAAATAGAGCCCTTGGTAAAAAGCCCCTAGTGTCCAGGTATGTGCAAAAAATTCTGGCGTGGCCACATGCCAAGACGCCAGCCTCCTCCTCGGCTATAGAGAAAACCGGGGGATGTTATCAACAAGAGACAGTAAAAAAGGTTTACGCAGGGTCTTAAGCTGAAAAGAATCCTTGGAACGGGTCCCTGCTGCACGTCTGCGCCTGTGTCTCCGTCGTGCCATATCCTGGACGGGCGTAGCACGATGCTCGTCTACGAAAGAGAGGAACTTAGTAAAAAATAAGTGTGCGAGAAATCTATATCGAAATAAACAAAATATAGGTGGAGCAAGAGTTGGGCCGTATTGTCTCCGGGCGTGAGCACACGGAGCCCCTTGCACGAGGGTATGCGGTAATTTAAGGATATTGACGGCGGACTCGTCGAGGCGTGTCCCGGATAGTAGGGCTGGATTTGTGGGCGGCTATCTAGGCAACCGCACCCCTGCCCGTACTTTGGGGGTCAACGTATGTTCCCTTGTAATGAGATGATGCCCTTTGGACCGGGCATTTTAAGTGTAAGGGATGCGTAGTGCGGTATTGCGTTAAAGCGGGCGAAAGCTTCACGTCCCAGTAGCGCTTGATAGCGACTTACGAATGGGGCGATGTGGAATGTTAGCTTTTCGCTTCGGAAGTTGCCAGGTGATCCGAACGTGACTTCTAACGTAAGGGAACCCATACTTGGGGTATCCGAACCTGGCGTTACTCCTTGAAAGGAAGTGTTGCCGAGGTGGATTGCGACTGGGTTTACCCCGAGTTTGCGGACTGTGTCCTGATAAAACAGGTTCAAGTCGCTGCCGCTGTCCATAAGGGCGTTTGTAAATTGGAGTCCGTTAATGATTGGATTTAAGACCAAGGCAGTCTAGCCTGCGTCCTGGTCTCCTCTAGAGTAATCCAGATGATCAAAGGTGATTGGTTGTAACAACCAGTGGGGTTTCTCCTCCGGGGCTGGCTGTACGGCGCGTGTCGTTGTAGGTGCCATTCTATTCTTCCCCTTCGTCACATGAAGTAGATTTACTGTCTTGTCTTCTTGTGGGAACTTCTTTTGTTCTCCGGTGATCTGCTCGTGGGGTGCATCGTCATCTTCGCTTGGTGTGTTGAGCCCCTTGTGTTCGGCGTTGAGCTTGCCGGACTGCTTAAAGACCCAACAATCTCTGTGGGTATGGTTTGCAGGTCTCCCCGGAGTGCTGTGGATTTGACATATTTTGTCCAAAATTTTGTTAAGGTTGGATAGCTCGTCCCTATCGTCTTTGGGGGGGCATATTTTTCTGATTTTGCCGAGACCTTTTGAATCCGGCATTTACTACCGTGCTCATCGGGCTGTTGTCCTTTATCCGGCGCGGTTCTTTGTTACGGCGCAGCTTCCCGTTCCCATCTCTGGGTTCGGACGTATTCGGGTCGCTGGTGTTGCTTCTTGCCAACTAGCTATCCTCTCCTGCACAGAAGCGGGTCATGAGGCTTGTTAACGCGGCCATTGTTCGCGGCTTTTCTTGGCCGAGGTGTCTGGCGAGCCATTCGTCTCGGATGCTGTGTTTGAAAGCTGCTAGGGCCTCTGCGTCCGGACAGTCGACTATCTGATTCTTTTTGATAAGGAATCTGTTCCAGAGCTTCCGCGCTGACTCTCCGGGCTACTGAGTTATATGACTCAGATCATCTGCATCCGTGGGGCGGACATAGGTCCCTTGAAAATTTGCCCGGAAAGCATCCTCAAGCACTGCCCAACTTCCCATGGTGTTTTCGGGAAGGCTTTTAAGCCAATGTCGGGCTGGCCCTTTGAGCTTAAGGGGTAAGTATTTTATGGCGTGGAGGTCATCTCCTCTGGCCATGTGTATGTGGAGGATATAGTCCTCGATCCAGACTCCAGGGTTTGTTGTTCCGTCGTATGGTTCTATGTTCACTGGCTTGAATCCGGCTGGGAATTCATGATCCAGCACCTCATCGGTAAAACATAGGGGGTGTGCGGCGCCCCTGTATTTAGGCGTGCCGTGATTTTCGGGTATTTTTTGCGTTGCATCACTCATTGGAGCTTGCTTTCTTGGCCTGTAGATCGATCTGGTAGGGCCAGTTTTCTGATGCAAATTCTTGGATGGATCGCGCGCTATATTGAGTGCGGCGTCCTTTGACACGTGAGTTTGATCGTAGGGTCGTCTATCCGACCTTGTGGCTTCCTTAATTTTTGACTGTGGGGGCTTTATGGCCTCTTCGTCAAATTCCGGTAATAGTTTCCGCTTCGGATAGCTCTTTGTGTGGCGACTACTGCCGTACTTGTGTGCGGTATTGAGTACTTTGCCCCATCTGATCCTGAGCGCATCCTCCGCTGTCTTGAGCCTCCGCTTCTGCTTTTCAGGCTACGTGTAGTGGCGACAAGCCTTTGGTGGAGGTTCTGATGTTCCAGCAATTTGTCTGGTGTGAGGTCGTCCGGGCTATTATCCTTCCCGGGGATTGGTTGTTCGGATTGTCCGCCCTGCTTGGACGGATGCTCGATGGCATGTTCATCGTCCGTTGAGTCACCCTGCTCTATGGCTGGGTTTTTGTCGAGGTGGGGCTTGGCCTTGCGCTTACGCCGCCGCTTTGATTGTTTTTCGGGGGAGCGATCCCTGGCCGCATCCTTTTGGTCCTCGTTGTCGTTTCTGTTGCGTGTGTCCACCATGCAGACATCGTATGATGAGGTGGTTTTCCGGAGCCCTATAGGTGCTGGTTCTTGATCGTCTCCTTCATCGGCGTCCATGTCACCGATGTCTTCAAAGTCGAAGTCGAGCATGTCGGTTAAATCATCGACAATGGCTACGAAGTGGGTGGTGGGTGGGCTACGAATTTCTTCGTCGTCCGCAT
Organism: Triticum turgidum subsp. durum; assembly: GCA_900231445.1. NCBI lineage: Eukaryota > Viridiplantae > Streptophyta > Magnoliopsida > Poales > Poaceae > Triticum > Triticum turgidum. The sequence goes on from LT934114.1 coordinate 743,224,554, forward strand.
CCCAACCGTGTTGGCCGTAGTCCGGCCAGGGCTCTCCTGACAAAGAGAGAGACTTTAACGAATTCAGGATATCGCCAAAGGGCAAGTGCTGAAAGAAGTCCACGGCGGTGAACTCCATGATCGGAGCCCGATCGGGTTCGATCGAAAGGGGTGCAGAATATTCAGAGTCCGGAACAGAGTCCGGCACCTTGGAGTTACCGGCCTTGCAAAGGACTGGGCAGGTATTCGGCTCTATCACCGCAGAGATTGCGGCTCCTGGGGCGGCGTCCAACCGTCCGTCCCTGGCTAGCGCAGTCGGCTCTGAACTAATGGTCGGAGTGAATACCTGAGCGGCGCTCTGCTCACTGTCCGGCGGTAGAGCTAGATCATGCCCATCGAGACAGTGCGGCGCGCCCGGTCGTGGCCCGAATCCGTCGAGGATCAAGTCCCCGCGGATGTCGGCCGTGTAACTTAAGCTTTCAAACCTGACCTGATGGCCAGGGGCGTAGCATTCGATCTGCTCCAGATGGCCAAACGAGTCGGCCCGCAGTGCGAAGCCGCCGAATACGAAGATCTGTCCGGGGAGAAAGATCTCCTCCCGGACCGCGTCGTGATTGACGAGCGAAGAAGCCATCGGGCCTAAAGGCGACGACACAAAGGAACTCTCAATGAAAGCACCAATGTCGGTGTCAAAACCGGCGGATCTAGGGTAGGGGGTCCCGAACTGTGCGTCTAGGCGGATGGTAATAGGAGACAAGGGACACGATGTTTTTACCCAGGTTCGGGCCCTCTCGATGGAGGTAAAACCCTACTCCTGCTTGATTAATATTGATGATATGGGTAGTACAAGAGTAGATCTACCACGAGATCGGAGTGGCTAAACCCTAGAATCTAGCCTATCGTATGATTGTTGTTCGTCCTACGGACTAAAACTCTCCGGTTTATATAGACACCGGAGAGGGCTAGGGTTACACAGAGTCGGTTACAATGGGAGGAGATCTTCATATCATATCGCCAAGCTTGTCTTCCACGCCAAGGAAAGTCCCATCCGGACACAGGACAGAGTCTTCAATCTTGTATCTTCATAGTCCGGGAGTCCGGCCAAAGGTCTTAGTCCGGCCATCCGGACACCCCCTAATCCAGGACTCCCTCACCAGGCGTGAGCTTGGAAAACCATTTTCAGCTCCTCGAACATCTCATATGCTCTGTGTTGCTCAAAACGCTTTTGGAGCCCCGGTTCTAAGCTGTAAAGCATGCCGCATTGAACGAGGGGGTAATCATCAGCACGTGACTGCCAAGCGTTCATAACGTCTTGGTTCTCTGGGATGGGTGCTTCACCTAGCGGTCCTTCTAGGACATATGCTTTCTTGGTAGCTATGAGGATGATCCTCAGGTTCCGGACCCAGTCCGTATAGTTGTTGCCATCATCTTTCAGCTTGGTTTTCTCTAGGAACGCGTTGAAGTTCATGTTGATATGAGCGTTGGCCATTTGATCTACAAGACATTTTTGCAAAGATTTTAGACTAAGTTCATGATAATTAAGTTCATCTAATCAAATTATTTAATGAACTCCCACTCAGATTAGACATCCCTCTAGTCATCTAAGTGTTACATGATCCGAGTCGACTATGCCGTGTCCGATCATCACGTGAGACGGACTAGTCATCATCGGTGAACATCTCCATGTTGATCGTATCTTCCATACGACTCATGTTCGACCTTTCGGTCTTTGTGTTCCGAGGCCATGTCTGTACATGCTAGGCTCGTCAAGTTAACCTAAGTGTTTTGCATGTGTAAATCTGTCTTACACCCGTTGTATGTGAAAGTTGGAATCTATCACACCCGATCATCACGTGGTGCTTCGAAACAACGAACTATCACAACAGCGCATAGTTAGGGGGAACACTTTCTTGAAATTATAATGAGGGATCATCTTATTTACTACACATGCAATCAAATAGTAGTGACATGATATGGCCAATATCATATAGCTCCTTTGATCTCCATCTTCGGGGCTCCATGATCATCTTCGTCACCGGCATGACACCATGATCTCCATCATCGTGTCTCCATGAAGTTGCTCGCCAACTATTACTTCTACTACTATAGCTAACGGTTTAGCAATAAAGTAAAGTAATTACATGGCGTTAAATCATTGACACGCAGGTCATACAATAATTAAGACAACTCCTATGGCTCCTGTCGGTTGTCATACTCATCGACATGCAAGTCGTGATTCCTATTACAAGAACATGATCTCATACATCACAATATATCATTCATCATTCATCACAACTTTTGGCCATATCACATCACAAAGCAATTGCTGCAAAAACAAGTTAGACGTCCTCTAATTGTTGTTGCATCTTTTACATGGCTGCAATAGGGTTCTAGCAAGAATGTTTTCTTACCTACGAAAAAGCCACAACGTGGATCGTCAACTTCTATTTACCCTTCATAAGGACCCTTTTCATCGAATCCGCTCCAAGTAAAGTGGAAGAGACAGACGCCCGCTAGCCACCTTATGCAACTAGTGCATGTTAGTCGGTGGAACCTGTCTCACGTAAGCGTACGTGTAAGGTCGGTCCGGGCCGCTTCATCCCACAATACCGCTGAAGCAAAATAAGACTAGTAGTGGCAAGAAAGTTGACAACATCTACGCCCACAACAGATTTGTGTTCTACTCATGCAAAGAGAACTACACATAGACCTAGCTCATGATGCCACTGTTGGTGAACGTTGTAGAAAATAAAAAAATTCCTACGGTTTCACCAAGATCAATCTATGAGTTCATCTAGCAACGAGAGAGAAGAGTGCATCTACATACCCTTGTAGATCAAGCGGAAGCGTTCAAGGGAACGGGGTTGAGGGAGTCGTACTCGTCGTGATCCAAATCACCGGAGATCCTAGCGCCGAACGGACGGCACCTCCGCGTTCAACACACGTACGGTCAGCGCGACGTCTCCTCCTTCTTGATCCAGCAAGGGGGAAGGAGAGGTTGATGAAGATCCAGCAGCACGACGGCGTGGTGGTGGATGCAGCAGGGATCCCGGCAGGGCTTCGCCAAGCGTCTGCGGGAGGGAGAGGTGTAGCAAGGGGGAAGGGAGGCGCCAAGTGCAAGGTTTCGCCTACCCTCCCTCCCCCCCCTCTATATATAGGGTCCCCAGGGGGGCGCCGGCCCTAGGAGATGGGATCTCCTAGGGGGGCGGCAGCCAAGGGGGGTGCCTTGCCCCCCAAGGCAAGTGGAGGCGCCCCCTCCCCTAGGGTTGGGGGGACAAGGGGGGCGCACCAGCCCACCAGGGGTTGCTTCCCCTCCCACTTCAGCCCATGGGGCCCTCCAGGATAGGTGGCCCCACCCGGTGGACCCCTCGGGGCCCTTCCGGTGGTCCCGGTACAATACCGGTGACCCCCGAAACTTTCCCGACGGCCGAAACTCGACTTCCCACATATAATTCTTTGCCTCCGGACCATTCCGGAACTCCTCATGACGTCTGGGATCTCATCTGGGACTCCGAACAACTTTCAGTTTGCTGCATACTAATATCTCTACAACCCTAGCGTCATCGAGCCTTAAGTGTGTAGACACTACGGGTTCGGGAGACACGTAGACATGACCGAGACGGCTCTCCGGTCAATAACCAACAGCGGGATCTGGATACCCATGTTGGCTCCCACATGCTCCTCAATGATCTCATCGAATGAACCACGATGTCGAGGATTCAAGCAACCCCATATACAATTCCCTTTGTCAATCGGTATGTTACTTGCCCGAGATTCGATCGTGGTATCCCAATACCTCGTTCAATCTTGTTACCGGCAAGTCACTTTACTCATACCGTAATGCATGATCCCGTGACCAGACACTTGGTCACTTTGAGCTTATTATGATGATGCATTACCGAGTGGGCCCAGAGATACCTCTCCGTCATACGGAGTGACAAATCCCAGTCTCGATCCGTGTCAACCCAACAGATACTTTCGGAGATACCCGTAGTATACCTTTATAGTCACCCAGTTACGTTGTGATGTTTGGTATACCCAAAGCACTCCTACGGTATCCGGGAGTTACACGATCTCATGGTCTAAGGAAAAAATACTTGACATTGGAAAAGCTCTAGCAAACGAACTACACGATCTTGTGCTATGCTTAGGATTGGGTCTTGTCCATCACATCATTTTCCTAATGATGTGATCTCGTTATCAATGACATCCAATGTCCATAGTCAGGAAACCATGACTATCTGTTGATCAACGGGCTAGTCAACTAGAGGCTCACTAGGGACATATTGTGGTCTCAGTATTCACACATGTATTACGATTTCCGGATAACACAATTATAGCATGAATAAAATACAATTATCATGAACAAGGAAATATAATAATAATCCTTTTATTATTGCCTCTAGGGCATATTTCCAACAGACATCACATTTTACAAGATGTCATTGGTCAAAGTGATAGCTTGTTGAGAACCATTGGGAGCAAGTACTAAGATTTTCCTTTACTTCAATAGTTTCTGCAGCACATGAGTTAAATTCATGTGGATTGATAAATTCAATACATAATTGTTTTTTTATATGTACAACTGTTGTACTAAAAAAACTTTCTTGATTGAGTACTTCAAACTGTCTGTATTCCTGGCCATAAAGGGTGAAGACAACAAAATCACTTTCAACCTATTTGCTAATATGAGTTATAGCCAATCCATCCTAGATTTACACAAAAAAGGCTAGATGCACACTAGAAAGTGTAACCCTATTGAGTACCCTAATTATAGCAGACTGAAAATTTGCTGATCCAAAGGAATTGAAGTTACAACGTGGCATACAAGGTATGCATTAAAACATAGCTTAGTACTAGAGACTAGGTCTCAATATAAACCTTTATACTGGAAGAAGCTATAGATTTATTAACTTCCTAGGCACACACACACACACACACATATATATATATATATATTAAAAGGTAATGTTTTGTACTCTCTAATGTAGGACAAAAGATACTAAATACAGTGTAAAAAACGCTCTTATATTATGGGACAGAGGGAGTACATTATATGCTACACAATACCCTGATGTTATCATATGTAGGCTACAGGTGATGTTACCTCGTTCATAATGTACGAATTCAAACTTTCCAACCCTTGAAGCATATCCATAATTGTATTCATTTTAGGTCTTTTGCTCCGCTCAGGATTCACGCAGATTAGACCTATCTGAATGTATCTTTCAATTTGTTGGCAGTCTGTTTCCAATGATAGTTGTTTCTGTAGCCTATTTTTCCATTTTTGAAGCTCCCGTGAATTGGAAAACAGATTGGGGATACATTACTATACAATGGTAATGCCATATATTCTTATGCAAGTGGACCTCCATCTTGAAAGTTCAAACTGATTCATCTTACACGCTTGATGAACTCATTTGAATCTTTTCTAATGTCATACGGGTAGTCCCTGTGCCCTGTTATTACCTCCAAGATAATTACACCCAAACTGAATATGCCTGCCATTGGTGTTATTATACCTCGTTGTTGGTATTCTACCATCATGTAACCTCTACAGCATAACATGAGTAGTGAATATGAAGCATTACAAGAACAATAGTGAAAATACATTCCATCAATTACTAAAAGGTGATAAATAATGAGGTGCTTCACTTAGAATGTTCCAATAGCAGTTGTAGTGTGGATAGATAATCCACCCAATAGCTTTGACAGACCAAAGTATGTAATTTTAGGAACAAAATTTTCACCAAGCAATATGTTTGCATGTTTTAAGTCAGAATGAACAATAGTATCCTTTGTTTCCTCATGAAGGTACTGTAGACCACGGGGAATGCCCTCAATTATTTTGCAATGTTGGCGCCAATCAAGTCCAGATGATGCATCTGCATTTATAAGACCATTCAATTCATGTTGTCTCAAAATATATTTATGTTGTGTCACATCCCTAGCTTATGGTGCTGCCTAGTGTTTGCATCATGTTTAAATTTTTGAAACTTGAACCGAGGAAATTTGGAAGCCTCAAAACCCTAAATAAAAGAAGGGCAAAAACCCTTAAAATCTCATTCATTGTTCCAAAATGCTCTTCTTAGATGTTTAATATTTTTGGCAAGGGTTTTTGATCCAAACCAAAAATAATGAACATTTTAAAAGGATTTATTTTTGGGACTTTGAATTTAAATCATTAGTTATTTGAATTTGAATTATATTCATATAATTAGAATATAATTTCAAATACCCCTGAAATATTTTATGAGCTTTTGGAAAAGTCCATCTAGCAAAACAAAAATATTCGGAGGAGGTTTTGGCATTGTTTGAATTATTTTAAATTCAAAACAGTGGCAAAAACTAATTTATAAAAATGAAACAAAACAGAAAAATAAAAGAGAGAAGCCCAGCCACTTACCTGGCGCTCACCTGCAGCAGAGCAGGCCCAGCTTCTGTTGGCCCAGCCCAGCGCCCCCCTTGTCATCTTTCTCCTCTGGCAGGAGGACGAACAGGTGCGTGGCGGGCGCCGACGCTGCCCCGGCCACCTCCTGCTTCCCCGGCCACCTCCTGCTTCCCCGGCCCTCCTAGTGACGCCACGACGACGCCCCGTGTTCCCTCGCTCCTCTCCCCCCCTCGCTCTGGACCCCTTCCTCCTCCTCTGCTCTCTCTCTCTCTCTCTCTCTCTCTCACGGCCGCCCAAATCAGCTGGTGCCCGCCGCTGCAAAGCACCGCGCCCACCGCCGTCCCCTTGCCCCGTGGCTGTGACCTCTAGCTCCGCCTCGATGTCGTGTAGCTCCAAGCCGAAGAACGCGCCTGCGGATGCCCAGCAGCACCGTCGCCGACGCCATCTTCGTTCCCTGCACCGACGGCCGCCGTCGACCGATTCGTCGTCACCAGGCCGTCCCCGAGGCCGCTGAGATCACCTACGACCCCGCCGTGAGCTCCTCTACCTAACCCCTCTCTCTCCGCTGTCGTTCTCCTCCTCTAGCACCGTGGACCACCAAAGCCGAAAGCTCACCGCCGCCGTGGTTCCTCGCCGGCGTGGCCAGGGCCACCGCAGCCCGCGCCTGAGCACGTCACCGTGCTCGGTGAACCCCCAGGAGCACGTAGCACTCTTCGGCTTCTCCTTTAGTGCGCCGTAGCATCGCCACCGTTCGCGCCCGAACTCCGGCCGCCGCGGAAGCGGACGCCGCCGTCGATCTAAGTCGTCTCCGGCGACCCCACTAGCACCAGACGACGCGGACGAGGCTCGGGGTTCCAACGGTGCCATCCGCGCCTTGAACCGTGGCCTGTGTTGCGATTCCGCGCATCGCCGCCGTCTCGGACCTCGCCGGCGGTTAGTCGCCGGCAGGTTTGACCGAGTTGACCAGGGTTTGACCCCCCTGGGTCATTAACATGTGGGCCCGAGGCCCTGCTAATTTAGTTTAGATGCTAATTAAATTTTAGCTAACCCACTGACTCGCTGACTGTGGGGCCCAGCCCTGTTAACTATTTAGGATTAGTTTAAATTAATTTTAGTTTAACTAATTACAATGACACGCGGGACCCACTGTCAGGGTTTGACCTGGACCGCCGCAGTTGACCTGCTGACGTCATTATGATGTCAGGCTGACGCAGTAATGTTTTCTGGATTTATTTTTAATCAGAAAATTCCAGAAAATTGTATAAACTTCTAAAATTCATAGAAATTCAACCGTAACTCCAAATTAAATAATTTATATATGAAAAATGATCAAAAAAATCCAAGCTATCCATCTGTACTATTTTCATGCATGTTAGAACAACTTATAGCTGCTGTATAGCACAAATCAATTAAATGGCATTTGAATAATCACATATGGAGTTTGAATTTGAATCTTGTATTCAAACCAACTTCATTTAATCTGTTGCTAGTTGCATTAGCTCAAACACATTCATATTGCCATGTCATGAGCATGCATCATATTGTGCATTGCATTGATTGTATTTCTTCTTTGTTGCCGGTATCTGTTCCCTCCCGGTAGACGATGTTCCGACGTTGTGATCGTTGACACTGATGAAGACTCAATGTTATCTTCAGAAGTGCCAGGCAAGCAAAACCCCCTTGTTCATTCCGATAAAATCCCACTCTCTCGCTCCTGCTCTCTTTTACTGCATTAGGACAACACCGATTCAACTGTTACATGCTGCGGTAGTTGAACCCCTTTATCCTCTGCATGACCTGTCATTGCCACAGTAAATAGATGAAACCCACTAGCATGAGTAGGAGTTTTTTGAGCCCTGATGTGCCTACTCATTCATGCTTGTTTGTCATGCCTGCTACTGCTTAGAGTTGAGTCAGGTCTGATTCATCGGGGATGAATCAGAAGTGTGTGAACATGTCCTACTGTTGAGAGCTAAGTGTGTGAACACGATTTGGTAAAGGTAGCGGTGAGAGGCCATGTAGGAGTACATGGTGGGTTGTCTCATTGCAGCCGTCCTCAGGAACTGAGTTCTGTGTTTGTGATCCATGATCAGTTACTACCACACATTGGGCTCCGGGCGCTCCAAGCCCTCTCGACTTATTAATCAACTTGATCTCTGTCCAGGAGTTGCAACTAGTTTCTGTTGTTTGTAGGTAGTGTTAGTAGTCTACCAAGTGGCACCCGGTACAGGTGGGCTTGGGACAGACTAGGCACAGTGGCACGGTGTACCAAGCGTAGATCCACCCGTCGAGGTGGGCCTGGGAACCCTGCTCACATCGTTTGGGGCCGTGAGCGACACCCCGGCCGGATCTCTTTGCGGCTGGAACCCGAATAGGCGATAAACCTGGACTAGAGACTTGTATGGTTAGTCAGGTCGTGGCCAACTCCCTCGCCCGGCTTCCGCTTGAAGGTTGCCGAGGTACATGACGTGTACAGGGCGGTAAGTGGCGAGAGCGTGTGTGAAGAAGTACACCCCTGCAGGGTTATCATTATCTATTCGAATAGCCGGATTCCTCGGATATGGAAACTTGGACCCCTTGCATAGTTCATAGACAAGTGTAAGTGGATACTCTAAAATACGCAAGATAAGCATGAGTGCTGTGGATGGTGTTCTCGTAGGGAGACGGGAGCGGATCCATAGTGGTGTATTGATATGGTGAATATGTGGACTCGTGTGCGCCACCTCAAAAGAGTTACTTGCAGTCGTAGTTCAGGTTAGCCACCGAGTCAAAGCTGGCTTGCTGCAGTTAAACTCCACCACCCCCTTTGTTGATAATGATGCATATGTAGATAGATCTGATGTAAGTCTTGCTGGGTACATTTGTACTCATGTTGCTTAATTTATGTTTTGCAGAGAGACTTCAGTCTCACTAGTAGTTCCACGTGGACTTCGATGTTTAGCTTGTTACCTCAGCTACGATCTTGTGCCCTCGGCAGGATCTGGTAGATAGTCAGGCTTCTCAGCCTTTTTCATTTATAGTTTTCTGTACTCAGACATGTTAAGCTTCCGCTTGTGTTTTGACTTGTATGCTCTGAGTGTTGGGTCATGAGACCCATGTTTGTAATATCTCGCTCCTCGGAGCCTATCGATTAAATACTTGAGTTGTAGAGTCATGTTGTGATGCCATGTTGTGTTTGCACATATCGAGCATATTGTGTGTATGTTATTGAAATGCTTGGTATGTGTGGGATCTGACTATCTAGTTGTTTATCTTTAGTAGCCTCTCTTACCAGGAAATGTCTCCTAGTGTTTCCACCGAGCCATGGTAGCTTGCTACTGCTCCGGAACACTTAGGCTGGCCGGCATGTGTCCTTCCTCGTTCCTGTGTCTGTCCCTTCGGGGAAATGTCACGCGATGGATACCGGAGTCCTGTTAGCCCGCTACAGCCCGGTTCACCGGAGTCCTGCTAGCCCAGTGCTACAGCCTGGATTCACTCGCTGATGACTGACACGTTCGATGCTGGGTCATGGATGCCTGTCCCTGTAAGTTTGTGCCACTTTGGGTTTACGACTAGCCATGTCAGCCCGGGCTCCTTATCATATGGATGCTAGCGACACTATCATATACGTGTGCCAAAAGGCGCAAACGGTCCCGGGCAAAGGTAAGGCGACACCCGTGGGAATACCGTGCGTGAGGCCGCAAAGTGATATGAGGTGTTACATGCTAGATCGATGTGGCATTGAGTCCGAGTGCTGACAGCTTTGGTATCAGAGCTTGACTGCCTGTAGGATTACCAAGCCAAACTGGTCGAAGTCGAGTCTAGAAATTCTTTAGTTATATAAGGGAATTGATTGTGGGATGGAACGTAAGGCTCTTTTTACTCCTTATACCTTATGCCCTTCTGATCTGAGTCATCTTATCTTTCCTACGGGGTTAAGGAACCAGGCTTACTCTTCTTTCTATTAGGATCACGTGTTAGTAATCCGTAGACTTATAAGATTGTTGGATTTAAGTCTCAGTTCAGTTCCTACGACTTCTGTATGTTAACTGTTGATCTCGAAACCTTGATATTGTGCTTCTGAGTGGCTATGCCACCATTTTTGTAGCATGTCTCCAATCTTTTGAGCATTTACAGCCGTTATGCTGTCCGAGTCATCCCAGGTTTCTAAATAGTCGGATGCATTTGCAAATCCCTTCCTCCTGTTTCCGATGTGCCTTTGGTCAGAGTAATCACACAAATCAGTGAGTTGAGGTACTTTATTGCCTTGACATATATGTTGGAGCTAGTATTATGACCCTAGGTGTATTAGGGGATCATCTAGTAATTTAGCCATGATTTGTGTCCCAGTGTGATGATTCTGGCCATCATTCTCGTAAGCATCCCGTGATGCCACTTAGTTAGTAGGCATTTCACTTCTGGGTTTTGAACCCAAGATTCACCCTACCTACATCATGTTGATAGTGTTGCTAGTTCCTTTAGGATATTAGTAACCTTTGCGATAGTCCTCGAGGTTCGTGGTACATCATTCTTCCAATTACCATGAACCATTCTTGGCAGGAGTTCTTCTGAACCAAAAGATGACAACAAGAGTGCTCTCGATGAGTTCTCCATGCTATATTGTGACTCTGCCAGCTCAACCTTTCTGTATGGGTTATCCGGAAGAATTATGTTGAACTTGGATCGACCTACTAATATGTGCATCCACAACTCAGAAAGTTATATGTTCCTTTGAGTTGTCCCTCTTTAGTTGTCTACTGACCTTCGTCTATCAATTGATTATCGATGCCTATTACTCTTGTGGTCCGTCAAGCCATTCTATTCCGGAATAATTAGGAGAAACAAACTCCAGTACCTCATCCATATCTAGGATTGGGTCAAAGCAGTTGTATTCCGCAGATCAAATGCCAATCCAGCTTTTGGTTCTGTTCTACCTTGGAGTATTACCCCCTTTATGTCAGAATTGTCATGAGAACTGCACCAACTCTCATGGATTTTGACGTAGTGATACTTCTCACCATCATTAGTCATTCCTCGTTCCTGTGTCTGTCCCTTCGGGGAAATGTCACGCGATGGATACCGGAGTCCTGTTAGCCCGCTACAGCCCGGTTCACCGGAGTCCTGCTAGCCCAGTGCTACAGCCTAGATTCACTCGCTGATGACCGACACGTTCGATGCTGGGTCATGGATGCCTGTCCCTGTAAGTTTGTGCCACTTTGGGTTTACGACTAGCCATGTCAGCCCTGGCTCCTTATCATATGGATGCTAGTGACACTATCATATACGTGTGCCAAAAGGTGCAAACGGTCCCGGGCAAAGGTAAGGCGACACCCGTGGGAATACCGTGCGTGAGGCCGCAAAGTGATATGAGGTGTTACATGCTAGATCGATGTGGCATTGAGTCGGGGTGCTGACATGTTGCTCCATGCATGGGACTGTAACCTTCTATCATATGCTCTCCTTTTTAGTCATAAGAACACATTTTTTAATTTTCGATACTATGATAAAACCACAAAACCTGCAACCTCAAGGAAACATGAAAGTGGATTCATGGTGCCCATGTGGGCATGTGATCAGGGACTATGAGCCATCAGGTCCACGAAGGAGAAATGGGCGGAATTGGGTCATAAATACTTAGGATGCAGATTAATCTTATAAGACATGATGGTACTAGGGCATATCCAATATATGCATTTCTTAGCCTTGTAAGAGTCACAGTGATTTGAAATTGGGATAGGTGCATCGATGATGATCTTTCCCGTCTCAACCCATGCACGGTGTAGCTGATTGTGCTGTTTTGTACTGGATCAGTGGGTCATTGCCTTCATGATGGTTGTACACAACACATCAACTAGGTCACAGATCAGGAGGTCGACGCCACAGCAACTTGCATGTTGGCATAGGGCAACGTCTCTGAAGGTGTCCACCACACACATGCTGCTGGCACCTCGAGAGCAGGATGTCAACCAGCCTTGGGCCCTGACCGGGCATGAACACCAATGGCATTGTCCTAGAGGCATGAACACCAACGGTTGCTGGCAAAAGGCAATGGAGACGAGAGCACTAAGAAGTTGGGTGCTCTGGGCTCACACCAACTCATATAGGCATAGCCACCGCAGTTCAGGTTACCCGAATAGTTCTGACCGGGCAATTCGGGTTTTCCAAATTTCAGGTTTTCAAAACTAATACCTGAAACTTGTCCAAAAAAAAGTGAAACCCGAAAATTCGGGTACCTGGAAATTCGGGTTCGGGTTTGGGTTTTCCCGATTTACCTGAATAGAGAAGCTGCGGTTAACCTCTTTCCTCTACCTAGCAAATAACAACAGCATTGCAGCTGCAAGTGAAGCCAATGTCGTGGTCGCTGGTGGAGATCTTGAGCACTTCAGCTTCTCGGGGAAGCAGAGGAAGGGTTTGAGCTTGCGTCGCCAGCAGCATGTCGAGGAACACGAGCGAAAGAAGTGCCAACATAACCGCAACGGCGGCACCAACCGTAACGGTACCTTATGGAGGGAAGTTGGGCTAGGCCTGTGCTAAAAGGCTTAAAGGGCGCGGGATTTTTCTGCTGGGCTTCTAATATTTTGGGCTATTCATTTAGTTTGGGTACCGTGGCTATTAACCCGAATTTTCAAAATATATTTCAGATTTCTAGAGTTGACACTCAAAATGATGTTCGGGTTTTTTGGGTTTGGGTTCGGGTAATTTGGGTTCGGGCTTCGGGTATCGGGTTTTATGCCCACCGTGAACCCTGTGTGTATGCAAGCACCTGGGGTTGCTGATTGCATCTAATGAGCTCGGGTGCACTCCTCAACATTGAGAGTCCACGAAAAGAGCCGCAATCCTCCACCCCTTGTCATACACCACAGCAGCTTTGGCACATGAGCTTGTCAATTTAGAGATTCTCTACACTAGGCATCCATGGAGGCCTGACTTTTTGGCAGGGATGTAACATGGGCCCTAGATGTAAATACGGGGATCTCCAAGGGGCGGCCCTAAAACGCCCCAAATGTCCGTTTGTCTTGTCTTGTCAGGATTTGGGCCCCAAAAGCGATCCAACATATGCCCCCATTTTTCCATGGACAATCCGTCACCCCATTTCTCCCCCAAATTTGAGGACGATTTGAGGGTGTGAGGGTGTCCGCCGGTCTGCCGGCCTGGGCCCAATCTGACCCCACCTCAGGGGTCGACCCAAACCCACTTTTTTATCTATCACCCCC
>LT934114.1:743245298-743266995 GCA_900231445.1 Triticum turgidum subsp. durum
GTGGTAGCTCACAGTCTGAATTTTGTGCTTGCCGATGCATTCACGTCAGCTCATCTTGTGCAGCCACTGCTTGGAAGGGTACTTGACACTTCTTCTAGCCCTCTAGGAAGGAGTGGCAAAATAAGTTAACTGGACTTTTTAATCTGTATGTATACCTTGTGCCTCCTTGCATCCTTGCTGCTTTGAAAAAATTCAGACAATCTTTGCTCCCATCATTGTTGTTCAACCCTTTTCAGGGTGCAAGCATGCAGACTCATAAGAAAATTCTATCACCTAATGCTTGGTATGAGGTGTTATCCGAAGCAAATTATGTGCTCCTCCCAAAGACGTCTCCTGGTCAGAAGGTCCGTGCTATATGCCATAGGTGTGTCGGCACCGGAAATGGGTGGCGGCGGCGACGCGGCAGAGGTGGGCGAGGGTTTGCTGTTGGTCTTGGGGTGAGAGAGGATGGCCAATGTGTCACCGACTAGCGGGCCTTCATGTCCACGCCGACGCAAATGAGGCTCAAAATTGGGCCGGGAATGGGTCGGCAGGCGGACGAAAAGCGTTTGGGTCGGCGCGTTGGACCCAAACGGAACGGACGCGCGTGGACGAAATGGGTCGGCGCGTTGGAGTTGCTCTTACTTGCTGCTGAACTGTTTATACATGGGAAACTTGCCTCACTGGTCACTAGTGATGGAACTGTAAGTGCCTCGCCCTGGTCGATCTTTTACCTATTTCTGTAGCTAATCTCAGGTATGATGTTTGCTCCGTTTTGTAGATGAATCTCCTTGGAAGCAACAGATTGAGTTGGGGGGAAGGTGTGGTTGACTGAGGCAGTCTTGTGCCACTGCAATAGCCACACAAGAATTAATGGTGGTGTTGGGTGGATGCTCTGTTTCAACTTTTAACTGTTCCTTGATACCTGGCCCCTCATTCTGATGCAGTGTGCCAAATCCATCGTAAGCACACCTTGGTCGCCCAGGAATTATCTACTCTGACTCTGAGTGGAGGGACATTATTATGTGTAATGAAATGGCCGGTCGAGTTTTGCAGGTGCGAGTGATTGGAGAAGGTTTAGACGCTGTTGATCAGTTGAGGGCAACGAAAGGAACACGGTTCCCGCCAACAACGGCACACACACCTACTCAATGACTCCGGCAGTTGCTGTGCTGATCATGGGCGGGCTGTCGTCAGGGTTGCCTCCCCCAGCAACAAGCCCAATCAGAACTGTATCAATTTGACATATGTTGCTTCAATATGCCAGTCAATCGCACACACCAAGCTAATAACGAGCAGACATAAATGGACAACCTTCTGAAAGGCTATGGTCCATTTTTCCATTGTTTTCTCTTTTTTCAGTTGTTTTCTTTACCTCGTTTTTTTTATTTTCATCTCTCTGTATGTTTTCAAATATTTAAAATTTTCAGGAACTGTTCTGAATTTTAGGAAAGAAATCACAAAAAGTTCAAACAAATGTTCACATTTTTTAAAAGTATTCACTTTCACTTTTTTGAGTTTTCAGAAAACCAAATGAAAGCAAAAAAAAAACTAGGAACCAGGAGAGCTCCTTCGTTGGCGCCTTATGAGCCAGTTTGCAAGGCGGCACTCACATGTAAGGTGATTTGGGCCGGCCGATTTAGCACAAACAATCGCTCAACAAAAAAAATTTGCTCGCTCAACAAAAATTTGACATACGTTGCTTCAATATGCCGGTCAATCGCATGCACCAACTAATAACGAGCAGACATAAACGGACAACCTTCTGGAAGGCTATGGTCCATTTTTCATTTGTTTTCAATTTTTTTCAGTTGTTTTCTTTACCATATTTTTTTATTTTCATCTTTCTGTATATTTTCAAAGTTTAGAAAATTTAGGAAATGTTCAGAATTTTAGGAAAGAAAGCAAAAAAATAAATAAATAATTATTCACATTTTTAAAAAGTATTCAATTTTTTTGTGTTTTTGGAAAACAAAATCAAAGCCAAAAAAACACTAGGAACTAGGAGAGCTCCTCGTTGGTGCTTTATAAGCCAGTTTGCTAGGCGGCGCTCACATGCAAGTTCATTTGGGACGGCTGATTTAGCACAAACAATCGCTCAACAAAAAAAACTTGTTCACTCATTTGATTGTCCCCGCTGGACCGGGCTTCTGTTGCTTCTCAAAAAAACGCGGGCCTCAGTTGACCATTGATCCTTTCACCGCTTGTAGTTGACCACATTGACTTTTCAAAAGTTGAAAAAAAATATCATCGATTTTGAGCAAGCAAATTCATAAATTTGGAAAAAGTTCATGGATTTGAAAATTTTCATCGATTTTGAAAAAACAATGTTCCAATATTGGAAAAAGTTCATCACCTTTGAAAATAAGTTCACGGATTTGAAAAAAGTTCACGGGTTTTATAAAATAAATCAGATTTCGAAAATGTTCATTCATTATGAAAAAAAGTTCGCCGATCTGAAAATAATTCATTGATTTGAAAACTAAATCATGAAATTTGAAAAAAGCTCTAGAAAGTTGGGAATAAACAGAAAAAAGCTCTCGGAGTAGAAAAAGTTCGTGAAATTTGAAAAAATTCACGCATTATTTTTTTAACATGAATAAGAAAAAACAAAAGGAAATGGAAATTAAAAATAAAAATAGAAAAACAGAAAATAAAAACAGAAGAAAAATCCCTTAAACAAGAGCGAAAAGAAAAAGAGAAACCACAGTCCTTTCTTAGCCTTACAATTTGATGCACAACAAAAGAAGGAAAATCGAGGAAGTTGGCACAGATGGTGCGGTGTCCTTGTGGTTGTCGTGTATGCGCATTTTTTGAAGTCTGAAGAAACGAAAAAAAGAAAGTAAATGGGCTGAGCCTAGGATGGAGGGGAGGGTTGCGCTGGTTTGTAGAAGTGCCTGTAACCGGTGTTGAGGGACCCAAATAGGAAATGAAAGGAACCAAAACCGGAAAATATATGATGCTATAGTACTACTTCATCGAGGGACGACGGGCCGGCCCAGTCAAGCGACCCCATGCGTTTTACTGCCAATTTGACATTTGATGGTTCTTCTCATGTTTTGTTCTTTATACTCAAAAAGGATTTCTCAACAACATGATGATAAAAACCAACTCGAAAGAGACCCAACATGATGACGAAACAGTGGTTGGGTTTCAAAGGTGGACAAAATTCCTGTGAGAATCAACATGTCTCGTTCTTCGGAACCTTTGCAGTTTAGTCCAAGTTTTGCAAGTCTGTCTTCTTTGTCATTCTCACTGGATTGTCTGGAAAACCCAAGAATATCCATTGTTCAAGTTTGTTTTGATTTATTTATCAAGTCTGATGTGCTTTTAAGTTTTAGCGGGTCAGGCAAATTCCTATGCCTAACCCTCAACTATTCATGCTACTAATCAAACAAAAAATAAATTTTGCTCTCTCAAAATTTTGACATATAAATTTCGATTGATGCCAATCAAAGGATGATGACTAAAATGAGATACCCACGAAGCTTCGGGAAGAGGCCAGAAGAGCTACGGGTGGGCCACAAGCTCACCAGGCGTGCCCTAAGGGGGGCGCCCTGCAAGCTTGTGGCCCCCCGTAGCCCCTCTAACCCTAATCTTAGCTCTATAAATACCTGAATATTCCCCTATACCGGAGGGCACACCAAAAATACTTTTCCGCCGCCGCAAGCTTCTGTTCTCGTGAGATCCCATCTTGGGGCCTTTCCCTGTACTCTGCCAGAGGTGAATTCGATCATGGAGGGCTTCTACATCAACCTTGCTGCCCTACCGATGATGTGTGAGTAGTTTACCATGGACCTACGGGTCCATAGCTAGTAGCTAGATGGCTTTTTCTCTCCCTTTGATCTTCATTGCAATGTTCTCCTCGATGTTCTGGGAGATCTTCATTGCGGTGTGTTTGTTGAGATCCTATGAATTGTGGATTTATGATCAGGTTATCTATGAATATTATTTGAGTCTTCTCTGAACTCTTTTATCCATGATTAAGATAGCACAGTTACCCGTTTAGGGATTGACAACCCCTCCTAATCGTCGGGTTGCAGCTATTTGTTTTTTGTGTGCAGGTACCATTTACATAGTGTTGCTTGTTCTCCTACTGAATTGATACCTTGATTTCATAACTGAGGGAAATATCTACAGTAGCTGTGGTGCATCATCCCTTCCTCTTTGGGGAAATACCGATGTAGTTCAAGCGACATCAGGGACCGCTTTGGGAAGGACAAAAGATCTCAACGTTGGGCTGATCCAAAATTTCAGGCGTGTGAGAGGGCATGACTTGCATGGGATTGATTTTTTTCCGGTGGAAGAATATGCGTGGGATTGATGTCCTCTGGCAGAACATTTAATCTCGGCCATTAGACAGGATGGCAGACCACTGAGTCAATTAGGACTGTCAGATTTAACTATACGGGTTAGATCCTAAGGTACTGGTTGATCCGTGTACATCAAGTTTGGTGACTCTAGAGGAATTCATGGTTGCTCTTTTAATAGTAGTGGAGATAAGAACACAACGTCACGACTATTATGTGTGTGGGGGGTGGGGGCTCTTGCCTCCCTCCCCGCCTCGTGCTTCACCATGTATTTATTTATTCAATATTCATTTATGGTTGATTACATGTTTCTTATAATCACATGGTACGGGACATGCGTTGGTGGTTCAATATTTGTCTGCCAGTGACTCTTTTCCAATTCACATGCTCAATCGGCATTTACATCCACAGAGCATAGCCTGTTGAACAGTTAGTTAAATTGCAAGTATTGGTGTACTAGGATATTTGCTCTTCTCTTGTGCTTTAGTGCTTTTATTCCCTCTTGTCTCCCCTCATGATGAAGGTTAGTAGCCCCCTTCTCTTTCTCCCACCTCGTTTTTGGTTTCCCATGTTGATTCCTTCCCCCCTAGCTACCCCAACTGACGAGCTCATTGCAGATCCACAAACGTCACCCGCTACCTCGCGGGAAAAGGGGACGCCAGGGAGAAGAAGGGAGACATGATCTATCTGCAGGTACGTATTCCATGGATTTAATATGCTCCTATTGCTTTCTTGGGTGTTTCATGCTCCTGTTGCTTTAATTTCTTGGATCTCTTGCCTAAATGGCTTTTCCTAAGAAACTCTGCCTTTCATGGCTAGCTTAGGGCATTTCTAACCGATCCCTTAAAACATAGAGGGGTAAACCTTAGTGGAGTATATTTACTCAACTAAGGTTTGGCCGGACCTAGCCGATCCCTTACATATAACATAGTAGACTTAAATTTAGCTCATACATTTCGTCAAACACTTGCTATGCACCTCCGCAGAGAGTATATTTTAAAATGTTCACGTTCTTCAAAAAAAATTGTTTATGGCTTTTTGTAAAATGTACGTTTAATATTAAAAGTGATTCATACCATCCAAAATATATTTGTTTATAAAATGTAAAAAAATGTTTGTGGTAGTTAATAAAATATCCACGTGTTTCAGTAATAAGTTCATAACATTTTTAAAGAATGTTTATATAGTGAAACAAATGTTCACGTAATTTTTAAAAATGCTTTGTACCATTAAAAAAATGTTGAACGTGTATTTTTGCATGTATTTAAAAAACGTTCAAACATGTATTTAAAATTTTATCTCATATATTAAAAAAAGCTGAACGTATGTCAAAAGAAGTTCCACGTGTATACAAAAATGTAGAACATGTATTAAAAAAGTCAACATGTATTCGAAAAATGTAAAAAAAGGAGCAAAAAAGAGGACAAAAGAAAAGAAATATGACAAAAGGGAACAAACAGAAAAATATCTGAAACAACATATAAGAATAAACCCACATGGGAGCTTCTAAAACCGATCTATAGAAACATCCAAAATCTGCTCAGTGGAGCTATAGTACTAGGTTGGTCCACTAGCATCGGGCCAGAGGCGAGACACAGCCCTGGTGCATATTGGAGGGGTGTCGCACAGGGCCCCGTATATGGGCTGATCGTCATATATATATGGGGCATCGCACATGGCACTGTATTAGTGCTTGTTGTTGTTTCCATACCGCGTTGTTCAAGATATTTTCTTTCTTTGCTTACTCTTGTTTTCAGTCGGTATGATTTAAAAAAAATCGTGAATTGTTTTTCCAAAAAAGGGTTACATTGTCTTAAATCTATGAACATTTAAGATTTGTTGAAATTTACAAAAAGAGTTAAATGTGATTTTTCTTAAATCCATGAACATTTCTTTTTCAAAAACAATGTGAATGCTTTTAATTTGGGAACATTATTTAAGACTCATAAATATTTAAAATCAGTCCGCCTAGTCAGCCGTTCGATCCTACACTGATGGTCGTTCGATCGCGGCAACACAGTGCCGTTCTTCTCTAATCCCCATCCACCTGATGCTTTCCTCTCTAATCCCTATCCACCCGATGCAGCACAACGCAGCAACCCCCAGTGGCACCTTGTGTCGGTGACCTTGCGTCATTGGAGCCGCCGGCGACCGCTGCATCACAGCTCCAAGAGCCGTCGGCTACCTCTGCATTGCAGTATTGGGAGCCACCGGGTGCTTCTCAGTAGCAACACCGAGGGCGGAAAAAAAAAACTTGGACGCAGCACCGACGACACCCGATGAAGTTTCATTGGAGCTCCAGCGAAGCTTCATTGACGCCCCAACGAAGCTTCATTGCAGCATTGCCTGCTGCGATGCAACTTTGCCACTGGGCATCGCTTGGAGCTCTCTACTGCAGCGTGGTCGTACCATCACCTGATGCAGTGCAGCTCTGCCGTTGGCCATGGCAGCAACTCCTGCTCCAACGCAGCTCCGTTGTTGACGTGGCCGTAGCGTCGTCGTGAATCGTCTGCTGCAACGCAGCTCCGCCGCCGGCCATGGCAGTAGCGTTCTCTTAGCATAGCCTAGAGCAGCACGAGCACGAGCTTAGCGTTGTAGCAACACGAGCCATGCCGCTATGTCGGCACCGGTCTATAGCGACGGGCAATTGGTGCTGGTGTGTTTTGCTATGTGCTCGAAGGAAGAAGAAAAGAAGGAAAAGGAACGAGTGGCTCAAGCTTATGGAGGAAATAGATAAGGATGGGTGAGCGAGCCCGCAGCGAACGCATGGCACGCGTCAGAAGCGGTTTATGCCCGTGAGAAATCAATCAGTCAGGTGATTTCGATCAATTTCCTTTAAAAAATCTAAAAAGGGAAAAGAACATGTAAATGAAAACAGATAAAGTAAAAGCAAAAAAGAAAAGAAAATCCAATGAAAAAAAGCCCATTTACAGAAGAAGAAGATAACATGAGCCCAGCCGGCCAGGCCTGTAAGAAGGGTTACAAACAAAGCCAGATTGGCCGCCATTGTTTTGCTCCTGTCCAGCAGAGCGGACGGCGGCCAGTGACGAACGGCAGGCATCGTCTCCGAGCTGCTCTGCCTCTGCTCCCGGGCCGGCACGGTCGCATGGCTGGAACCGGAAGCAAGCGCCCTTCCACCACGTCAGGTCAGGTCAGGTCAGTTCAGTCGCTGTCACCACCTCCAGCTGACTGCCCGCCTTGTGTTTGTGTTTATGTTTATTCCCCTAAGATAAGATTCCTTCCACTGTCAGCCACCCAGCTCGCTCGATCGAGTACCATACCATGGTGACCAAGCAAACCACTCAGTTGGCCTCCCTGCTTCTGCTTGCACCCCTACAAACTAACTACTTCTACTACGTAATGGCCATCATACAGCTCACCTCAGCTCTCATCCACCTGCCCGCCAGGTGCTTGCGATTATTCCTCTAACTTGCGTTCCACAACCGCGGCCACTCAGTTGCCGACTGCTTGCTTTGGTCGCATCGCTGCCTCTGTCCGTCCGTCCGTCCGTCCTCCGCCTCGGTGCATCCCAGGAATTTACCAATGGCCATGCATCAATTAGCTGGGTCTTGGGCCAACTCAAGTATAATTTGATCAAGCCTAGGTGCCGTTGCCACCGATGGGGTCTATGAGCCGCCGCTTCCTCTGCCACTACTCTGTTAGTAGTTCCCAAGGACTCCACGTTTGTGTGCGATTTCTGCGAAATTAATTAGGGCAGCATCGTTGATCTCTCCTCCGCTTTCAGCTGGAGCGTGAAAAACAATGCGAGCTGGTACTATCTATCTTGCGTAGCTCGATATAGTGACAATGCCGTCCATTCATTTATATTCACAACTTGATGTGCCCCCGTGTTATTTTACCTTATCTTCTATTATTTGTATTATGTACGACGCCGACTTGGTTAGAGTGAAACCAAATGAAGGTATAGATTCATGCATTGGCCAGTAAATCAAATGAACGCCGGCAGTTCAGTGTGAAATACAATTAGCTAAATGTGGAATTGTGGGGCCAATTGGGTCCATTAGCTCACTCAGTTTCCCCCCGCCTAGCTAGGTACCTACAGCCTACAGCTAACTTAAATTAGTTCCCTAAAAATAAAATAGATGAAGATAATTTTTTCACCAAGTTTGTGCTCTTTATCAGATTGTAATTTTATACAAGTAGCTTCATGAAGGACAATTCAACTTTGGAACCTTCTGTACGCTCGACGATGTAACCAAGAAGGAAGCTATTTCCATGCGCTTCCTGTTGTCTTCCCGTTGTCACCAACCGTTGCTTGTATTCTTCATCCCTCTGAGGAAACTTCTGCCGCCCTGTCCAGCAATGAGAATGAGAGGAGAATAAAGTATGTAGTGTAGGAGATAGAGACTTGGAAAAAATTCCTTACCATGGCATGTCCTTGTGCCAGCAACGTGAAGGGTACAATGCCACCAGCGTGAGATCCACCGGCTAGTCTTGTTTTTACGGTTTCATTTCATGGGATGCGCGTTTGCTGGCAGCAATTAATTATCATACCAAGGGCCCTGTACCGTGAAAGAGCTCTGTTTCTAGCTCATGACAGCCCCTTGTAAAACTGCTAGCTTAGACAACACCTGGCATCAGATCCGTTGGGGGCATTACTGGACTTACAGCCATTCGTGTGATCTCTGTGTGTGTGCATGTATATAAGGTGTCTCCTGCAGCTAGCCTGCAGGCCTCCTACAACGACTCAAAACCAACATAACCCTTTTGCAGCTAGCAAGGCCTAGGCAGACGACACCCATAACCGAAATATCGGCACCTCGTGCACACACGTCAACGTATGTACCTATTCCCGTCATTTAATTTGCAACTAGCTTGTACAAGTAAGAGCTCATCTAGGATTCATTACTTTTGATTGGTGACAGCAAATTAGTACATGCATATATCTAAGACGGATTAGATTCTCTTTGGTTCCTGGATCGATGCAGGTAGTCCATCCCTGCATCAAACGATGTATGTGGCCCTCGCCACGGCACAATGGGTGGTGGCCAAGGCGCTGGCCCCTGTTGCGGATGGCGTCCTAGGGGCTTGGGCGGCCAGCAGGAACTTTTGTCTCAACATTGAGGCCCTCGGCATGGAACTTCTGCTTGTGAAGGCTACGCTAGAACAAGCTGCCCTCAAGGAGCTTAGCGGCCCAACCATGGAGGTGCTGCTGCAGAAACTGCGGGACTCGGCACACAATGCCGAAGACTTGCTGGACAAGCTAGACTACTTCCGCATCCATGACAAGCTCCATGGCACGCATGATGCTGCTGATAAGCACGGCAAGGGTTGCCTCTGCAACCTTGCCTTCAATGCTCACCACACCGCCAAAGCTGTTGCCAAAATGGTCAACTGTTGCCCTTGGCAGCGTGCTAAGTGCCAACAGAGGTCACACAGTGATTGCTCAGTGTCAGACACCAATGAGGAGGTCAGCGGATGCATGCCCAAGCTCAGTAAACTCTTATGTTGCTCATCTTCTCCACATCCACATGTTTGTGATGATGATTGTGGCAAGTCCCAAGAAACACAAAAGTTTGAGTTTAATAGGGTTGATTTCTCTCAAAGGATGAAGGACATTGTAGACAAACTGCAGCTTATCCGTAGTGAGGTTAACAAGCTTCTTCAAGGTTGTGACCCTAGAATTGTCCCAAGCATTGCTCGGAGGCGTCCCGTCACCAAAGGTCGGATTGATGAGCCAAAATTGCATGGGAGGGGCCATGTCATGAATACAATCATACATGACATCACCAATGGTCACTACTGTGACAAGGGTCTAACTGTGCTTCCAGTTGTTGGTCCGGGTGGAATGGGGAAGACTACACTGATACAACACATATATCGCAGCCAACAAATGCAAGATCATTTTCCCGTCATGATTTGGATATGTGTGTCACTCAGTTTCAATCTGGATCAGGTGCTAGAGCAGATTAAAACTTGCACCCCTGCAGTTGAAAAGGAAAAATTTGGCAGTACAACTGAAGATTTGATTGGGCAAAGATTAAAATCTAAAAGATTCTTACTTGTATTGGATGATATATGGAAGATTAGTAATGGGGATGACTGGGGAAAATTATTGTCGACACTCAATAAATCAGAGGAAAAGGGTTCCATGATTCTGGTCACAACTCGGTTTGAAGCAATAGCGCAGAAGATTGAAACACCTTGCCAGTCAATAAAGCTGAATGGTTTAGAATCTCAAGAGTTTAGAAAGTTATTCCTTGCATGTGTCTTTGGTGATGAGCAATACCCAAGGGACAAACAATTTTTCCTTGAGATTGGAGATAAGATAATGGAAAAACTAAAGGGCTCCCCTCTTGCAGCAAAAACAGTTGGTAGATTACTGAGTAAAGACCTTAGTTTGCGTCACTGGAAAAGGGTCCTAAAAAGTAAAGGATGGGAGAAGCAGACCGATGACAATGAAATTATGCCTGCCTTGAAGCTTAGCTATGACTTTCTTCCTTTTCATCTGCAACAGTGCTTTGCCTATTCTGGATTGTTTCCTGAAGATTACAATTTCAGAAGTGATGAGCTGATCAGTCTATGGATCGGACTAGATATTTTGATACCCAATGGCCAAAACCAAACATTTGAAGACATAGCTCTGAGCAATTTAAATGAGTTAGTCACGCATGGATTTTTCAGAGAAGAGGAAACCAAGTATGGTCTGCGTTATGTTATGCATGACCTACTGCATGATTTGGCATTGAAGGTTGCATCGCATGATTGTCTTAGTTTATGTCTCTCTGATGTTGGACAAGTGGAAGCTCAGCCATCCGTCCGTCACTTGTCTATAAGCACAGATGGCTTAGGTGAATATGATGCAGTGTCTGGTGAAAAATTGAAGAGTAAATTGGAAGAACTGAACACAAGATTTAAGGCTGGACATTTGCAAACATTGATGTTATTTGGAAAAATGGATGAAGGTTTTGTCAAGATATTTGGTGATTTTTTGGGGGAAGCGAACACTCTTCGTGTTTTTCATTTGCCCGAAATGCTTTGTCCCATGGAGTTCATGTTACATAACTTTTCAGGACTTCTCCACCTACGATACATATGTCTAGGGACACATGACAACCAGATGCATTTACCACTTAGCATCGCTAAATTTTATCATTTAAGGATTCTAGATCTTAAATGGTGGAATGGCAGTCGTGATTTTCCTGATGACATGAGCAACCTTGCCAAACTGTGCCATTTTTATGTCCCAAGTGATGGCCAGCTTCATTCTGATATTTATAATGTGGGTAAACTTAAACTTTAGAAGAGTTGAAGGTATTTCAAGTCAATAAAAAAAGTGAAGGGTTTGAACCAAAGCAACTAGAGCACTTGACCAAGCTAAGGGAGCTTGGCATCTACAACCTTGAGAAGATAGATACAGGAGAAGAAGCAGCTCAAGTAAAACTGATGGAGAAAAATTACTTGAGGAGGTTAACATTGGACTGGGATAGTAAGCTATCTAGTGTTGAGCTTGGTGTGGAAGCAGCAGTTCTTGAGAGCCTACAACCACATGGAGATCTTCAAGTGTTGTGCATTAGAGGGCATGGAGGTCCTTGTCCAACATGGCTGGGTGATGAGTTCGCTGTTGAGGGTCTACAATCTCTTCATCTTTATGGTGTTTCTTGGGAAGTTTTCCCTTCTTTAGGGGAGGTGTGGGATCTTCGTGAATTATGTTTTGAGGATATTGACAGTCTGAAGGAGTTTATCATAGTGAAATGCTTTTGCATGCTAGCAAAGGTTGAACTCATTGGCCTAGGAAATTTTGAAAACTGGGTTTACCCAGCTGAACAAGAGTCTTTTGTTGGTGGAGACGTGTTGCCACCGGATGCTCATATGTTCCCTCTTTTGCAAGTTCTGGTTATTAGGGACTGCCCGAAACTGTCGGGGTTGCCTTTTTCAACCCATGTTGTTTCCCCAGATTGGTTCCCCAAGCTACAAGAGCTTCAGGTACGTTACTGTCCCGAATTCTTGCCAGTGATTCCCATCTCCTGGATCGAAAATCTGCGTTCTGTCACAATGAAATGTGTAAAGATGCTAAAGGAGTTTGCATACTCAGAATCATCCGGTGGAGCAGAATTGAAAATTACCGGAGAGGGTGATCTTCTTAGCTTAGACAAAGTGTTGGTTTTTGATAAACAAACAAGTCTTGCGAAACTGAGACTCGAGAGGTGCCCACCTCTGGAGTTGAAGCACCTTCTGATGCTAACATCGTTGAAGACATTGCTTGTAGAAGATTCAGTTGGTCTAGTTGGACCACTAGGAGGAGGTCAGAGTGATGTGGAATGGCAGCTCCCTGTTGAGCATATCTGGATCAACAACTTAAATGGTAATACTGGCGAGGAATTGACAGAGCTCCTCCCCTACCTCCCAAAGCTCTCCAAATTAGTAATATGGGAGTGCAACAACATAAAAAAGCTGGTAGTGGGGGTGGATATGCAACAAACAACACAAGAAGCATCAGAGATGGGGGGAGGTGAAATAACAGCAGCAACAGAGGAAGAGTATGATGGGGTGCTGCTCTTCCCAGCTCATCTCTGTGACTCGCTACAGGAAATGAAGTTTAGGGGCTGCAAAGAGCTTGTTCCTGGTGGAGGAGGGCTCCAAGCTTTGCGATCCCTCCAGAGATTAACAATATAGGGGTCCCCAAAGTTTGTATCCACCTTCTCCTTTTCCTGTCACATTTTCCCTTCCTCCCTGCAGTTTCTGGAGCTTTGGGATGTGAAAGGCATGGGGACACTGGAGCCTCTCTCAAACCTCTCCTCTCTTATCAGTTTAGAATTGCAAGGTTGTGGAGAGGATCTGAAATGTCAGGGCTTGTGGTCTCTCCTTATCACCGGGGGCCATCTCAAGGAATTAATAGTCTTGGGCAGCCCTAGTTTCTTTGCTGATTGGGATCCCAATCCCAGACGGGCTTTGGAGGATGCTGAGGGAGGTGAAGAGCAGCAGACACAACTTGTTTCGTCCACACTGTGGGAGCTCATGACAGGTGACATAGCAGGACTTCTTGCTGCACCCGTCTGCAGATTCCTCTCTTCCTCCTTCACCAAGCTGACACTTGTGGGGGATTCGTGTGAAGGGATGGTGCGATTCAGCAAGGAGCAAGAGGACGCCCTTCAACTCCTCTCCTCCCTCCAGGAACTAGTGTTTTTGGATTTCAAGGACCTTCAACAACTTCCTGCAGGGCTGTGTAACGTTACCAGCCTCAAGATGTTATCAGTCCACTACTGTCCAGACGTCTCGTCATTGCCCAACGATGCCTTCTTGGGTTCACTGGAAAAGCTACGTGTCTGCAACTGCAGCAAGGAGCTAAAGGACAAGTGCAGGGGGTTAGTAGGAACCATCCCAGATATCTGGATATTCTGATCCAAGGTAACGCAAATAGACTTTCTTGTGTTTTTCCACTTTGCCCTTTTCCTTCATTTCTGCATAATAAAAATTCGTTTGTGGTCTTCCTTTCCTGTACTTAAATCTAGTAAGTACATGTAAACTGGAACTTTACTCCTGTTGTACTATATCTGATAAGACACAGTGTGTGATGATTGGCCCAACGATGCCCTCCTGGGTTCTCTGGAAAAGCTACGTGTCTGCAACTGCAGCAAGGAGCTAAAGGACAAGTGCAGGGGGTTAGTAGGAACCATCCTAAGAGTCAAAATACTGTGATCCAAGGTAACACAAACATACTTTCCTGTGTTTTTCTATTTTGCCCTTTTCCTGCTTAATATATAACTCTGCATTTGTTCCCATCCACCATGCAGGACTCTGCCTTGGAGTTCCCATCCACACCAATATCAGTTACATACACTTCATATTATACTCACCGCAAAAAAAAATCCACTTTTACTCCTGCCATATCAGATTTCCGTTTTCTTCTCAACGGTAGTGAAACTATTTAAGATTTGTTTCTCAACGGCCCTTTCTTTCCACAAAACGATAAAATCGGCACCATTATCAGCCAATGCCTTCTGCAAGTCTATCTTCTTTTCTTCCAACAAAACCTGTGATCACCATTTGTTTTTGTTATGTGTGCAGGTGTTTGTTCGATCTTATAGGCTTCTTCATATCTTGCATTTATATTTAGGTTATTGTTATTCATCAAGACGTGGCAGTCTACTCTCCTATTTTGGGTCTCACGATCAAAATAGCAGTAGGACATCAGTAAGGAATAAATGAGACCTTGGGTCAAGTCTCTCCTATGTTGCTGTCAGTACCAGGTGTTCTTGCATTTCTAATTTCTGTTGGCTTGCTGTTCAGGTGTTCTTATTTTTGTTTGGTGGGCTTTCAAGCCACTTGTGTTTACATTTTGTCCAAAACTCATGAAGACTGAAGGTGTGCCTATTTATAAATAACACTAGTTTATTATGATGTTCCATATCGGTATAACATTAATATGTAAATTACCTTTATTAACAGTGAATCAGGTTGTCGATTAATGCCAGGAATTTACTTGGTGACCCCAACTATTTACATGTGGAACCTGCCTATCTAGTGATGGGACTGTAAGTACCTTGCCCTGGTATAATTTTTACCTATTTCAGTCAGACATGCATGTAGTGTCAGTAGCTAACCTCAGTTATGGTGTTTGCTCCGTTTTGTAGATGAATCTCCTCGGAAGCAAGATATTGAGTTGGGGGAAAGGTGTGGTTGACTGAGACAGTCTTCTTCCACTGCAATAGCCAGACGAGATTGGTGTTGTTCGGCGCATGCAGTTTTGAGTTTTAACTGTCAACTGTTGCTTGTGACATCTTTGATACAGTGTGCCAAATCCATCTTAAGCGCATGCTGGTCACTGTGGAATTGCTGCAGCCATTGCCAATAGCATCCCCCAAAGCACATTGTCAAGCTGTTGTTGCATATGATATTTTCGAAGGTATCCCCATGCTGCTGCGGCATTGTGCAAGAAAAGGATAAAGGTCATATCTAAATATTCAGATTCGCTTCGTTTTAATCACACGAAGGGATGATGCTTTTGTACTAACCAACAAGCAACTCATCTGCGCAGGCCATAATGGCAAACAAGCTGACAACCTTTCATCACCTAAAACTGACACTGCAATGGTAAGGAGGCTATGTATGTCTGCTCTGTGTAGAATGGCGCTATGAATAATCAGCTGACTGAATGGCTGGTCGAATTATGCAGGTGTGAGTAATTGGAGAAGGTTTTGCACTCACGGTTCTCGCCAAGAACTGCAACTCCAGCAGAAGGTTTATTCATGTGAGGTAATAAGGCCACAGTGAAATGCAACTCTGCAAGAAGTACACTAGCTTAGCTAACATGTTCTTGTTAGTAGCTTAACTGACTTGAAAACGTTTCAAAATTGGAGTGCTGCCCTAGGACTAGGGAGTCCTAGTAGGATTCCACACTTTGGGCGCGCCCTATGAGGGTCGGCCTCCTCCTCGCTCCATCCTTTATATACGTGGCCAGGGGGCACCCCATAGACACACAAGTTGATTTCTTAGCCGTGTGCGGTGCCCCCCTCCACAGTTACACACCTCGGTCATATCGTCGTAGTGCTTAGGCGAAGCCCTGCGCTGGTAACTTCATCATCACCGTCACCACACTGTCGTGCTGACGGAACTCTCCCTCGGCCTCAACTGGATCAAGAGTACGAGGGACGTCATCGAGCTGAACGTGTGCTGAACTCGACGGTGCCATGCGTTCGGTACTTGGATCGGTCTGATCGTGAAGACATACGACTACATCAACCGCGTTGATAAAACGCTTCCGCTTTCGCTCTACGAGGGTACGTGGACACACTCTCCCCGCTCGTTTCTATGCATCACATAGATCTTGCGTGATCATAGGAATTTTTTTGAAATTACTGCGTTCCCCAACAACCTCAAAGATTTTAAGCATGATATAGCCAATTTCATTTCCTATAAATATTGTACTCCACCCTTCAAAAGCTTTATTGCATCTTTAGATTCTGTCTCCATACCATCAAACTGGAAAATAGCTATAGAGGACCCAAATTAGAAGGAAGCAATGCTTGATGAGATGAAAGCCTTGGAGAAGAATGAGACTTGGGAGCTTGTGGATCTACCACCAGGTAAGCAACCTGTAGGTTGTAAGTGGGTCTTCACTATTAAACACACCCCTGAGGGCAAGGTGGAGAGGTACAAAGCCCGCCTTGTAGCAAAAGGCTACACACAAACATATGGAATTGATTATGAAGAGACCTTTGCACCGGTGGCAAAGATGAATTCAGTAAGGACACTTATATCATATGCTGTAAACCTTGATTGGGATATTTACCAGATGGATGTGAAGAATGCTTTCCTTCATGGTGATCTTCAAGAAGAATTATACATGCATATACCGCCTGGATTTGAGTCAAGTCAAACTGTTGGAAAGGTATTGCGCCTACATCGTTCTTTATACATCTTAAAGCAATCACCACAAGCTTGGTTTGATCGGTTTAGACATGCTATGCTAAAGAGGGGTTATCTTCAAAGTAATGCTGACCATACGCTATTTTACAAGCATACTAATGGCAAGGTTGCAATCTTGATAGTGTATGTCGATGACATTGTGATTACTGGAGATGATTCCAAGGAAGTTGCAGATCTGAAGTGTCATCTTGCACATGAGTTTGAAGTGAAGCACTTGGGACAACTAAGATATTTTCTTGGTATAGAGGTCTCACGAGGGTCAAAAGGTATTTTTCTCTCACAGCGAAAATATATCTTGGATCTGCTCAAGGAAACAGGTATGCTTGGTTGTCGACCTGCTGCTACACCTATTGAGCAAAATCATCGATTATGTAGTGATGCTGGGACACCAGTGGATCGAGAGCGTTACCAGAGACTAGTTGGAAGGTTAATATATTTATCTCATACCCGTCCAGATGTTGCCTTTGCTGTGAGTGTAGTTAGCCAATACATGCATGACCCAAAATCAGTTCATATGGAAGCTGTAAATAGGATCCTACGGCATCTTAAAGGGTGCCCAGGAAAAGGTCTCTTATATACCAAACAAGGGGACTTGCAAGTTGAGTGCTACACCGATGCTGATTGGGCTGGTTCCCTAGATGATAGGCGCTCAACATCTGGTTATTGTACATTTATTGGAGGAAACCTAGTTTCATAGCGAAGTAAGAAACAAAGTGTGGTGGCTCGGTCTACTGCAGAGGCCGAGTTTAGGTCTATGGCTCACGGCATATGTGAGTTATTATGGTTGCAGATTCTCCTAACAGAGCTGCGGCTGTATAAGTACAAACCTTTGATGTTGTACTGTGACAATAAAGCTACTATTGACATTACAAATAACCCCGTTCAACATGACCAAACCAAGCACATAGAAATTGATCGTCATTTCATCAAGGAGAAGCTTAATAGAGGGATAATTTGCCTATCATATGTAACTTCAGTAAGTCAAGTAGCAGACGTACTTACAAAAGGACTCCCAGAAAAGACTTTTTCCATGTTTTGTAGCAAGATGGGTTTGTATGACATATTCACCCCATCTTGAGGGGGAGTGTTGGTGTGTAGATAATGTAATTAGGTGAGTTCATAGGGTCTAAAATGTAAATTGTACAAACAATATATAAATCAGCAGAGAGAATGGATCAGTGTGGAACGATCCAGAGTTTCCCCAAATCCTCTTCATGCTCCCTCAAATCCCTAACTCAAATCTCTCAAATCTCATATGATTTTCAACACACTCAAACAATGAAGTTGAATTTAAAACAAGGGACCTTATTTACTCTACCTTGGCATCTGCATATCCTCACAAGGACTATGCATGTGAGTATTAGTACGCATGCTATTGTCGGAAGCACAATCCTTACCAATCTGCTATTCGTTTGAACTACAAAATGAATCTAATAAAAGTTTAGTACATCAAGTTTTCTTAAACAAACACAATTTCCTGCATCAATCCTTACTTGTAATAGTTTTAATTTACCTGTACAAAGTAGCAAGACTAATCCATGGGCCGAGTTCCATAGTAACTGCTAAGGCTTGTGGTAAATTGAGATTTATGTAGCATTATGCTCATAGAGAAAATTTATAAAATATAATTTACAATTTTGTATGCACCAAAATAATTAGTTGCAGGTCGAAGAGTACCGGAGTCTGTTTGGATGGTAGCCAAGAGCTACCACGCCAAAATATGGGCGTTGACTGGAAGCATGTGCGCTTGTTTGGATAGTGGCCAAATCTACGGCGCCCTGCCAATTTTTTGGCTCGCTGTTCAGATTCCACGGCCGCGAGCTGGCGAAACGGAGGCGCCCGTTTCTCTCGCCAAAATATTAGCTCGCCCTGTGTTGGTGTGGCTGGCCAGGGTGAAATCCAAACAGCCTCTCGATGATTACTATCGCACATTTGAGTCCATATATTTAGTAGATACCCCATGTTTAAATGTTGGTGTTGATTTGATACCTATACTATTTAAGTGAAAAAGTATTAAATACAATCGCATGACACATCTAGTGTGGTGACAAAATAAGGCTAGAAGGCGGTTGTGCATACCAGGAGAGTCGGCAAGCCGGAGGTATATGTTCTCGCCATCATTGTTTATACTTCTCACTTTCAACAAGCTACCCTATCCAAATCAAGCACCTTGATTGGTCTGCCATAATGCTATTAATACCGGAGTTGGTGTAAGCATGTGCCATGCAAGAGCAATTGTTGCTGCACTGAGCCATGCACTCTTTTTTTTTAACAAGCTAAAGACACCAAAGGCGACATGTATTCAAATCACTCACAGTATACATCATCGATTACAAATACCTGAAGGTCTAGATCTGTAACACAATGTTTTAGGGGACGGTCTCTACTAAAATGATCA
The DNA here is from genome assembly GCA_900231445.1 of Triticum turgidum subsp. durum. NCBI lineage: Eukaryota > Viridiplantae > Streptophyta > Magnoliopsida > Poales > Poaceae > Triticum > Triticum turgidum. The sequence continues at coordinate 743,264,376 of LT934114.1, forward strand.
GAACTGTGGCAACTAAATGCATTAGAAACTGCCGGATTCTAGTGAATTGCTTTTCGGGCCTGTAAGTGTGCTACTTCGTTGTACGTCCTTGAAGTATGGAATACCTGAACCTGAGCCATGCACTCTTCAATGCTTCTATTTAGGATAGGTAAAAATTTGTCTTCAACCTTCATTCTAGGCAAGGTCACAAAATTACTTGGCTTGCCACATTTCAGCACCGTTGTTCTTCTACATTTGCTAGAGAAGTTAATACTAGCGGCATCAAACCCATCGATGCAATGGAATGAAGGTTCAGCACCAATGTAGTCGACATAGCTGAATGGGCCACGCAAGGTGTAGCTGTCATAGCTACTAGCTAGGCGTGCAAAGATAATTGTCCATGATTAGGGATTATTCCATCTAAGAGTCCTCAACACACCCATGTAGTCGATCATAAGACGTACATATGGTGACTTGTCAGAGATGATGTCTGTATGATAAAACCCATTACCTGTGCTCCCAACCGTTTCATAGGAGATGATCTTTTGGTATATGCCACCAAACACCAGCGCACCGTACGCGTTGAGCATGGAGATGCGGTTCGGGTCCAGCTGGAGTCAACGCTCAAAGAAAAGTCTCCAGTGGATGGGCCATTCGGGTCCTTCCAAGCAAAAAGGCGCCTGACTACACGGTCCTCCTCGCTCAACAAGAACCTCATACCCGGAAAAACTTTTCCATGTAGTTGAGCTATTTTAGAATCGGAGGACCAAATTCCCCATGTCGCGTAGGCGCAGTACTGCAGCAACTCCCGTGGTGGTGATCTTATTCATCTGTGCTGCCCAATGAGTGTGACTTCGGTTGTCAGACAACACAAGGTCGGGATTGTTGGTGATGGCAAGCATGGGAGATGAAGTGGCAGTGATTGGGTTGTCACGATTGGCAGTCCACATTACTGTGCACCCTGGATGTTATGGTACCACATACCAAGGTATAAGCTCGTGTTGGAGGTTGCTGGGGAGAAGAAGCTGAGCGTGAAGTCCCCACCTTTGGAGACAAGCGTATCGTCGGGGAAGAGTGGCTTTCCATGTGTGAGCTGGCCATCGGATTTGGAAGATGAACATAGGATCAAAATTGGAATGTATGAACATAGGGGCATGACTGGCTGCCTTCACCACGCATAACTTTGACTACGACGGCATCCCAACAGCCGCCGCCAGCTAGAACAGTGACCTCCAAGTGAAGCCCCAACCTCCACCGCAGACAAGTATATAATGCCGCCACCTTCCTCTTGGAGGCGGAGCTAGATCTCCACGGGATTAACCGATCCGGTCGAGGTAGAATCAGACCATGTAAGTGAAGGAAATATGTTTTAGAGGCAACAATAAAGTTGTTATTTTATATTTCGTTATTTTATGATAAATGTTTATTATTCATGCTAGAATTGTATTAATCGGAAACTTGATACATGTGTGGATACATAGACAAAACACCGTTCTCTAGTATGCCTCTACTAGACTAGCTCGTTGATCAAAGATGGTTAAGTTTTCTAGCCATGTACATGTGTTGTCATTTGATGAACGGGATCACATCATTAGGAGAATGATTTGATGGACAAGACCCATCTGTTTGTTTAGCATAATGATCGTTCAGTTTTATTGCTACTGCATTCTTCATGTCAAATACATATTCCTCCGTCTATGAGATTATGCAACTCACGGACACCGGAGGAATGCCTTGTGTGCTATCAAACGTCACAAGTAACTGGGTGATTATAAAGATGCTCAGGTATCTCCGAAGGTGTTTGTTGGGTTGGCATAGATTAAGATTAGGATTTATCACTCCGAGTATCGGAGAGGTATCTTTGGGCCCCCTCGATATGCACATCATATGAAGCCTTGCAAACAATGTGACTAATGAGTTAGTCGCGGGACGATGCATTACGGAACGAGTAAAGAGACTTGCCGATAACGAGATTGAACTAGGTATGAAGACACCGACGATCGAATCTCGGACAAGTAACATACCAATGAGAAAGGGAATAACGTATGTTTTCATAGCAGTTCGACCGATAAAGGTCTTCGTAGAATATGTGGGAGCCAATATGAGCATCCAGGTTCCGCTATTGGTTATTGATCGGAGAGGTGTCTCGGTCATGTCTACATAGTTCTCGAACCCATAGGGTCCGTACGCTTAACGTTCGATGACGATATGTATTATATGAGTTATGTGTTTTGGTGACCGAAGGTTGTTCGAAGTCCCGGATAAGATCACGGACATGACGAGGAGACTTGAAATGGTCGAGAGGTAAAAATTTATATATCGAAAGGTTGTATTCGGACATCGGAAGTGTTCCGAAATGTATTGGGTACATATCGGAGTACCGAAGGGGTTACCGGAACCCCCCAGGGGAAGATATGGGCCATATGGGCCATAGGAGGGAGGCACACCAGCCCACAAAGCGGTGGCGTGCCCCCCACCAGGGAGGAGTCTAAATTGGACAAGGGGAGGGGGCGGCGCCCCCCTTTCCTTCTCCTCCTCTCTCTCCTTCCCCTTTCCCCTTCGGTAAAAGGAAGGGGGGGGGGGTGAATCCTGCTAGGACCCCAAGTAGGACTCCTCCTAGTTGCGGGTGCGCCTAGGGCCG
>LT934114.1:743267552-743290823 GCA_900231445.1 Triticum turgidum subsp. durum
GGGGGGGGGCTAGAAGACACATCAATTGTTACAAGCCGTGTGGGGCGCCCCCCTCCACAGTTTACGCCTTCGTCATATTCTCGCGGTGCTTAGGCGAAGCCCTGCGGGGATCACATCACCGTCACCATCATCATACCTCGTGCTGACGGAACTCATCTACCTCCTCGACCCTCTGCTGGATCAAGAGCTCGAGGGACGTCATCGCGCTGAACGTGTGCAGAACTCGGAGGTGTCGGACGTTCGGTACTCGATCGGTCGGAACGAGAAGACGTTCGACTACATCAACCGCATTAAGCAAACGCTTCCACTTTCGGTCTACGAGGGTACGTGGACACACTCTCCTCCTCTCGTTGCTATGCATCTCCTAGATACATCTTGCGTGAGCGTAGGAATTTTTTTGAAATTGCACGCTAGGTTTCTCTAGAGTAAGATGTTTAGAGATGCTTGGAAGCTTTGGTGGATATGCACTCGAAGTGTGGAAATCTCACCAGAGCCATACAAGCTTTTGGGAAATTCCCGTGCAAGAATGAAGCCTCATGGAACGCCTTGATTTGTTGTCTTGCCTTTAGTGGGCGAGGCCATGAAGCTATTCGGCGGTGCAAGAATGAAGCCTCATGGAACGCCTTGATTTGTTGTCTTGCCTTTAGTGGGCGAGGCCATGAAGCTATTCGGCGGTTTGAACTGACGAGGAACGAGGAAGGGCTCTGGCTGGATGACACCACTTTCATAAGTGTACTTTCTTCTTGTGTGCATGCAGGGCTGCCGACAGACGTCCGTCGTTGGTTCAATTCCCTGGCATCCGAGTTCCAAATCGTTCCCAAGGTCGAGCACTACTCCAGCATGGTTGATTTATTGGCACGTGCCGGACACTTGGAAGAAGCATGGGATTTCGTCGAGAAGATCCCTGGTAAGGCAGGTGCAGTGATTTTGTGGGCTTTGCTTGCCGCTTGTCAAAAATGGAAAAATGTTGAGGTCGGTGCTAGGGTCATCAACAGGATCATGTTGTTGGAGCCCTCAAACTAAGGAACTATATGGTTTCATCCAAGCACTTTTGCTTCCGTACACGCCTCCTAAACACATTAACAGTTGAGATCTCTCTATACCCTTTCATAATAAATGGTAGGATGGTCTTTTCACGCGCGCCGGCAGACTGCGTACATATACGCGGCGCCCTTAGCTTTTTCTCGCTTTCTTTCTAAAAGACAAATATAATGCAGGCAACGTGAATCAAACTCAATACCTCTTAGTCTAAGGAGAACCACACTAACCAATTAGGACATCCTAATTAACTTCTTTTTCTGCTTGTCTTCTTCTTCATTTCTCGGCTGGGCTGGCCCATTATTGGACCAGTCTTTTTCACACTATTTCCTTTGAATTTTTTATTTTTATTTTATGTTTCCTTTTTCTTTTTCAAAAAATGATCAGACTTATAAATTTTGTCCAAAATTAAAAAAAATGTGTTCTTTTTGGAAATTTTGTTCATAAAGTACAAATATTCGCATTTAAAAAAAATAGCACAGATATGTAAAAAACATTTACGTTTAAATAGAATAATGCTCACATCAATATAACTAAAGTTATGAATATCTATTAAGTAGAAAAATTGTTCGTTCAAACAAAATTATTCATTTAAATATAAAAATGCTCACATAAAAAATCAAACACATTTAAAATTTCTGAACATCTATTAAATAGAAAAGGAAAAACTAAAATTTCTGAACATTCCTTTTTAAAAATTGATGAACTTTATTCAAATCGGCGAATATTTGGCCGGCCCAACAGACACTCAATGGAAGTGAGGTTGTCGCCCGGTTGGGGAAGGCCTAAGCGTATGTTTTCTATTCTATTTTTTAGTTTTTCTTTTCTTTTTTGGTTAATTTCATTTTTTTTCCTTTTGAACTTTATTATTCATTTTAAAACCTGTTTTAAAATTTGTATTATTTTTGTAATACAAAATACATTATTGTTTTCTAATATCTTTTACAAATTATAAAAGTTCTGGAATTTCAAAAATGTTCCCACTTTTGAATTTTTTGTTCCAAAAATTAATAAATTTTGGTTTTAAAAATGTTGATAAATTTTTAAAAAGTACGTGGTTTACAATTTCTGTACGACATCAACATTTGGGAATTGAAAAAAAGTGCAGGCAGAATTGGGCCCTATAAGCGGAAGCAGCCGAGTATTCTCCATTCTTCTCAAATTTCCAAGATATTTCGTCATCAACATCCTCCAGGAGGGTGATTTGCTCAAGCCTGATCCATATGTTAAAAACTCAATAATATGGGTTATCGTGAGGTTGGTGGACGCGTTGATCTGGCCCACCCAGGTGAGGTCCCGAAGCGCATCTCGCACCACCCATCTTTTCCGCATAGATGCAACGAAGATGAGTGGAGGGGGCGCGATATCCTTCGGCTTTTTCCCTTGCAGCCATGGGGCCTCCCAGAACGGCGTTTTGGCCCCATTGCCGATTGAAATGACAGTGGAAGCGTATAAAAGGTCCATGTCCACATTGTTGGACGGGTTCCCGAGGCCCACCCACAGCTTGGTGTGATCCTGCCATTCCAACAAAGGCCATCGCAGACGGAGAGGCCTCGCAAATTTACCCAAATGGAGGATACCGAGCCCACCAAGGTGAGTAGGGCGGCAGACGGTTTCCCAATTGACTTTGCATTTTGCCCCGGTTGTTTTCTCTTTGGCTGACCATAGGAAGGCACGTTCAATCATGTTAACACTTTGCAGAACACTTGGGTGGATCACTAGCGGTGTGATGTGGTAGATGACTTGGGAAGTGAGCACCGACTTCACCAGAGCCGAACGTCCGACCATGGTAATGTTTTTCCTTGCCAGGGAGGCAGCTTTGTAGCAACCTTGTCGTCAAGATGTTGGAAGTCCACCCTCTTGAGTTTCCAGATGGAGAGGGGCAGCACAAGGTACTTCATTGGGAAGGACGTTCGTGCGGCAGGGATGCTATGGAGAATGTCATCAAGGTCTAACTGGCCACAGCGGATGGCGACCACTAAGCTCTTCTGGAAGTTGGTGGTCAACCCGGTGGTCTTGCTGAATGATTTAAGAATGATAACAAGGTTGTGGACATCCTCCTTTGTCGGTGTGACGAAGATCACAATGTCGTCGGCGTATAGTGAAGTACGAACAACCGGGAGCCTCCCTCTAATCTTGCGCAAAAGGTTGTGTCTAGTAGCCCTTGAAGTGGATCAATTGCCAGGACGAAGAGCAGGAGGGAAAGGGGGTCCCCCTATCGAAGCCCCTGGCCATGGAATATGGGAGGCCCGCAACTCCATTCAGAAGAACGCACGAAGAGGAAGTGCAGAGGTCAAGAGCTGGGATATTTTAGCCCCCCCCCCCGCGTCGTCTCCTCCGAGGCGACTCGGGGGCCAACCCTAGCCGCCACCCTTCAGCCCCCTCCCCTCCCTTTCCCCCTTCCACCGCCGCCAGAGGAGCACCTCGGCGAGCCCGCGCGGCTCTGATGAAGGTGGCGGTGGGGATCTCGTCGGCTTCACCTTGTGTGGAGGGCCTCGGCTTCCGGGGCGGCGGCCCCAGACGGCGGCGTGCGATGTGGCCTGTGCGGCGGGTGGCCTCGGCGGGTGCAGGTGGGCCGCCTCCCTGGCCGTGAGGGCGGCGCGGAGGCAGCGGGCGACGGCTGCTGCGTCGACTCCTCGCCAGTCGTTTGCGACTTGGAGAAGTGGCGTCTTCAATCTCGATCTACTCCGATTCGCGCCGATCTCGGCCTTTGGCGGCTCTGGTCGCTAGATCTCGGCGTCGGGTCCGCGGATCTGGTGCTTGGGGGCGGATCCGGGGGAAACCCCTGGCCGGCGCGGCGGCCACACCGAAGGCGGCGCCTTTGTGCGTCGTTTACCTTGTTGGAGGCTTCGGTGGGACTTCTCCTCCTCCCATCCCGTGCAAGAGCTCAGGTGAAAGCCTCAGGTCCCCTTTTCCTGGCAACAACGGCATTTTGGTGGCGTGTTCCTTCCTGAGGGTGTCGTCCGGGGATGGCTTGAGTGGTGGTGGAGTTGGGTGTGGTTCGAGGGCGGCATGTGGTGGCCTGTTTTCATCAACGGCATCCTTCTCTGGTCCAGGTGCGGAGGGTTCCAGCCGCTGGTTCGAGGGGATTGGGGTCCGTGCCTCCATGCCGGCAGTAGGCCTACGGCGTGGCGATTCCTATCCTTGACCAGGGGCTTGGTGTCGCATCCTTTTTGGCCTTCTCTGAGGTTTCGGCGTCTGCGTCCGATAACTCTCGTTCGGTGTTTTGCCTTGCTGCTGCCGAAGACGGTGTTTTGGTGGTCGGTTCTCCGTTCCATGTGGGTCTGTCCCTAGTTCCTCTCCTTTGGCAGCCGGGGCACTCTGATTTGGATTCTAGGGTGAATCACTCCGTCGGCCGCCGGTGCGGCACCCGTCGAACCCGGGTGGTAGGGCAGGGGCCCTTTGCGGCGGCGGAGTCAGATCATGTTTGCCCTGTCTGATCCCTTGGGTGGCACTCAGCGACACAAATAATGAATGGTGGTGCCCTCCTCCTGGTGCCTTCGTAGGTTAGCTAGTTTTTGGCTTGGCGTCGTCCGATGGCAAGAGTGGTGTGTGCGCTTTGCCTTCGAGTTGTTCTGCTGAGCACATTGTATCCTTTTCTTTCCGCTTTACTCTTTCTTGTTGTAAATTGCAGTCTTGTACTCCTGGCCGGTTGATGGCTTTGTTAATTTAAAGCCAGGCTCTTCTTGAGCCTTCGTTCCAAAAAAGAGCTGGGATATTTTTATTGTGTGTATCATCTTGCATCGGTGACTATGAACAATCAGTTCTTCAAAGGATGGATCACGACAGAACTCTTTCAATCAACAAGTACTTGAAGGGACAAACGAAAGAATGAAGATATAATTTTTGGGGTATATCCCTACACTATATGTCCGTTTCCCACTCTAACAATCCTGTACAAGTTTTTGTACTGCAAAACGGAGCAAACCATCAACCACTGAGCATCACTATTGCCGAGCATACGTATGCCTAACGATTTCTGTGCTATAAATCGATCAGTTCCTGGCCTCGTTGGTGCCACCGCTCGGGGCGGACGGCGGAGTCGGGGCCCTCGGCAGCATGGCGAGCAGAAGCGGCGCGTACTTGTCGACGACCACCTGGTCCTTCACCTCGCTGGACACGTCGCCGGCCGGCCGTAGCGGGCGCGCGGCGGAGGCTTCTCGCAGGCTGACGAGCAGGAGAACCAGCACGAGGCATGTGGCCACGCGGCTGCTTCGAGCGCTGGAAGAAGAAGCCGCCATTTAGTTGCTTCGCGAGCGACGACGGGGAGAGGATCGATGTAGGGAACTTGCAGTGAGCTGAGGCCTGAGCTGCTGAGCAACGAGAGATGTTTCTTGGAGAAGATGGGTGTGGAGCTGCTCATATATAGTGATGGGAGTTTGAGGTGAGTGCTGGGTGGAAGGGGTCAAACGAGGTGGCTGAAGTGGAAGGGGCTGGGAATCTTCTCAGAACAGAGGATGACTCTGCCTCTTCTGCTCCGGTGGAAATTTAGACCGGTTGAGAGCAGGGGCTGCGTTCATTTCAGCCGGCGCCAACGTGAAAAAGATGGGTGGGATCCATATAAACTTGTGCAAGTAGCTGTTTATCTTTTGATGAAAGCAACTCATCCTCCTCGCTTAATTTATGATACGCATGCTTCTGCGTATCCTAGAGAGAAAAAGATGAAAGCAACTCATCCGGTCCATCAATTAGTTGAGCTGTGGTTAAGCCTTCAGCATACATACCTAACTCGTTTTTCCCGTGCATAGCTCGATAGGCGTACAGGAGGACGCTAGGTACTTTAGACTACTGTGGCATCGTAGGCACGGCAGCGGTGGACTACTTCAGGACTGCAGGTGCAACAGGGAAAAAAAATGGAAACAGCCGGCCAGTGGAAGCGCTGGTCGTTGGTATGGGCGCGGATTGGCGACCGCGACTTGAGTGTGTGCCGAAGGTCGTTGGACGCGTTCCTACCATTCCATGCTACCTCCCGTGTCCCGTCCGATGGACGGAGCAGGTGGAAAAACGCGGCTCCGCTCCGCTCCCATACGTGCGTGGCTCACCGCGCATTTCGTCAAACGCACCGCGTGCGTGCGTACGTACGTACGCCGGTGGAGGCGACGGTGCGTGCTAGCCTGCCGTCTAGGCTGCCACCAAGTGAACACGCCATATCTCTTCTTGTTGACTCGGTGCTCGCACTCTCCACTCAAGCTGCGTCGTCCCGAAAAGAGAGATGATCCTAGAAACGGGAGAGCACCGGCGTAGTCGTACATAGCCCCGGATGCCCGTGCCTTGAGAAGCAGCTCGAACCAACACGACAACCAAGGTCTCCAATGCGACACGGGGGACACCGTGCGCGACCAAGACATCACCTTCAAGAAGGGAAATGATGTTCTCGACATCCGATCTGTAGAACTGGAACTATTTTTTCCCTCGGTGCTTGAAGAGGGGCACCGATAAAAGCCATGGCAGGGCCCTCAAGATGCGGACGGCACAGTGAGTGTTGCCGCTACCAGGTCGGCAAGCTGAGTTGGGATTTCACCATGTCTTGAGTCTGAGCAATCCCAAAGCCGCTGAATCAGGTTTCAGAGATGAGGAGGTCAGGTCGCTGGCCGAAACCACCACCGCTACAAGGGAAGGCGCGCCCGCTATCGGCCACACAAGGGGGGGGGGGGTGAATAGGCAACTACCATTTTTTAGCTTTTCTTCACAAATTAGGTTAAGCAACAAATAGGTTCTCTAGATGTGCAACTAGGTGAGCAACCTATATGATGTAACCAACAACAACAAGTGCAAGCAAGAGATACAACACAACAATAGTTTGCACAAAGTAAAGGGGAAGAGATAACCACAAGTGGAGCCGGTGGAGACGGGGATGTGTTACCGAAGTTCCTTTCCTTTGGGGAAGTACGTCTTCGTTGGAGCGGTGTGGAACCACAATGCTCCCCAAGAAGCCACTAGGGCCACCGTATTCTCCTCACGCCCTCACACAACGCGAGATGTCGTGATTCCACTAGGCGGCGACCAAACCTTTACAAACAAGGTTGGGGCAATCTTCACAATTTGATTGGAGGATCCCAACGATACCACGGAGCTTCACCACAATGGAATGTGGCTCTGAGATGACCTCAACCATCTAGGGTGCTCAAACACCCAAGAGTAACAAGATCCGCAAGGGATTAATGGGGGGAATCAAATTTCTCTTGGTGGAAGTGTAGATCCGGGCCTTATCAACCAATCCCTAGAAAATCAACAAGTTTGATTGGCTAGGGAGAGAGATCGGGCGAAAATGAGCTTTGGAGCAACAATGGAGTTTGGGAAGCGAAAATATAGTCTTCTTGCCCCTTTATATAGTGGGGAAAAGAATCCACCCGTTACCCCACTCTCAGCCCGTGCACTGTGGTACTATCGCACCACGTCGTGGTACTACCTCAAGAGGTCGCGGTACTACCGCTGCCTGGTGCAGTACTACCGCACGCACGGTAGTGACCAGAGGAAGGACTACTGCATGAGGCAACATGCGATAGAACCGCCGGAGCGGTACTACCGCAGGGTAGTTTCCAACGGCCACAGGAGGCACACAGAAGTAATAAATTACTTCCTCGTCTACCACCGCAGAAGATGAGACTGTGCAGAAATCCAGCACGGTAGTACCAGATGCAGTTTTGCAGTACTACCGTTCGAGAGCGGTAGTAAAAAACTTCATCTGCAACTACTAATGTGCTGGCGACAGCGGTACTATCGCTCCCTTGAGCGGTACTACTGAAGGAAATATGCCCTAGAGGCAATAATAAAGTTATTATTTATTTCCTTATAATCATGATAAATGTTTATTATTCATGCTAGAATTGTATTAACCGGAAACATAATACATGTGTGAATACATAGACAAACAAAGTGTCACTAGTATGCCTCTACTTGACTAGCTCGTTAATCAGAGATGGTTATGTTTCCTAACCATGAACAATGAGTTGTTATTTGATTAATGGGATTACATCATTAAGTGAATGATCTGATTGACATGACCCATTCCGTTAGCTTAGCACTTGATCCTTTAGTATTCTGCTATTGCTTCCTTCATGACTTATACATGTTCCTGTAACTATGAGAATTGTGTAACTCCCGTTTACCGGAGGAACACTTTGGGTACTACCAAACGTCACAACGTAACTGGGTGATTATAAAGGAGTACTACAGGTGTCTCTGAAGGTACATGTTGAGTTAGCATAATTCGAGATTAGGTTTTGTCACTCCGATTGTCGGAGAGGTATCTCTGGGCCCTCTCGGCAATGCTCATCACCTAAGCCTTGCAAGCATGTAACTAATGAGTTAGTTATAAGATGAAGTATTACAGAACGAGTAAAGAGACTTGTCGATAACGAGATTGAACTAGGTATTGGATACCGACGATCGAATCTCGGACAAGTAACATACCGATGACAAAGGGAACAACGTATGTTGTTATGCGGTTTGACCGATAAAGATCTTCGTAGAATATGTAGGAACCAATATGGGCATCCAGGTCCCGCTATTGGTTATTGACCAGAGATGTGTCTCAGTCATGTCTACATCGTTCTCGAACCGTAGGGTCCGCACGCTTAAGGTTTCGATGACAGTTATATTATGAGTTTATGTATTTTGATGTACCGAAGGTTGTTCGGAGTCCCGATATGATTACGGACATGATGAGGAGTCTCGAAATGGTCGAGACATAAAGATTGATATATTGGACGGATATATTTGGACACCGGAAAGGTTCCGGAGAAGTTTGGAGCCCCGCGAGGTTACCGGAACCCCCCGGGAGGTATATGGGCCTTATTGGGCCCATGTAGGAGGAAGAGAGAAGGAGCAAGGGAAGGGGGCGCGCGCCCCCAAGCCCAATCCGAATTGGGGAGGGGGGCCGGCCCCCCCTTTCCTTTCTCCTTCCCCCTCTTCCTATTACTACTACTAGTACTACTTCCTAATACTAGTACTCTTTCCTTCCCCCTCCAAATAAGATAAGGAAAAGAGAGGGAAACCTACTTGGAGTAGGTTTCCCCCTCCTCATGGCGCGCCCCCCATAGGGCCGGCCACCTCCTCCCTCCCTCCTTTATATACGGGGGTAGGGGGGCACCCTAGAACACACAAGTTGATCATTGATCGTTCCTTAGCCGTGTGCGGTGCCCCCCTCCACGATATTACACCTCGGTCATATTGTAGCGGTGCTTAGGCGAAGCCCTGCAACAGGAGAACATCAAGATCGTCACCACGCCGTCGTGCTGACGGAACTCCCCCTCGGCGCCTCTGCTGGATCGGAGATCGAGGGTGCGTCATCGAGCTGTACGCGTGTCAAGAACTCGGAGGTGCCGGAGTAACGGTACTTGGATCGGTTGAACCGGAGGACGTACGACTACTTCCTCTACGTTGCGTCAACGCTTCCGCTTCGGTCTACGAGGGTACGTAGACAACACTCTCGCCTCGTTGCTATATCATCACCATGATCTTGCGTGTGCGTAGGAATTTTTTTGAAATTACTACGTTCCCCAACACTGGCATCCGAGCCTAGGTTTTATGCGTTGATGTTATATGCACGAGTAGAACACAAGTGAGTTGTGGACGATATAAGTCATACTGCCTACCAGCATGTCATACTTTGGTTCAGCGGTATTGTGAGATGAAGCGGCCCGGACCGACATTACACGTACGCTTACGCGGGACTGGTTTCACCATTACGAGCACTCGTGCTTAAAGGTGACTGGCGGGTGTCTGTCTCTCTCACTTTAGTTGAACCGAGTGTGTCTACGCCCGGTCCTTGTGAAGGTTAAAACGGAGTCTATTTGACAAACTATCGTTGTGGTTTTGATGCGTAGGTGAGATCGGTTCTTGCTTAAGCCCGCAACAGCCACGTAAAATTTGCAACAACAAAGTAGAGGAAGTCTAACTTGTTTTTGCAGAGCATGTTGTGATGTGATATGGCCAAGACATGATGCTATATTTTATTGTATGAGATGATCATGTTTTGTAACCGAAGTTATCGGCAACTGGCAGGAGCCATATGGTTGTCGCTTTATTGTATGAAATGCAAACGCCCTGTAATTGCTTTACTTTATCACTAAGCGGTAGCGATAGTCGTAGAAGCAATAGATGGCGTAACGACAACGATGCTACGATGGAGATCAAGGTGTCGCGCCGGTGACGATGGTGATCACGACGGTGCTTCGAAGATGGAGATCACAAGCACAAGATGATGATGGCCATATCATATCACTTATATTGATTGCATGTGATGTTTATCCTTTATGCATCTTATCTTGCTTTGATTGACGGTAGCATTTTAAGATGATCTCTCACTAATTATCAAGAAGTGTTCTCCCTGAGTATGCACCGTTGTGAAAGTTCTGCGTGCTGAGACACCACGTGATGATCGGGTGTGATAGGCTCTACGTTCAAATACAACGGGTGCAAAACAGTTGCACACGCGGAATACTCAGGTTATACTTGACGAGCCTAGCATATACAGATATGGCCTCGGAACACGGGGACCGAAAGGTCGAGCGTGAATCATATAGTAGATATGATCAACATAGAGATGTTCACCATTGAAACTACTCCATCTCACGTGATGATCGGACATGGTTTAGTTGATTTGGATCACGTGATCACTTAGAGGATTAGAGGGATGTCTATCTAAGTGGGAGTTCTAAATAATATGATTAAATTGAACTTAAATTTATCATGAACTTAGTCCTGGTAATATTTTGCACATCATGTTGTAGATCAATAGCTCACGTTGTTGCTTCCCTGTGTTTATTTTGATATGTTCCTAGAGAAAATTGTGTTGAAAGATGTTAGTAGCAAAGATGCGGATTGGATCCGTGATCTGAGGTTTATCCTCATTGCTGCACAGAAGAATTATGTCCTTGATGCACCGCTAGGTGACGGACCTATTGCAGGAGCAGATGCAGACGTTATGAACGTTTGGCTAGCTCAATATGATGACTACTTGATAGTTTAAGTGCACCATGCTTAACGGCTTAGAATCGGGACTTCAAAGACGTTTTGAACGTCATGGACCATATGAGATGTTCCAGGAGTTGAAGCTAATATTTCAAGCAAATACCCGAGTTGAGAGATATGAAGTCTCCAACAAGTTCTATAGCTAAAAGATGGAGGAGAATCGCTCAACTAGTGAGCATGTGCTCAGATTGTCTGGGTACTACAATCGCTTGAATCAAGTGGGAGTTAATCTTCCAGATAAGATAGTGATTGACAGAATTCTCTAGTCACCATCACCAAGTTAGTAGAACTTCGTGATGAACTATAATATGCAAGGGATAACGGAAACAACTCCCAAGCTCTTCGTGATGCTGAAATCAATGAAGGTAGAAATCAAGAAAAACATCAAGTGTTGATGGTTGACAAGATCACTAATTTCAAGAAAGGGCAGATGGAAGAAGGGGAACTTCAAGAAGAACAGCAAGCAAGTTGCTGCTCAAGTGAAGAAGCCCAAGTCTGGTCCTAAGCCTGAGACTAAGTGTTTCTACTGCAAAGGGACTGGTCACTGGAAGCGGAACTACCCCAAGTGATTGGCAGATAAGAAGGATGGCAAAGTGAACATAAGTATATTTGATATACATGTTATTGATGTGTACTTTACTAGTGTTTATAGCGACCCCTCAGTATTTTATACTAGTTCAGTTGCTAAGATTAGTAACTCGAAACGGGAGTTGCAGAATAAACAGAGACTAGTTAAGGGTAAAGTGACGATGTGTGTTGGAAGTGGTTCCAAGATTGATATGATCATCATCGCACACTCCCTATACTTTCGGGATTAGTGTTGAACCTGAATAAGTGTTATTCGGTGTTTGCGTTAAGCATGAATATGATTTGATCATGTTTATTGTGATACGGTTATTCATTTAAGTAAGAGAATAAATTGTTGTTCTGTTTACATGAATAAAACCTTATATGGTTACACACCCAATGAAAATAGTTCGTTGGATCTCGATCGTAGTGATACACATAATCATAATATTGAAACCAAAAGATGCAAAGTTAATAATGATAGTGCAACTTATTTGTAGCACTGCTGTTTAGTTCATATTGGTATAAAGCGCATGAAGAAACTCCATGCTGATGAGATTTTGGAATCACTTGATTATGAATCACTTGATGCTTGCGAACCATGCCTTATGGGCAAGATGACTAAAACGCTGTTCTTCGGAACAATAGGAGCGAGCAATAGATTTGTTGGAAATCATACATACTGATGTATGTGGTCCGATGAATATTGAGGCTCGCGACAGGTATCATTATTTTCTGATCTTCACAGATGATTTGAGCAGATATGAGTATATCTACTTGATGAAACATAAGTCTGAAACATTTGAAAAGTTCAAAGAATTTCAGAGTGAAGTGAAAAATCATCGTAACAAGAAAATAAAGTTTCTACGATCTGATCGTAGAGAAAAGTATTTGAGTTACGAGTTTGGCCTTCAGTTAAAAACAATGTGAAATAGTTTCACTACTCATGCCACCTGGAACACCACAATGTAATGGTGTGTCCGAACGTCATAACCGTACTTTATTGGATATAGTGCAATCTATGATGTCTCTTACCGATCTACCACTATCATTTTGGGGTTATGCATTAGAGACACCTGCATTCACGTTAAATAGGGCACCATCTAAATCCGTTGAGACGACACCGTATGAACTATGGTTTGGCAAGAAACCTAAGCTGTCGTTTCTTAAAGTTTGGGATTGTGATGCTTATATGAAAAAGGTTTCATTCTGATAAGCTCAAACCCAAATCGGAGAAATATGTCTTCATAGGATACCCAAAGGAGACTGATGGGTACACCTTCTATCACGAATCCGAAGGCAAGACTTTTGTTGCTAAATTCGGAGTTTTTCTAGAGAAGGAGTTTTCTCTCGAAAGAAGTGAGTGGGAGGAAAGTAGAACTTGACGAGGTAACTGTACCTGCTCCCTTATTGGAAAGTAGTTCATCACAGAAATCTGTTCCTGTGACTACTGCACCAATTAGTAAGGAAGCTAATGATGATGATCATGTAACTTCAGCTCAAGTTACTACCAAATCTCGTAGGTAAACCAGAGTAAGATCCGCACCAGAGTGGTACGGTAATCTTGTTCTGGAAGTCATGTTACTAGACCATGATGAACTTGCGAACTATGAAGAAGCGATGGTGAGCCCAGATTCCACAAAGTGGCTTGAAGCCATGAAATCTGAGATGGGACCCATGTATGAGAACAAAGTATGGACTTTGGTTGACTTGCCCGATGATCGGCAAGCAATTGAGAATAAATGGATCTTTAAGAAGAAGACTGACGCTGATGGTAATGTTACTATCTATAAAGCTCGACTTGTCGCAAAAGGTTTTCGGCAAGTTCAAGGGATTGACTACGATGAGACCTTCTCACCCGTAACGATGCTTAAGTCCGTCCGAATCATGTTAGCAATTGCCGCATTTTATGATTATGAAATTTGGCAGAAGGATGTCAAAACTGCATTCCTGAATGGATTTCTGGGAGAAGAGTTGTATATGATGCAATCAGAAGGTTTTGTCGATCCAAAGGGAGCTAACAAAATATGCAAGCTCCAGCGATCCATCTATGGACTGGTGCAAGCATCTCGGAGTTGGAATATACGCTTTGATAAGTTGATCAAAGCATATAGTTTTATACAGACTTGCGATGAAGCCTGTATTTACAAGAAAGTGAGTGGGAGCACTACAACATTTCTGATAAGTATATGTGAATGACATATTGTTGATCGGAAATAATGTAGAATTATTCTGTAAAGCATAAAGGAGTGTTTGAAAGGAGTTTTTCAAAGAAAGACTTCGGTAAAGCTGCTTACATATTGAGCATCAAGATTTATAGAGATAGATCAAGATGCTTGATAAGTTTTTTTTCAATGAGTACATACCTTGACAAGATTTTGAAGTAGTTCAAAATGGAACAGTCTAAGAAAGAGTTCTTGCCTGTATTGCAAGGTGTAAAATTGAGTAAGACTCAAAGCCCGACCACGGCAGAAGATAGAAATAGAATGAAAGTCATTCCCTATGCCTCAGCCATAGGTTCTATAAAGTATGCCATGATGTGTACCAGATCTATTGTATACCCTACACTGTGTTAAGCAAGGGAGTACAATAGTGATCTAAGAGTAGATCACTGGACAGCGGTCAAAATTATCCTTAGTGGAATAAGGAAATATTTCTCAATTATGGAGGTGACAAAAAGGTTCGTCATAAAAAGTTACGTCGATACAAGTTTTGACACAGATCTGGATGACTCTAAGTCTCGATCTAGATACATATTGAAAGTGGGAGCAATAAGCTAGAGTAGCTCCATGCAGAGCATTATTGACATAGTAATTCGCAAAATACTTACGGATCTGAATGTAACAGACCCGTTGACTAAAATTATCTCACAAGCAAAACATGATCACACCTTAGTACTCTTTGGGTGTTAATCACATAGCAATGTGAACTAGATTACTGACTCTAGTAAACCCTTTGGGTGTTGATCACATATCGATGTGAACTATGGGTGTTAATCACATGGTGATGTGAACTATTGCTGTTAAATCACATGGCGATGTGAACTAGATTATTGACTCTAGTGCAAGTGGGAGACTGAAGGAAATATGCCCTAGAGGCAATAATAAAGTTATTATTTATTTCCTTATAATCATGATAAATGTTTATTATTCATGCTAGAATTGTATTAACCTGAAACATAATACATGTGTGAATACATAGACAAACAAAGTGTCACTAGTATGCCTCTACTTGACTAGCTCGTTAATCAGAGATGGTTATGTTTCCTAACCATGAACAATGAGTTGTTATTTGATTAATGGGATCACATCATTAAGTGAATGATCTGATTGACATGACCCATTCCGTTAGCTTAGCACTTGATCGTTTAGTATTCTGCTATTGCTTCCTTCATGACTTATACATGTTCCTGTAACTATGAGAATTGTGTAACTCCCGTTTACCGGAGGAACACTTTGGGTACTACCAAACGTCACAACGTAACTGGGTGATTATAAAGGAGTACTAAAGGTGTCTCCGAAGGTACATGTTGAGTTAGCATAATTCGAGATTAGGTTTTGTCACTCCGATTGTCGGAGAGGTATCTCTGGGCCCTCTCGGCAATGCTCATCACCTAAGCCTTGCAAGCATGTAACTAATGAGTTAGTTATAAGATGAAGTATTACAGAACGAGTAAAGAGACTTGTCGATAACGAGATTGAACTAGGTATTGGATACCGACGATCGAATCTCGGACAAGTAACATACCGATGACAAAGGGAACAACGTATGTTGTTATGCGGTTTGACCGATAAAGATCTTCGTAGAATATGTAGGAACCAATATGGGCATCCAGGTCCCGCTATTGGTTATTGACCAGAGATGTGTCTCAGTCATGTCTACATCGTTCTCGAACCGTAGGGTCCGCACGCTTAAGGTTTCGATGACAGTTATATTATGAGTTTATGTATTTTGATGTACCGAAGGTTGTTCGGAGTCCCGGATATGATTACGGACATGACGAGGAGTCTCGAAATGGTCGAGACATAAAGATTGATATATTGGACGGATATATTTGGACACCAGAAAGGTTCCGGAGAAGTTTGGAGCCCCGGGAGGTTACCGGAACCCCCCGGGAGGTATATGGGCCTTATTGGGCCCATGTAGGAGGAAGAGAGAAGGAGCAAGGGAAGGGGGCGCGCCCCCCCAAGCCCAATCCGAATTGGGGAGGGGGGCCGGCCCCCCCTTTCCTTTCTCCTTCCCCCTCTTCCTATTACTTCTACTAGTACTACTTCTTAATACTAGTACTCTTTCCTTCCCCCTCCAAATAAGATAAGGAAAAGAGAGGGAAACCTACTTGGAGTAGGTTTCCCCCTCCTCATGGCGCGCCCCCCATAGGGCCGGCCACCTCCTCCCTCCCTCCTTTATATACGGGGGTAGGGGGGCACCCTAGAACACCCAAGTTGATCATTGATCGTTCCTTAGCCGTGTGCGGTGCCCCCCTCCACGATATTACACCTCGGTCATATTGTAGCGGTGCTTAGGCGAAGCCCTGCAACAGGAGAACATCAAGATCGTCACCACGCCGTCGTGCTGACGGAACTCCCCCTCGGCGCCTCTGCTGGATCGGAGATCGAGGGTGCGTCATCGAGCTGTACGCGTGTCAAGAACTCGGAGGTGCCGGAGTAACGGTACTTGGATCGGTTGAACCGGAGGACGTACGGCTACTTCCTCTACGTTGCATCAACGCTTTCGCTTCGGTCTACGAGGGTACGTAGACAACACTCTCCCCTCGTTGCTATATCATCACCATGATCTTGCGTGTGCGTAGGAAATTTTTTGAAATTACTACGCTCCCCAACAACTACCGCTAGCCACTGAAAACTAGCACCTTGCCGCCTTCAATATGCACAGACATGGAAAATGGACTGGAGCTCCAATGAAGCGAAGGAAAGGTGGTGCAAAAGAACATATGTGTGCGTGTTGATTCCACCCTAACCTTTCCGAAGCGGACCCCCACTCACTGGTAGAAAACAGGGCATTTGTCCCGGTTCGTAAGGGCCTTTAGTCCCGGTTTATGAACCGGGACTAATGGGTCGTTACTAATACCTCCCCCCTTTAGTCCCGGTCCAAACACGAACCGGGACAGATGGTCCTCCACGTGGCCGGTGCGCCAAGCCCAGGCAGGGGGGGGCCTTTGGTCCCGGTTGGTGGCACCAACTGGGACCAAAAGGCATCCACGCGTCAGCATTCCAGTGGCTGGGGTTTTTGTTTTTTAAAGGAGGGGGGGGGGTTGGGGGTTTTGGGGGGTAATTTAGGTGTTTCATATATTGTGTTAGCTAGCTAATTAATAGAGAGAAGTGTCCTCTGTGATGTCCGTGCTTGGTCGACGCTACGTACTATATACATAAGTGATCAAGAGAACCATTGAGTACAGAAGTTTGTCATGCATACCGAGAGAAGTGATCGATCGACCTCTCCTTCTTCGAGAGATTGGTCGAACAACAAGTTTCCGTATCATGTATCCGACGCTACTGGCTACATACATGTACAATATGTAAGATCTCTTAATTACAATCCCCTAGCAATTGAAATCAACTTCCACATGGTATTCTCCGGCTTTATTGATGACGTGGTCAAGAAAGAATTCTGCCAATTCCTCTTGAATTGCTTTCATGCGATCTGGTTCTTGGAGTTCATTCCGCATCTGCTACGTCTAATTTGAAGAAGGGGGTTAATTAATACATATGTATGAATGATACTCAACAGAAATGATGGTGTAATAAAATAAAATTGTGAATATTATTGCTTACGCACTTCATATTGTCTTTGAGAGTAGCCCCGCTTGTTTTTCAAAGTCGCGTTGTGGATGAACTCGCACACGTAGTATCCACAGAAATCATTCCCTTGTTCCTGCCACAAGCACTTTACGAGAAATAGAGGTCAATCAAACTGATAATGAAGCATTATAAATGGCATTGATGAAAGTATAGCTATAGAATCAACGGGAGATGCGCGCAACTAGCTAGCCAATAGTACTTACTTTCGGGTATGTATATCGCAGCTCCTTCGGCAGTCCCGGAGCTTCTGCGGTGAACTGTTTCCAAACCCTGCAAGACAAAGAAAATAATTATTATTACTTGAGATATCAGGAAATGAACAAAAAGTTGCCGATATGGTGCGATAATGATCGATTGAACTTACTTGTTGAGCATTTCAGTCATGTCCGCATAGGTTTCAGGATCTTTCCGTCTCGAGTCTAAGACGGTTACTAGTCCCCGCTCAAGCTTAATCTCCAGAAGAACATAGTGGTACCTGCGCATGCATGCATAGCTCATCAATTACATTACTATAACCTCGCTCGAGTAATAAAGGAAACCGAATATGCACACGACAGTAACACTCACTTGCCGTTGTAAGGAAAGAGTATGGTATCTTTGTTTTGATTTTTGATCAACGATCGTAGCAAGTTGTCCTCGGCCTCTTTGACGTGCTTTTTAACCAGAAATTCATCTATGATATTTGTGTTAATGAACCCAATATCATAAATTTCTTGTTTTTTGCACTCGACGATCTTCAATCTGCATAATATATTGAGGACAATTAATTATAAATACATGCAATGAAAGAGCCGAGCTATATATAGAGACTTAATGACAGAAATAGTACTTACAGGTAGTAGCAAAAGACCATTAATTTATCGAGGGCCTTTTGATTGAAGAACGCGAAGAACTCCTCAAATGGAACACACAACAGATCAGTTCCAACGAGGTCGTACTCCTCTTTAATGTTCAGATACAAACTATTCGTCCCCCCAGACTCTCTGCAGGTTTTCATGTACCAAGTATGGAATCTCCGCATCATTGTTGTTAGAGATTTTTCATCTTTGACGAGAGGCTTCCCGTACTCGTATTTGTGTTCGTCCACCTCCATGAAATCAGGAAGTTGATCGTCAGGCAGGTAATCTTGTAGATTGCCATAACCGTCCACCATCCCCGGAGCATTAGCGACGATGTTGCCGCTAGACACATTGAGCGGGGGGCACGATTGGTTTGCTTGTTCGTCGAGCTGGTCCATTTTTTTCGCAGCTGCTCGTTCTCTTGACCTTTGATGTCTGACAGTACTTCCCGACCGCTCTGCTTGGAGATATGTCTGTTCAGTAATGCGCTCATAGTTGGTTCTCGGTGGAGACTTTGCCGGTTTCCTCAGGGCATCGAGAGTGCGCTTTGCTTTCACCGGATCTACCTTTTCCTCCGGAGGTGGATGTCTCTTTGCTTTCACCCCTTCAAAGAACTCCTTCACGTGGGTCCGCATGATCGTATCGTTTTCCTCCTCGGTCCTCTCGTATGGTAACTTCTCTAGAGGCTTGAGAGGTGGACCATATCTGTATTGCCTCTCGCCTCTGGTTGTGCTGCTAGACGCCGGAGCAGACGGAGCGGCTGCGGCGTCTGTCTTCTTTCGTGCTTGCTTACGAGGCGGAGGAGAAGGACTACGACGTGCCGGAGCAGCCGGGGCGGTGGCGGGTCTCTTCCGCCCTTGCTGGCGAGGCAGAGAAGGAGGAGGCCGCTGGCTGCTCGAGAGCGCCGGCGCAGGCGGAGGAGGCTGCTGGCTGCTCGAGAGTGCCGGCGCAGGCGGAGGAGGCGGCGGAGTGCCGCCACGCGCCGGAGAAGGAGGTGGAGTGCTGCCACGCGTTCCCTGATTGTCACTCGCCGGAGGAGGAGGCGGTGGAGGAAGCGGTGGAGGAGGCGGTGTGTCCTGACTCGTCGGAGGAGGAGGAGGAGGCGGAGGCGTCCAGTTCGGAAGGTTGATGAGCTCCTTTCCCCATAGGCATGGAGTCTTCAGAGCAGAACCCAGCCTAGTCTCCCCTTCACCGGTAGGGTGGTCAAGCAGGAGGTCCTCAAATCCCTCCGTTATTTCATCCACCATCACCCTAGCATATCCTTCTGGAATCGCCCGACAGTGATAAGTTGCTCTAGGTCCAGTAGGATAAACAGAGCCAACAGCCGCCTTGACCTTCAAATTCATCCATCGCGTCATAATGTGGCAATTTTGAGACTCTGTTATAGCATCCACGGGATAGCTGGCAGGAGCCATCAAGACATGCTCCGGCTGAAACAGCTTGGTGGAAGCCACGCTGCTTCTCCGCTGAGATGGCGGGGTAGCTTCGGGGGAAGCTTCGGCAGGTTGTTTGCTGTGATCTGCTGCTTCTCGTTCCTCTTCTCGTTCCTCTAGCCCCATTACCCTTTCTTGCAGCACCTGCAGTTGGCTCTGCTCCATTTTCTTCCTCCTCTCGTGGGTTTGGTGACCCCCTGCGTCCGAAAAACCAACCTTCCACGGAATGGAGCCTGGCGTGCCTCGTGTCCGTCCAGGGTGCTCAAGATTCCCGAGGGCCATTGTGAGCTCGTCCTTCTCCCTGTCTGGAACAAACGTCCCTTGCTGCGCTGCATCGATATAATGCCGAAGGTGCTTGACTGGTATTTGCAGTTGCTCGTTTGTCCAATTGCACTTCCCTGATACAGGGTCCAAGGTTCCGCCAGCCCCGAAGAACCAAGTCTGGCAACGGTCTGGCCAGTACATTGTCTCTGGTTCGATCCCTTTCTCAAGCAGATCATTCTCAGCCTTGGACCACTTAGGCCGGCCTTTGAGGTAGCCACCTGACCCCGTGCGATGGTGAAGCTTCTTCTTCGCAGCATTTAGCTTGTTTGTCACCGACATCTTCTTATTCTTTTCGGATGTCTTGTGGGCCACAAATGCGGGCCAGTGATCTTGGATCTTCTCATATTTGCCGATGAATTCTGGTGTCTCTTCTTTGTCGACAAACTTGTTCAGCTCTTTCCTCCACCTCCTGAATAGGGTTTCCATCTTCTTAAGAGCACAAGACTTGATTAATTGCTCTTTAACTGGCTTCTCCGGATCCTCCTCTGGCGGTAGGGTGAAATTTGCCTTCAGCTGAGTCCAAAGATCTTCTTTCTGCATATCATTGACATAAGACACCTCAGGGTCTTCCTCCTTAGGCTTATACCATTGCTGGATGCTGATCGGGATCCTGTCCCTAACAAGAACCCCGCACTAAGCAGAAAATGCGCGCTTTGTCCGGATGGGCTCAATCGATTCGCCGTCGGGCGCGATTTCTATGATCTCAAACTTTTCATCCAAGCTCAACTTTTTCTTTGGGCCTCGTCTCCTTACCGAAGTTGTGCTCGATCCGGAGGGCTAGAAATTAAAAGGAAGAAAGACAAGAGTAATTAATATGTGTACATATACCAAAACAATGGATGCATCAATTAACTAGTCAGCACGGGCTTAACTAATATATATATACCTGGACGGACTCGGTTCGGTCACCGGAGCAGTCAGCACGGTCTCGTTCTTGTACCTCCATTGTGTCACCGGAGCCATCATGAACATAGCCCTCTTCTTGTACCGGCATTAATGGGCCGAAGCCATCATGAACATAGCCCTCTTCTTCACCCAGTCCTTCCTGACCATCGGTGTCGTTGAGAAATGATGCAACTTCATCACTTCCTTGTGCGATTATGTCCCCCAACATCGCTTCTGTTTCTTCGTCTCGGGAGTGCTCCATAGTTTCTGCAAATATTTACAACATGTCAATTATTATTCAAACATGGTACAGATGGATATATATATATATATATATATATATATATATATATTAGTGGCAAACGTAGAACTAGCTAGCTAATCACAATAAGGAATCATGTTAGTAGCCTCGACGCTGCTTCTCTAGGGTTTGGGGTCGCCTCGACACAACGCTTCAAGGGTTTGTGGTGGCCTCGACGGCAATGCTCTTTTAACTTGGTAAATTTGGGTGGCCTCGAGAGTTTTGGTCAAGCGAGAGGGACGAGGGGGGTGCTGCCATTGTATAGGTTATCACGGTCGAGATGGGGTATATATATCGACCGCCCCTCATGTCGAAGTTATCTCGAGGGGGTTATATCGACAACGACGCGACATACATATACACGAGAAAATAATGTTATCGGGGAGGGGGTATCGGTACCCCCTCTCGTGTTGAAGTTTCTCCTTTCTCCTCTATTCGGAAAATAATGTTATCGGGGAGGGGGTATCGGGCAGGGGCGGCGGCGCGATGGCCGCGCAGGGGCGCGGGAGCAGGCTGTGCTCACAGGGGGCGGCGGCGAGGGTGAAGGTGAGCAGCTTGACGGCGTCGGTGGCGGCGGCGACGGCAAGGTGGAGCAGGGGCGTCGGGCGGCGACGGCGATGAGGAGGAGCAGGGGGCGTCGGGGGAGAAGTGGGCGATTTGGCCGGAAACTGCTAAGTGCTGCTTATATATCGGGAGTTTATATCTACACGACATACGTACATGGGAAAATAATATTATCGGGGAGGGGGTATATCGATCCCCCCTCGTGTTGAAGTTATCGGGAGGGGTATATGGACGACGATAGACCCGATAAAACATAAGAAAACGAAGAAGAAATAAAAAGAGGAGAAGAAGAAAGGAATAGAGGAGAAGATCGAAGAAAAAAAAGAGGAGAAGAAGAAAGGAATAGAGGAGAAGAAGAAAAAATAGAATTGAGAAGAAGAAAAAATTCTATTTTTTCTTCTTCTCCTCTATTCCTTTCTTCTTCTCCTCTATTCCTTTCTTCTTTTTTCTTCTTCTTGTTTATTTCCCTCTATTCCTTTCTTTCTTCTTCTCCTCTTCTTTTTCTTCTTCTCCCTCGAGAAAGGAAAATAATTAAGGAAAAGGAAGAAAAGAGGAAGAAGGAAGAAGGAAGAAGAAGAAGAAAAAAAGAAGAAAAAGAAGATGAGAAGAAGAAAGGAATAGAGGACAAGAAGAAAAAATAGAATTTTTTTTTTCTATTTTTTCTTCTTCTCCTCTTCTTTTTCTTCTTTTTTCTTCTTCTTATTTATTTTTCCTATTATTTTCCTCTCCTCTTCTTCTTTCTTTCCTCTTCTTATTTTCTTCTTTCCTATCCTTCTTTTTCTAAAATTGTAACTTTTGCATATATAAAACTTTTCTAAAATTGTACCTTTCTATATATGAACAAAAAACTTTCTATGAACAAAAAAATATTTTTAACATATATATTTAGCAAATTCTAGCCACATACATCACATACACATATACATTATAGCCACATACACATATACATCACATATGAAAAAAAAATAAACTAATAAAAATAAAATAAACATATAGCAACATATGAACAAAAACATATAGTCGCATACACACATACATTATATATATATGAAAAAAATTAAACTAATAAAAAAAACATAGCCGGGCAGAGGGGCATGGCGGCAGCGGTGGCGCCGGTGGGGCAAGGCAGGGGTGCAGGTGCGCGAGGCAGGGCAGGGGTGCAGGAGCGAGGCAAGGCAGGGGCGCGAGGCAGGTGCTCACAGGGGGGTGGCGGGGCACGGCGGGCGGTGTCGGGGCGCGGGGAGCGGCGCCGGCGTCGGGGCAGATGGCATCGAGGGCGGCGGCGACGGCAAAGTTGAGCAGCCTGACGGCGTCGGTGGCGGCGACGACGGTGAGGTGGACCAGCCTGACGGCATCGAAGGCGGCGGTGACGACGAGGTGGAGCAGCCTGACGGCTCGGCGGTGACGGCGACGAGGCAGAGCAGCGGGCGTCGGGCGGAGAAGAAAGGGATGGATTTTGGAGAAACTACTAAGTGCTAGTTATATATGAAGAGAATTGGTCCCGGTTCGTGAAACTAACCGGGACT
>LT934114.1:743299185-743322883 GCA_900231445.1 Triticum turgidum subsp. durum
CCCGCGCCTCCCCGTCATCGCCGCCCGCGTCCCGCGCCGCCGTGCCCCGACGTCGCCCCTGCCCCGAGCCCGCCGTCCCCGTCGCCGCCCCCGAGCCCGCTGTCCTCGTCGCCCCTGCCTCGCGCCGCCCCGAGCCCGTCGTCGCCCCTGCACTGCGCCGCCTCGACGCCGACGTGAGCGTTTTTTTATTTTTGTTAGATTTTTTTTAGATTCTTTTTGTAGTTCATAGATTTTTTTTGTTAGGTTAGATGTGTAGTAATTTAGATATGTAGTTCATAGATTTTTTTGTTAGATTAGATTTTTTTGTTAGATTACATGTGTAGTAATTAATTTGTTCATATTATGTTAGATATTTTTGTTAGATTAATTAGATTTTTTTGTTAGACTAGATATGTGTAGTAATTAATTTGTTCATATTATGTTAGATTTTTTTTCTGTTAATAGATTTTTTTGGTGATATTATTATTGAATATGCATGTTTGGTGATATTATTGTTAATAGATTTTTTTGGTGATATTTAGATTGTGTAATTAATTTTGTTCATAGAATTTTAATGATTTTTTTGTTCATAGTATTTAGAAAAAGGAAAAAGTAAGAAGTAGTTTATATATAGTTGAACTAGCTAGTTTTGATTTAATAAACTAATTTATTTTACTATATATAGAAGTAGTTTGTTTTTAGTAAGTACTACTTATTTATTTATAGTAAGTGCTTAGTAGTTGAACTACATAGTTGATTTAATTAATAAAACTACCTTTATTTAACTATATATAGAAGTAGTTCCCGCGTCGACGTCGGCGATGCCTATCTCGCATCCTCTTCATCGTCGACTCGGCGGTGGAGGCCTGCTTGATCAGGGCCATGTTCGGGACTGGGCTCCGCGGGGTTGGTATTGGGAGGTGCTACCTTTCAGGGGACGTAGGTTGGTGAGGAGGCAACCCGTTGTTGACCCGATCCTTGTTTGGTGGCGGTCGCGTGGGCCAGTGACGGTGGTGAGGCATACGGACACCGCGGAGGTGGTACGTCACCGTGTCAGCGAGGAGGACGAGCACGTCCGTCGCTACATGGTTGCATTGGAGGGGAGGTTCGACAATACCTGGCAGGTTCTTCAGGGATCTCACTGGAGCTATGATCCTGTGATGGTTCCTTATCTTTGGGTGTCCACCGCCCGCGTCGATACCCGTCGGGAGCTACGGTTCTAGTTGTATTAGTGATAATATTCGACGATGTACGGACACCAAGAGATGATGTATTTTTGCTTATAATTATTGAATGCATGCTAATTTGAATACTATACTTTATTTTATGATTTGGTTTTGCTTATTTTACGATTTGGTTTTGCTTATTGAATGCTCATATTGGATAATTTCTCCTTCATTCCCGTGCGCTAGACAATTTGATATAATTAATAATGCATTCGGGAATGAAAGGAGGAGCTATGTACATCGATCATCGATACTCAACCCGTGATTAATAATAATGATCTAGTTTAATATTTGAATTATGAAAGTATAGGCCGGAAATATGTACTCATCGTACGACGAAAACCGCTCGGGGGAACTGGTGCCACGACGACCGAGGTATCTGCGACAGGTTCATTGTGCTGGACGAAGATCGGCGCTTCAGCATTAAACTCGAGGAGAGCTTCGATGTTCATACAGTACGCAACCGACGATAATAGTTTTTTTCGTAATTACTCATGACTTCAACTATTTTAATCATGACAATATTTTTCATCTTTTCCAATTCGACTAGCTTATCCCATGCTTTACAAGATGCTATGTCTTGGAGAGGATGGGTTTTGAAGACCATGAAAGTTTCGAAACCAAAAAAATTATCCTAAGTACCCATCATGGTGTGGATTTTCAAGTAAAGTTGTACAATGCTCAGAGTGTAACCCATTTTGGTTGCAAAAATTGGGAAGCACTTTGCAAGATGTATGGTTTTGATGAGGGTATGCTTGTTACCATGGATCTTGGTGATCCTACAATCGAGCAAGAGAGACCTACGATTTTCGTCCTTGTGGATACACCTCCAATTCTTCCCCATGTGAGCTTAACATAGTTATTAAGTAATTTGTATTGTTATTTGAAAATAGTTGACAACTTATTCTCCATTAACAGCTTATTTTCATTCTTCAAAGAATGTGCGGAAGATGGTAGACAGAACCTACTACACCGAAGGCTCCGAACTAACTTATCAGGAGAAAAATCATCTGGTCGGATTTTGTACTGATCTTGAGAATTACAATGTCTACAATCGAACTCCTCAATATTATGGTCAATACGTGCCACTAGTGCACGTGTTGAACTACGGTAACTACCATGGAGATACCCTGGTATGATTTTTTACTATTACAACATTCGTGCATCTTTTTGCACACTTCTAAAACTAGTACATCATATCATTGCTAACTACGAAGTTATTACTATGTTTTTCAACAGATAATCCCGAATGATTGTGTGCCTCATCTGATGTATACACACGGTAGCCTTCATGTTTTGAACATACAACCAGGTCTTCCTACGAATCTGAACTGTCCATACCGGGTTTCTAAAAGAAGTGGAGACATGACAATCAAAGAATGGAAAAAATGTATGGACAGTCGTAAGGAGCTTCTTGGAAGCAACATTCAGCGAAGGGCAAAAATTGGAGACAGGATGATCGCCATTCTTCATAATGGAGAGTCAGGGTCTATATTGTTTTAGGCTATTTTACCTTAAGGGTGTTTAGGTCCTACCTAATACTGATGATCATGTGCTAAGAACAATTATGTAGGGTTGGGTTCGATGACTATGAGGATGATGATCGTATGACTTATTATTAATAACGAGTTGAAGTTGTATATGATGATGCATGATTAGTAGGACTTGTTATTATATATATATGATGATGTATGATGCAAGCATGCATGAGCATTTTATATCTGCGGGTGCAATGAACATAGCAGCAGCGTTGATAAACCAAGGACGAAGATATAAGAGAGGACACTTCTCTCTATTAGCTAGCTATAATAACAACCTAAAAATAACCCCTAAAGCAGCCACTTTTAAAAAAAATTGACTTTTGGTCCTGGTTGGAGCCACCAACTGGGACCAAAGGCCCCCTGACTGGGGTGGGCGCACAGGGCCACGTGGAGGCACATTGGTCCCGGTTCTGGTTTGAACCGGGACTAATGGGTGGAGGTATTAGTAACGACCCATTAGTCCCGGTTCATGAACCGGGACTAAAGGCCCTTACGAACCGGGACTAATGGGTGGTTTTCTACTAGTGCTTTTCTACTAGTGCGGCTTTCCTACGACTCAAATCCACCGAAAAGAAATGTAGAAAGCAACTATCTTCGATAGACTCCGAGGGGCACCAAATCATCTTGTGCCTAGACATAAGATATCTGAAATGCTCAATGCACACGATTAGTCCACAAAAGCATTATCATCAGTCACCAAAACTACTTAGGGAGAAATATGCCCTTACAATCTCCCCCTTTTTGGTGGATTGATGACAATACGGGATTTGCACATGAGGAAATATATTTAACAAAAGCAAACCCAAAGTCTATAAAATATAGACAGGCTCCCCCTAGATGTGTGCATTCTTTATATATGGTTTGGACTGCAAAGCACACAAACTATGATCAACACTCCCCCTAGATTTTATAGACAAGACATTCCTTGCGACAAACTAAATGGCACTAAGCATGGAAGCAAGGCATAGCATGTGAGCATGAAG
This sequence comes from Triticum turgidum subsp. durum, assembly GCA_900231445.1. Lineage (NCBI taxonomy): Eukaryota > Viridiplantae > Streptophyta > Magnoliopsida > Poales > Poaceae > Triticum > Triticum turgidum. The sequence continues at coordinate 743,302,915 of LT934114.1, forward strand.
ATAGGGGCACAAAACAAAAAGACTCACATGCTACTTAACATACTGGACAATAATGAGATAAGAGTGATAGCATATGTTTCCCACCATATGATAGAATAAGTCTCCTGGTCTCACACACAAATAAAACCAACCAAAGCAACGACGAAGGTTCAGCGAAAGCAAGGAGACAACAAAAACGACATCACTCGCAAATCCTACACTCTCCCCCCTGTGGCAACGAGACACCAAAAAGGTAGAGAGGACACCTAAGACACAGGTGGTAGCTCCCACTGCAGAGAGATCATCCATTGAACTCCTCCTCATCAGAGTCAACCCACTAAAAGTTCTTCTTCTTCATCCAAGCAGCTTCAGGTGTAATGTTCTTCTCAGACCCACTCGAGATGGTCTCGCCAAGCTTCCTCAGAATTAGCTTGTCGTGCTGACGACTCTCCTTCCGAGCAACATGTGATGGACTAGACCCAACCGTAAGCTTAGCATCAGATCATTTAAGTTATTAGTGTTGGAAATATGCCCTAGGGGCAATAATAAAATGGTTATTATTGTATTTCTTTGTTCATGATAATTGTCTGTTATTCATGCTATAACTATGTTATCCAGAAATCGTAATACACGTGTGAATACATAGACAACAACATGTCCCTAGTAAGCCTCTAGTTGACTAGCTCGTTGATCAACAGATAGTCATGGTTTCCTGACTATGGACATTGGATGCCATTGATAACGGGATCACATCATTAGGAGAATGATGTGATGGACAAGACCCAATACTAAGCATAGCACAAAGATCGTGTAGTTCGTTTCGCTAGAGCTTTTCCAAATGTCAAGTATCATTTCCTTAGACCATGAGATTGTGCAACTCCCGGATACTGTAGGAGTGCTTTGGGTGTGCCAAACGTCACAACGTAACTGGGTGACTATAAAGGTGCACTATGGGTGTCTCCGAAAGTGTCTGTTGGGTTGGCACGAATCGAGACTGGGATTTGTCACTCCGTATGACGGAGAGGTATCTCTGGGCCCACTCGGTAATGCATCATCATAATGAGCTCAATGTGACCAAGTGTCTAGTCACGGGATCATGCATTACGGTACGAGTAAAGTGACTTGCCGGTAACGAGATTGAACGAGGTATTGGGATACCGACGATCGAGTCTCGGGCAAGTAACGTACCGATTGACAAAGGGAATTGTATACGGGATTGATTGAATCCTCGACATCGTGGTTCATCCGATGAGATCATCGAGGAGCATGTGGGAGCCAACATGGGTATCCAGATCCCGCTGTTGGTTATTGACCGGAGAGTCGTCTCGGTCATGTCTGCGTGTCTCCCGAACCCGTAGAGTCTACACACTTAAGGTTCGGTGACGCTAGGGTTGTAGAGATATTAGTATGCGGTAACCCGAAAGTTGTTCGGAGTCCCGGATGAGATCCCGGACGTCATGAGGAGTTCCAAAATGGTCCGGAGGTAAAGATATATATATATATAGGAAGTCCAGTTTCGGCCACCAGGAAAGTTTCGGGGGTCACTGGTATTGTACCGGGACCACCGGAAGGGTCCCGGGGGTCCACCTATCCCGGAGGGCCCCATGGGCTGAAGTGGCGTGGGAACCAAACCCTGGTGGGCTGGTGCGCCCCACCCAAGGGCCAAAGGCGCCTAGGGTTGGAAACCCTAGGGGGCCGTTGCCCCCCCTCCCCGAGGGGGCATGCCCCCCCCCCCCAGTTGGAAACCCTAAGGGGGCCGTTGCCCCCAGGGGCCGCCGCCCCCCTCTAGATGGGATCTCCAAGGGGGCATGCGCCCCCCTGGCCCCTATATATAGTGGAGGGGAGGGAGGGCAGCCGCACCCCAAGCCCTGGCACCTCCCTCTCCCTCCCATGACACCTCTTCCTCCTCTAGTAGCGCTTGGCGAAGCCCTGCTGGAATCCCGCTGCTTCCACCACCACGCCGTCGTGCTGCTGGATCTCCATCAACCTCTCCTTCCCCCTTACTGGATCAAGAAGGAGGAGACGTCTTCCCAACCGTACGTGTGTTGAATGCGGAGGTGCCGTCCATTCAGCGCTTGGTCATCGGTGATTTGGATCACGACGAGTACGACTCCATCAACCCCGTTCTCTTGGACGCTTCCGCTCGCGATCTACAAGGGTATGTAGATGCACTCCTTTTCCCCTTGTTGCTAGATAACTCCATAGATTGATCTTGGTGATGCGTAGAAAATTTTAAAATTCTGCTACGTTCCCCAACAGTGGCATCATGAGCTAGGTCTATGCGTAGTTCTCTATTGCATGAGTAGAACACAAATCTGTTGTGGGCGTAGATGTTGTCAACTTTCTTGCCGCTACTAGTCTTATTTTGCTTCAGCAGTATTGTGGGATGAAGCGGCCCGGACCGACCTTACACGTACGCTTACGTGAGACAGGTTCCATCGACTGACATGCACTAGTTGCATAAGGTGGCTAGCGGGTGTGTGTCTCTCCCACTTTAGTTGGAGCAGATTCGATGAAAAGGGTCCTTATGAAGGGTAAATAGAAGTTGGCAAATCACGTCGTGGCTTTCACGTAGGTAAGAAAACGTTCTTGCTAGAACCCTATTGCAGCCATGTAAAAACTTGCAACAACAATTAGAGGACGTCTAACTTGTTTTTGCAGCAAGTGTTTTGTGATGTGATATGGCCAAAAGTTGTGATGAATGATGAATGATATATATGTGATGTATGAGATCATGTTCTTGTAATAGGAATCACGACTTGCATGTCGATGAGTATGACAACCGGCAGGAGCCATAGGAGTTGTCTTTATTTTTTGTATGACCTGCGTGTCATTGAGAAACGCCATGTAAATTACTTTACTTTATTGCTAAACGCGTTAGCCATAGTAGTAGAAGTAATAGTTGGCGAGCAACTTCATGGAGACACGATTATGGAGACACGATGATGGAGATCATGATGATGGAGATCATGGTGTCATGCCGGTGACGAAGATGATCATGGAGCCCCGCAGATGGAGATCAAAGGAGCTATATGATATTGGCCATATCATGTCACTATTTGATTGCATGTGATATTTATCATGTTATTCATCTTGTTTACTTAGAACGACGATAGTAAATAAGATGATCCCTCATAATAATTTAAAGGAAAGGGTTCCCCCTAACTGTGCACCGGTGCGAAGGTTCGTTGTTTCGAAGCACCACGTGATGATCGGGTGTGATAGATCCTAACGTTCGAATACAACGGGTGTAAGCCATATTTACACACGCAATACACTTAGGTTGACTTGACGAGCCTAGCATGTATAGACATGGCCTCGGAACACGGAAGACCGAAAGGTCGAGCATGAGTCGTATAGAAGATACGATCAACATGATGATGTTCACCGACGTTGACTAGTCCGTCTCACGTGATGATCGGACATGGCCTAGTTAACTCGGAACATGTTTCACTTAGATGACTAGAGGGATGTCTAATCTGAGTGGGAGTTCATTAAATAATTTGATTAGATGAACTTAATTATCATGAACTTAGTCTAAAATCTTTACAATATGTCTTGTAGATCAAATGGCCCACGTTACCCTCAACTTCAACGCGTTCCTAGAGAAAACCAAGCCGAAAGATGATGGCAGCAACTATACGGACTGGGTCCGGAACCTGAGGATCATCCTCATAGCCGCCAAGAAAGATTATGTCCTAGAAGCACCGCTAGGTGAAGCACCAATCCCAGAGAACCAAGACATTATGAACGCTTGGCAGTCTCGTGCTGATGATTACTCCCTCGTTCAGTGCGGCATGCTTTACAGCTTAGAACCGGGGCTCCAAAAGCGTTTTGAGCAACACGAAGCATATGAGATGTTCGAGGAGATGAAAATGGTTTTCCAAGCTCATGCCCGGGCCGAGAGATATGAAGTCTCCGACAAATTCTTCAGTTGTAAGATGGAGGAAAATAGTTCTGTCAGTGAGCACATACTCAAGATGTCTGGGTTGCACAACCGCTTGACTTAGCTGGGAGTTAATCTCCCAGATGACGCGGTCATTGACAGAATCCTCCAGTCGCTTCCACTGAGCTACAAGAGCTTTGTGATGAACTTCAATATGCAGGGGATGGAAAAGACCAGTCCCGAGGTGTATTCAATGCTGAAATCAGCGGAGGTAGAGATCAAAAAGGAACATCAAGTGTTGACGGTGAATAAAACCACTAAGTTCAAGAAAGGAAAGGGTAAGAAGAACATCAAGAAGGATGGCAAGGGAGTTGCCGCGCCCGGTAAGCCAGTTGCCGGGAAGAAGTCAAGCAATGGACCCAAGCCTGAGATTGAGTGCTTTTATTGCAAGGGAAGTGGTCACTGGAAGCGGAACTGCCCCAAGTACTTAGCGGACAAGAAGGCCGGCAAAACCAAAGGTATATGTGATATACATGTAATTGATGTGTACCTTACCAGTACTCGTAGTAGCTCTTGGGTATTTGATACCATTGCGGTTGCCCATATTTGCAACTCAAAGAAGGAGCTGCGGAACAAGCGGAGACTGGCGAAGGACGAGGTGACGATGCGCATCGGGAATGGTTCCAAGGTCGATGTGATCGCTGTCGGCACGCTACCTCTACATTTACCTACGGGATTAGTTTTAAACCTTAATAATTGTTATTTAGTACCAGCTTTGAGCATGAACATTGTATCAGGATCTCGTTTAATTCGAGATGGCTACTCATTTAAATCCGAGAATAATGGTTGTTCTATTTATATGAGAGATATGTTTTATGGTCATGCCCCGATGGTCAATGGTTTATTCTTAATGAATCTCGAGCGTAATGTTACACATATTCATAGTGTGAATACCAAAAGATGTAAAGTTGATAACGATAGTCCCACATACTTGTGGCACTGCTGCCTTGGTCACATTGGTGTCAAGCGCATGAAGAAGCTCCATGCTGATGGACTTTTAGAGTCTCTAGATTATGAATCGTTTGACACATGCGAACCATGCCTCATGGACAAAATGACCAAGACTCCGTTCTCCAGAACAATGGAGCGAGCAACCAACTTATTGGAAATCATACATACTGATGTGTGCGGCCCAATGAGTGTTGAGGCTCGCGGAGGATATCGTTATGTTCTCACTCTCACTGATGACTTGAGTAGATATGGGTATGTTTACTTGATGAAACACAAGTCTGAGACCTTTGAAAAGTTCAAGGAATTTCAGAATGAGAAAGAGAATCAACGTGACCGAAAGATAAAGTTCTTACGATCAGATCGTGGGGGAGAATATTTAAGTCACGAATTTGGTACGCACTTAAGGAAATGTGGAATCGTTTCACAACTCACGCCTCTTGGAACACCTCAGCATAACGGTGTATCCGAACGTCGTAATCGCACTCTATTGGATATGGTGCGATCTATGATGTCTCTTACTGATTTACCGCTATCATTTTGGGGATACGCTCAAGAGACAGCCGCATTCATTTTAAATAGGGCACCGTCTAAATCCGTTGAGACGACACCGTATGAATTATGGTTTGGGAAGAAACCTAAGCTGTCGTTTCAAAAAGTTTCGGGATGCGATGCTTATGTCAAGAAACTTCAACCTGAGAAGCTCGAACCCAAGTCAGAAAAATGCGTCTTTATAGGATACCCTAAGGAAACCATTGGGTATACCTTCTACTTAAGATCCGAGGGCAAGATCTTTGTTGCCAAGAACGGGTCCTTTCTGGAAAAAGAGTTCCTCTCGAAAGAATTAAGTGGGAGGAAAGTAGAGCTTGATGAAGTACTACCTCTTGAAGCGGTAAGTAGCGCAACTCAGGAAGATGTTCCTGTGGTGCCTGCACCGACAAGAGAGGAGGTTAATAATGATGATCAAGATACTTCGGATCAAGCTCCTACTGAACTTCGAAGGTCCACAAGGACACGTTCCGCACCAGAGTGGTACGGCAACCCTGTCTTGGAAATCATGTTGTTAGTGTTGGAAATAAGCCCTAGAAGCAATAATAAAAGTATTATTATTATATTTCCTTGTTCATGATAATTGTCTTTTATTCATGCTATAACTGTATTATCCGGAAATCGTAATACACGTGTGAATACATAGACCACAATATGTCCCTAGTGAGCCTCTAGTTGACTAGCTCGTTGTGATCAACAGATAGTCATGGTTTCCTGGCTATGGACATTGGATGTCGTTGATAACGGGATCACATCATTAGGAGAATGATGTGATGGACAAGACCCAATCCTAAGACTAGCACAAAAGATCGTGTAGTTCATTTGCTAGAGCTTTGCTAATGTCAAGTATCTCTTCCTTCGACCATGAGAGCGTGTAACTCCTGGATACCGTAGGAGTGCTTTGGGTGTATCAAACGTCACAACGTAACTGGGTGACTATAAAGGTGCACTACAGGTATCTCTGAAAGTATCCATTGTTTTATGCGGATCGTGACTGGGATTTGTCACTCCGTGTAAACGGAGAGGTATCTCTGGGCCCACTCGGTAGGACATCATCATATGCGCAATGTGACCAAGGAGTTGATCACGGCATGATGTGTTACGGAACGAGTAAAGTGACTTGCCGGTAACGAGATTGAACAAGGTATTGGATACCGACGATCGAATCTCGGGCAAGTAACATACCGATAGACAAAGGGAATTGAATACGGGATTGATTAAGTCCTTGACATCGTGGTTCATCCGATGAGATCATCGTGGAACATGTGGGAGCCATCATGGGTATCCAGATCCCGCTGTTGGTTATTGACCGGAGAACATCTCGGTCATGTCTACATGTCTCCCGAACCCGTAGGGTCTACACACTTAAGGTTCGATGACGCTAGGGTTATAAAGGAAGTTTGTATGTGGTTACCGAATGTTGTTAGGAGTCCCGGATGAGATCTCGGACGTCACGAGGAGTTCCGGAATGGTCCGGAGGTAAAGATTTATATATGGGAAGTCCTATTTTGGCCACCGGAAAATGTTCGGGATTTTTCGGTATTGTACCGGGAAGGTTCTAGAAGGTTCCGGAGTGGGGCCCACCTGCATGGGGGGACCCACATGGACGTGGGTAGTGGGGGAAAGGCCCCACACCCCTGGTCAAGGCGCACCAAGATCCCCCCTTAGAAGGAATAAGATCATATCCCGAAGGGATAAGATCAAGATCCCTAAAAAGGGGGGATAACAATCGGTGGGGAAGGAAATAATGAGATTTCTTTCCTCCCACCTTGGCCAACGCCCCAATGGACTTGGAGGGCAAGAAACCAGCCCCTCCACCCCTATATATAGTGGGGAGGCGCATGGGAGCTATACACGAAGTTCTGGCGCAGCCCTCCCCCTCTCCAACTCCACCTCCTCCTGAGTAGTGCTTGGCGAAGCCCTGCAGGATTGCCGCGCTCCTCCATCACCGCCACGCCGTTGTGCTGCTGCTGGATGGAGTCTTCCTCAACCTCTCCCTCTCTCCTTGCTGGATCAAGGCGTGGGAGACGTCACCGGGCTGTACGTGTGTTGAACACGGAGGTGCCGTCCGTTCGGCACTAGGATCATCGGTGATTTGAATCACGACGAGTACGACTCCATCAACCCCGTTCACTTGAACGCTTCCGCTTAGCGATCTACAAGGGTATGTAGATGCACTCTCTTTCTACTCGTTGCTGGTCTCTCCATAGATAGATCTTGGTGACACGTAGGAAAATTTTGAATTTCTGCTACGTTCCCCAACAGTGGCATCATGAGCTAGGTCTATTGCTTAGATTCTTTGCACGAGTAGAACACAAAGTAGTTGTGGGCGTTGATGTTGTTCAATATGCTTACCGTTACTAGTCCAATCTTGTTTCGACGGTATTGTGGGATGAAGCGGCCCGGACCGACCTTACACGTACTCTTACGTGAGATAGGTTTCACCGATTGACATGCACTTGGTGCATAAGGTGGCTAGCGGGTGCCCGTCTCTCCCACTTTAGTCGGAACGGATTCGATGAAAAGGGTCCTTATGAAGGGTAAATAGCAATTGGCATATCACGTTGTGGTTTTGCGTAGGTAAGAAACGTTCTTGCTAGAAACCCATAGCAGCCACGTAAAACATGCAAACAACAATTAGAGGACGTCTAACTTGTTTTTGCAGGGTATGCTTTGTGATGTGATATGGCCAACAAGAATGTGGTGAATAATATGTGATGTATGAGATTGATCATGTTCTTGTAATAGGATTCACGACTTGCATGTCGATGAGTATGACAACCGGCAGGAGCCATAGGAGTTGTCTTTATTTATTGTATGACCTGCGTGTCATTGAAGAACGCCATGTAAATTACTTTACTTTATTGCTAAATGCGTTAGCCATAGAAGTAGAAGTAGTCGTTGGCGTGACAACTTCATGAAGACACGATGATGGAGATCATGATGATGGAGATCATGGTGTCATGCCGGTGATGATGATGATCATGGAGCCCCGAAGATGAAGATCAAAAGGAGCAAAATGATATTGGCCATATCATGTCACTATTTGATTGCATGTGATGTTTATCATGTTTATGCATCTTGTTTACTTAGGACGACGGTAGTAAATAAGATGATCCCTTACAAAATTTCAAGAAGTGTTCTCCCCTAACTGTGCACCGTTGCTACAGTTCGTCGCTTCTAAGCACCACGTGATGATCGGGTGTGATGGATTCTTACGTTCACATACAACGGGTGTAAGACAGTTTTACACAGCGAAAACACTTAGGGTTAACTTGACGAGCCTAGCATGTACAGACATGGCCTCGGAACACGGAGACCGAAAGGTCAAGCATGAGTCGTATAGTAGATACGATCAACATGAAGATGTTCACCGATGATGACTAGTCCGTCTCACGTGATGATCGGACACGGCCTAGTTGACTCGGATCATGTAATCACTTAGATGACCAGAGGGATGTCTATCTGAGTGGGAGTTCATAAGATGAACTTAATTATCCTGAACATAGTCAAAAGACCTTTTGCAAATTATGTCGTAAGCTCGCGCTTTAGTTCCACTGTTTAGATATGTTCCTAGAGAAAATATAATTGAAAGTTGATAGTAGCGATTATGTGATCAGTAGAAAGCTTATGTCCTTAATGCACCGCTCAGTGTGCTGAACCCCAACGTCGTTTGTCGATGTTGCGAACATCGGACATACACGTTTTGATAACTACGTGATAGTTCAATTAAATGGTTTAAGTAGAGGCACCGAAGACGTCTTCGAAACGTCGCGGAACATATGAGATGTTTCGAGGGCTGAAATTGGGATTTCAGGCTCGTGCCCACGTCAAGAGGTATAAGACCTCCGACGATTTTCTTAGCCTGCAAACTAAGGGAGAAAAGCTCAATCGTTGAGCTTGTGCTCAGATTGTGTGAGCACAACAATCACTTGAATCGAGTGGGAGTTGATCCTCCAGATGAGATAGTGATGTTTCCCCAAAGTCATTGCCACCAAGCTGCTAGAGCTTCGTGATTAACTATAACATATCAGGGATAGATATGATGATCCTTGAAATATTCATGATGTTTGACACCGCGAAAGTAGAAATCAAGAAGGAGCATCAATTGTTGATGGTTGGTGAAACCACTAGTTTCAAGAAGGGCAAGGGAACAAAGGGATACTTCATGAAACGGCAATTCAGCTGCTGCTCTAGTGAAGAAACCCAAGGTTGAACCCAAACCCGAGACTAAGTGCTTCTGTAATAAGGGGAACAACCACTGGAGCAGCATTACCCTAGATACTTGGTAGATGAGAAGGCTGGCAAGGTCGATAGAAGTATATTGGATATATATTATGTTAATGTGTACTTTACTAGTACTCCTAGTAGCACCAGGGTATTGGATACCGGTTCGGTCGCTAAGTGTTAGTAACTCGAAATAAAAGCTACGGAATAAACGGAGACTAGCTAAAGGTGAGCTGACGATATATGTTGGAAGTGTTTCCAAGGTTGATATGATCAAGCATCGCACGCTCCCTCTACCACCGAGATTGGTGTTTGCGTTGAGCATAGACATGATTGGATTATGTCTATCGCAATACGGTTATTCATTTAAGGAGAATAATGGTTACTCTATTTTTGAATAATACCTTCAATGGTCTTGCACCTAAAGGAATGGTTTATTGAATCTCGGTCGTAGTGATACACATTTTCATGCCAAAAGATATAAGATAGTAATGATAGTACCACCTACTTGTGGCACTGCCACGTAAGTCATATCGGTATAAAACGCATGAAGAAGCTCCATGTTGATGGATCTTTGGGCTCACTCGGTTTTGAAAAGTTTGAGACATGCGAACCATGTCTATTGGTGTATATGCATGAAGAAACTCCATGCAAATGGATCGTTCGGACTCACTTGATTTTGAATCACTTGAGATATGCAAATCATACCACATGGGCAAGATGACTGAAAAGCCTCATTTTCAGTAAGATGGAACATGATAGCAACTTGTTGGAAGTAACACATTTTGATGTGTGCAGTCGAATGAGTGCTGAGGCATGCAGTGAATATCATTATGTTCTTACTTCACAGATGATTCGAGTAAATGTTGAGTATATTTACTTGAAGAAACACAAGTCTGAATTATTGAATGGTTCAAGTAATTTCAGAGTGAAGTAGCAGATCATTGTGACAAGAGGATAAAATGTCTATGATATGATCATAGAGATGAATATCTGAGTTACGAGTTTTGGCACACAATTAAGACATTGTGGAAATTGTTTCGCAATTAATACCGCCTGGAACACCATAATGTGATGGTGTGTCCGAACATCATAGTTGCACCCTATTGGATATGGTGCGTACCATGATGTCTCTTATCGAATTACCACTATCGTTCATGGGTTAGGCATTAGAGACAACCACATTCACTTTAAATAGGGCACCACGTAATTCTGATGAGATGACACCGTATGAATTATGGTTTAGAGAAACCTAAGTTGTCATTTCTTAAAAGTTTGGGGCTGCGACGCTTATATGAAAAAGTTTCAGGTTGATAAGCTCGAACCCAAAGCGGATAAAATGCATCTTCATAGGAAACCCAAAACAGTTGGGTATACCTCCTAATTCAGATTCGAAAGCAATATGGATTGTTTCTAGAATCGGGTCCTTTCTCGAGGAAAAGTTTCTCTCGAAATAATTGAGTGGGAGGACGGTGGAGACTTGATGAGGTTATTGAACCGTCTCTTCAACTAGTGTGTGACAGGGCACAGGGAGTTGTTCCTGTGGCACCTACACCAATTGAAGTGGAAGCTTGTGATATTGATCATGAAACTTCGGATCAAGTCACTCCCAAACCTCATAGGATGACAAGGATGCATACTACTTCAGAGTGGTACGTAATCCTGTCTTGAAGGTCATGTTGCTAGAAAACAATGAACCTACGAGCTATGGAGAAGCGATGGTGGGCCCGGATTCCGATAAATGGCTTGAGGCCATAAAATCCGAGAGAGGATCCATGTATGAAAACAAAGTGTAGACTTTGGCAGAACGGCTCGATGGTCGTAAGGCTAATGAGTACAGATGGATTTCAAAAGGAAGACGGACAATGATGGTAAATGTCACCATTAAGAAAGCTCGACTTGTCGTTAAGATGTTTTCCGACAAGTTCAAGGAGTTGACTACGATGAGATTTTCTCACTCGTAGCGATGCTAAGAGTCTGTTGGAATTATATTAGCGATTACTGCATTATTTATGAAATCTTGCAGATAGGATGTCAAAACATTGTTTCCTCGACGATTTTAATGAGGAAAGGTTGTATGTGATACAACCGGAAGGTTTTGTCAATCCTGAAAGATGCTAATAAGTATGCAAAGCTCCAGCAATCCTTCTAAGGACTGGAGTGAGCATCTCGGAGTTGGAATGTATGCTTTGATGATGATCAAAAATTTTGGGTTTGTATAAAGTTTATAAGAAACTTGTATTTCCAAAGAAGTGAGTGGGAGCACTATAGAATTTCTGATGAGTATATGTTGTTGACATATTGTTGATCAGAAATGACGTAGAATTTCTGGAAAGCATATAGGGTTATTTTGAAAGTGTTTTTCAATGGAAAGCCTGGATTAAGCTACTTGAATATTGAGCATCAAGATCTATAAGGATAGATCAAAATGCTTAATAATACTTTCAAATGAGCACATACCTTGACATGATCTTGAAGGTGTTCAAGATGGACCAGTCAAAGAAGGAGTTCTTGCCTGAGTTGTAAGGTACGAAGTTAAGACTTAAAGCTCGACCACGGCAGAATAGAGAGAAAGGACGGAGGTCGTCCCCTATGCTTAAGACGTAGGCTCTTCAGTATGCTATGCTGTGTACCGCACCTGAAGTGTGCCTTGCCATGAGTCAGTCAAGGGGTACAAGAGTGATCCAAGAATGGCTCACAGGACAGCGGTCAAAGTTATCCTTAGTAACTAGTGGACTAAGGAATTTTCTCGATTATGGAGGTGGTAAAAGAGTTCGTCGTAAAGGTTACGACGATGCAAGCTTGACACCTATCCGGATAGCTCTGAGTAGAGAGACCGGATACATATAATGGAGCAATAATTTAGAATAGCTCCAAGTAGAACAGTTGATTGGAATAGCTCCAAATAGAGCGTGGTAGCTGCATCTAGGAGATGACATAGAGATTTGTAAAGCACACACGGATCTGAAAGGTTCAGACCCGTTGACTAAAACCTCTCTCACAAGCAACATGATCAAACATAAAACTCATTGAGTGTTAATCACATAGTGATGTGAACTAGACTACTGACTCTAGTAAACTCTTGGGTATTAGTCACATGGCGATGTGACCTGTGAGTGTTAATCACATGGCGATGTGAACTAGATTATTGACTCTAGTGCAAGTGGGAGACTGTTGGAAATATGCCCTAGAAGCAATAATAAAAGTATTATTATTATATTTCCTTGTTCATGATAATTGTCTTTTATTCATGCTATAACTGTATTATCCGGAAATCGTAATGCACGTGTGAATACATAGACCACAATATGTCCCTAGTGAGCCTCTAGTTGACTAGCTCGTTGTGATCAACAGATAGTCATGGTTTCCTGGCTATGGACATTGGATGTCGTTGATAACGGGATCACATCATTAGGAGAATGATGTGATGGACAAGACCCAATCCTAAGACTAGCACAAAAGATCGTGTAGTTCATTTGCTAGAGCTTTGCTAATGTCAAGTATCTCTTCCTTCGACCATGAGAGCGTGTAACTCCTGGATACCGTAGGAGTGCTTTGGGTGTATCAAACGTCACAACGTAACTGGGTGACTATAAAGGTGCACTACAGGTATCTCCGAAAGTATCTATTGTTTTATGCGGATCGAGACTGGGATTTGTCACTCCGAGTAAACGGAGAGGTATCTCTGGGCCCACTCGGTAGGACATCATCATATGCGCAATGTGACCAAGGAGTTGATCACGGGATGATGTGTTACGGAACGAGTAAAGTGACTTGCCGGTAACGAGATTGAACAAGGTATTGGATACCGACGATCGAATCTCGGGCAAGTAACATACCGATAGACAAAGGGAATTGAATACGGGATTGATTAAGTCCTTGACATCGTGGTTCATCCGATGAGATCATCGTGGAACATGTGGGAGCCATCATGGGTATCCAGATCCCGCTGTTGGTTATTGACCGGAGAACATCTCGGTCATGTCTACATGTCTCCCGAACCCGTAGGGTCTACACACTTAAGGTTCGATGACGCTAGGGTTATAAAGGAAGTTTGTATGTGGTTACCGAATGTTGTTCGGAGTCCCGGATGAGATCCCGGACGTCACGAGGAGTTCCGGAATGGTCCGGAGGTAAAGATTTATATATGGGAAGTCCTATTTTGGCCACCGGAAAATGTTCGGGATTTTTCGGTATTGTACCGGGAAGGTTCTAGAAGGTTCTGGAGTGGGGCCCACCTGCATGGGGGGGCCCACATGGACGTGGGTAGTGGGGGCAAGGCCCCACACCCCTGGTCAAGGCGCACCAAGATCCCCCCTTAGAAGGAATAAGATCATATCCCGAAGGGATAAGATCAAGATCCCTAAAAAGGGGGGATAACAATCGGTGGGGAAGGAAATAATGAGATTTCTTTCCTCCCACCTTGGCCAACGCCCCAATGGACTTGGAGGGCAAGAAACCAGCCCCTCCACCCCTATATATAGTGGGGAGGTGCATGGGAGCTATACACGAAGTTCTGGCACAGCCCTACCTCTCTTCCTACTCCTCCTCTCCCATGGTGCTTGGCGAAGCCCTGCTGGATTGCCACGCTCCTCCACCACCACCACGCCGTTGTGCTGCTGTTGGATGGAGTCTTCCTCAACCTCTCCCTCTCTCCTTGCTGGATCAAGGCGTGGGAGACGTCACCGGGCTGTACGTGTGTTGAACGCGGAGGGGCCGTCCGTTCGGCACTAGGATCATCGGTGATTTGAATCACGACGAGTACGACTCCATCAACCCCGTTCACTTGAACGCTTCCGCTTAGCGATCTACAAGGGTATGTAGATGCACTCTCTTTCTACTCGTTGCTGGTCTCTCCATAGATAGATCTTGGTGACACGTAGGAAAATTTTGAATTTCTGCTACGTTCCCCAACAGTGGCATCATGAGCTAGGTCTATTGCGTAGATTCTTTGCACGAGTAGAACACAAAGTAGTTGTGGGCGTTGATGTTGTTCAATATGCTTACCGTTACTAGTCCAATCTTGTTTCGACGGTATTGTGGGATGAAGCGGCCTGGACCGACCTTACACGTACTCTTACGTGAGACAGGTTCCACCGATTGACATGCACTTGGTGCATAAGGTGGCTAGCGGGTGCCAGTCTCTCCCACTTTAGTCGGAACGGATTCGATGAAAAGGGTCCTTATGAAGGGTAAATAGCAATTGGCATATCACGTTGTGGTTTTGCGTAGGTAAGAAACGTTCTTGCTAGAAACCCATAGCAGCCACATAAAACATGCAAACAACAATTAGAGGACGTCTAACTTGTTTTTGCAGGGTATGCTATGTGATGTGATATGGCCAAAAGGATGTGATGAATGATATATGTGATGTATGAGATTGATCATGTTCTTGTAATAGGATTCACGACTTGCATGTCGATGAGTATGACAACCGGCAGGAGCCATAGGAGTTGTCTTAATTTATTGTATGACCTGCGTGTCATTGAAGAACGCCATGTAACTTACTTTACTTTATTGCTAAACGCGTTAGCCATAGAAGTAGAAGTAGTCGTTGGCGTGACAACTTCATGAAGACACGATGATGGAGATCATGATGATGGAGATCATGGTGTCATGCCGGTGACGATGATGATCATGGAGCCCCGAAGATGAAGATCAAAAGGAGCAAAATGATATTGGCCATATCATGTCACTATTTGATTGCATGTGATGTTTATTATGATTATGCATCTTGTTTACTTAGGACGACGGTAGTAAATAAGATGATCCCTTACAAAATTTCAAGAAGTGTTTGTTGGAAATATGCCCTAGAGGCAATAATAAAAGTATTATTATTATATTTCCTTGTTCATGATAATTGTCTTTTATTCATGCTATAACTGTATTATCCGGAAATCGTAATACACGTGTGAATACATAGACCACAATATGTCCCTAGTGAGCCTCTAGTTGACTAGCTCATTGTGATCAACAGATAGTCATGGTTTCCTGGCTATGGACATTGGATGTCGTTGATAACGGGATCACATCATTAGGAGAATGATGTGATGGACAAGACCCAATCCTAAGACTAGCACAAAAGATCGTGTAGTTCATTTGCTAGAGCTTTGCCAATGTCAAGTATCTCTTCCTTCGACCATGAGAGCGTGTAACTCCTGGATACCGTAGGAGTGCTTTGGGTGTATCAAACGTCACAACGTAACTGGGTGACTATAAAGGTGCACTACAGGTATCTCCAAAAGTATCTATTGTTTTATGCGGATCGAGACTGGGATTTGTCACTCCGTGTAAACGGAGAGGTATCTCTGGGCCCACTCGGTAGGACATCATCATATGCGCAATGTGACCAAGGAGTTGATCACGGGATGATGTGTTACGGAACGAGTAAAGTGACTTGCCGGTAACGATATTGAACAAGGTATTGGATACCGACGATCGAATCTCGGGCAAGTAACATACCGATAGACAAAGGGAATTGAATACGGGATTGATTAAGTCCTTGACATCGTGGTTCATCCGATGAGATCATCGTGGAACATGTGGGAGCCATCATGGGTATCCAGATCCCGCTGTTGGTTATTGACCGGAGAACGTCTCGGTCATGTCTGCATGTCTCCCGAACCCGTAGGGTCTACACACTTAAGGTTCGATGACGCTAGGGTTATAAAGGAAGTTTGTATGTGGTTACCGAATGTTGTTCGGAGTCTCGGATGAGATCCCGGACGTCACGAGGAGTTCCGGAATGGTCCGGAGGTAAAGATTTATATATGGGAAGTCCTATTTTGGCCACCGGAAAATGTTCGGGATTTTTCGGTATTGTACCGGGAAGGTTCTAGAAGGTTCCGGAGTGGGGCCCACCTGCATGGGGGGACCCACATGGACGTGGGTAGTGGGGGAAAGGCCCCACACCCCTGGTCAAGGCGCACCAAGATCCCCCCTTAGAAGGAATAAGATCATATCCCGAAGGGATAAGATCAAGATCCCTAAAAAGGGGGGATAACAATCGGTGGGGAAGGAAATAATGAGATTTCTTTCCTCCCACCTTGGCCAACGCCCCAATGGACTTGGAGGGCAAGAAACCAGCCCCTCCACCCCTATATATAGTGGGGAGGCGCATGGGAGCTATACACGAAGTTCTGGCGCAGCCCTCCCCCTCTCCAACTCCACCTCCTCCTGAGTAGTGCTTGGCGAAGCCCTGCAGGATTGCCGCGCTCCTCCATCACCGCCACGCCGTTGTGCTGCTGCTGGATGGAGTCTTCCTCAACCTCTCCCTCTCTCCTTGCTGGATCAAGGCGTGGGAGACGTCACCGGGCTGTACGTGTGTTGAACACGGAGGTGCCGTCCGTTCGGCACTAGGATCATCGGTGATTTGAATCACGACGAGTACGACTCCATCAACCCCGTTCACTTGAACGCTTCCGCTTAGCGATCTACAAGGGTATGTAGATGCACTCTCTTTCTACTCGTTGCTGGTCTCTCCATAGATAGATCTTGGTGACACGTAGGAAAATTTTGAATTTCTGCTACGTTCCCCAACAGTTAGACAACGGTGAATCTTTGAACTATGAAGAAGCGATGGCGGGCCCAGATTCCAACAAATGGCTTGAAGCCATGAAATCCGAGATAGGATCCATGTATGAGAACAAAGTATGGACTTTGACAGACTTGCCCGATGATCGGCGAGCAATAGAAAACAAATGGATCTTTAAGAAGAAGACAGACGCAGATGGTAATGTTACCATATATAAAGCTCAACTTGTCGCTAAGGGTTATCGACAAGTTCAAGGGATTGACTACGATGAGACTTTCTCTCCCGTAGCGAAGCTGAAGTCCGTCCGAATCATGTTAGCAATTGCCGCATACTATGATTATGAGATATGGCAAATGGACGTCAAAACGGCATTCCTTAACGGCCATCTTAAGGAAGAACTGTATATGATGCAGCCGGAAGGTTTTGTCGACCCTGAGAATGCTAACAAGGTATGCAAGCTCCAGCGATCCATTTATGGGCTGGTGCAAGCATCTCGGAGTTGGAACATTCGCTTTGATGAGATGATAAAAGCGTTTGGGTTTACGCAGACTTATGGAGAAGCCTGCGTTTACAAGAAAGTGAGTGGGAGCTCTGTAGCATTTCTCATATTATATGTGGATGGCATACTTTTCATGGGAAATGATATAGAACTTTTGGACAGCATTAAGGCCTACTTGAATAAGTGTTTTTCAATGAAGGACCTTGGAGAAGCTGCTTACATATTAGGCATCAAGATCTATAGGGATAGATCGAGACGCCTCATAGGTCTTTCACAAAGCACATAGCTTGATAAGATATTGAAGAAGTTCAATATGGATCAGTCCAAGAAAGGGTTCTTGCCTGTATTGCAAGGTGTGAGATTGAGCTCGGCTCAATGCCCGACCACGGCAGAAGATAAAGAAGAGATGAGTGTCATCCCCTATGCCTCAGCCATAGGGTCTATTATGCATGCCATGTTGTGTACCAGACCTGATGTAAACCTTGTCGTAAGTTTGGTAGGAAGGTACCAAAGTAGTCCCGGCAAGGAACACTGGACAGCGGTCAAGAACATCCTGAAGTACCTGAAAACGACTAAGGATATGTTTCTCGTTTATGGAGGTGACGAAGAGCTCGTCATAAAGGGTTACGTCGATGCTAGCTTTGACACAGATCTGGATGACTCTAAGTCATAGACCGGATACGTGTATATTTTGAATGGTGGGGCAGTAAACTAGTGCAGTTGCAAGCAAAGCGTCGTGGCGGGATCTACATGTGAGGCGGAGTACATGGTAGCCTCGGAGGCAGCGCATGAAGCAATCTAGGTGAAGGAGTTCATCACTGACCTAGGAGTCATACCCAATGCGTCGGGGTCGATCGCACTCTTCTGTGACAACACTAGAGCTATTGCACTTGCCAAGGAGCCCAGGTTTCACAACAAGACCAGGCACATCAAGCGTCGCTTCAACTCCATACGTGAAAATGTTCAAGATGGAGACGTAGATATTTGTAAAGTACATACGGATCTGAATGTAGTAGATCCGTTGACTAAACCTCTCCCTAGAGCAAAACATGATCAACACCAGAACGCTATGGGTGTTCGATTCATCACAATGTAACTAGAATATTGACTCTAGTGCAAGTGGGAGACTGTTGGAAATATGCCCTAGAGGCAATAATAAAATGGTTATTATTGTATTTCTTTGTTCATGATAATTGTCTGTTATTCATGCTATAACTGTGTTATCCAGAAATCGTAATACACGTGTGAATACATAGACAACAACATGTCCCTAGTAAGCCTCTAGTTGACTAGCTCGTTGATCAACAGATAGTCATGGTTTCCTGACTATGGACATTGGATGTCATTGATAACGGGATCACATCATTAGGAGAATGATGTGATGGACAAGACCCAATACTAAGCATAGCACAAAGATCGTGTAGTTCGTTTCGCTAGAGCTTTTCCAAATGTCAAGTATCATTTCCTTAGACCATGAGATTGTGCAACTCTCGGATACCGTAGGAGTGCTTTGGGTGTGCCAAACGTCACAACGTAACTGGGTGACTATAAAGGTGCACTACGGGTGTCTCCGAAAGTGTCTGTTGGGTTGGCACGAATCGAGACTGGGATTTGTCACTCCATATGACGGAGAGGTATCTCTGGGCCCACTCGGTAATGCATCATCATAATGAGCTCAATGTGACCAAGTGTCTGGTCACGGGATCATGCATTACGGTATGAGTAAAGTGACTTGCCGGTAACGAGATTGAACGAGGTATTGGGATACCGACGATCGAGTCTCGGGCAAGTAACGTACCGATTGACAAAGGGAATTGTATACGGGATTGATTGAATCCTCGACATCGTGGTTCATCCGATGAGATCAGCGAGGAGCATGTGGGAGCCAACATGGGTATCCAGATCCCGCTGTTGGTTATTGACCGGAGAGTCATCTCGGTCATGTCTGCGTGTCTCCCGAACCCGTAGGGTCTACACACTTAAGGTTCGGTGACGCTAGGGTTGTAGAGATATTAGTATGCGGTAACCCGAAAGTTGTTCGGAGTCCCGGATAAGATCCCGGACGTCACGAGGAGTTCCGGAATGGTCCGGAGGTAAAGATTTATATATAGGAAGTCCAGTTTCGGCCACGGGGAAAGTTTCGGGGGTCACCGGTACTGTACCGGGACCACCGGAAGGGTCCCGGGGGTCCACCGGGTGGGGCCACCTATCCGGGAGGGCCCCATGGGCTGAAGTGGCGTGGGAACCAGACCCTGGTGGGCTGGTGCGCCCCACCCAAGGGCCCAAG
>LT934114.1:743323191-743335594 GCA_900231445.1 Triticum turgidum subsp. durum
GGCCGTTGCCCCCGGGGGCCGCCGCCCCCCCCTCTAGATGGGATCTCCAAGGGGGCATGCGCCCCCCTGGCCCCTATATATAGTGGAGGGGAGGGAGGGCAGTCGCACCCCAAGCCCTGGCACCTCCCTCTCCCTCCCGTGACACCTCTTCCTCCTTTAGTAGCGCTTGGCGAAGCCCTGCTGGAATCCCGCTGCTTCCACCACCACGCCGTCGTGCTGCTGGATCTCCATCAACCTCTCCTTCCCCCTTGCTGGATCAAGAAGGAGGAGACGTCTTCCCAACCGTACGTGTGTTGAACGCGGAGGTGCCGTCCGTTCGGCGCTCGGTCATCGGTGATTTGGATCACGACGAGTACGACTCCATCAACCCCGTTCTCTTGAACGCTTCCGCTCGCGATCTACAAGGGTATGTAGATGCACTCCTTTTCCCCTTGTTGCTAGATAACTCTATAGATTGATCTTGGTGATGCGTAGAAAATTTTAAAATTCTGCTACGTTCCCCAACAGTTAGCTATAGCTTTCTTCATGTCAAGTATCTGTTCCTTCGACCATGAGATCATGCAACTCCCGGATAGCCGAAGAATACCTTGTGTGCTATCAAACGTCACTTTGTAACTGGCTGATCATACAGGTGCTCTACAGGTATCTCCGATGGTGTCTGTTTTCAGATTTATATATGGAAAGTTGTTTTCAGGGTTCCAGAAAAAGTTTCAGTTTTTTCGGTATTGTACCGGGAAGCTTCCAGAAGCTTCTGAAAACTTCTAGAGGAGTCCGGAAGTCCACCAAGGGCTCCACCGCATCCCAAGGGTCAGCATGGGCTGAGGGGAGGCGCCCTGGTCTTATTGGGCCAGGCGCACACAAGTCCCTCAAGGCCCATGCAGTTGGGAAAGGTGAAAAGTCCACTTTTGTATGGAAGGGAAGGAGGAGGACTAGGATTCCACCTCCTCCCCCCTTAGCTGAGCCCTAGGGTTTGGAGGGGTTGTTCCCCACGCCCCTCCACCTATGTATAGAGCGGAGGGGGCGCCCCAAGAGGACACACAAAGCCCCTGGCGCCCCTCTCTCTCTCTTGTTACTCCGTAGTTCCACCGCCTTGTCCCGACGACGCATAGCGAAGCGTTGTCGGTGCTCCACCACCACCATCACCACCACGTCGTCGTGTTGGTTGTGATCCCATCTACTTCTCCTCTCCCTCTACTGGATCAAGGAGGAGACATCATCGAGCCGCACGTGTGCTAAACTCGGAGGTGCCGTCCATTCAACACTAGATCGGTTGGATCATGATCGGACCGCGAAGAGTACGACCACATCAACCGCGTTATATACGCTTTCGCTTAGAGATCTACAAGGGTTTGTAGATACTCTCCCCCTCTCGTAGCTATGCATCTCCATGGATAGATCTTGCATGTGCGTAGAATTTTTTTGTTTTCCATGCAACGTTCCCCAACATGGATGGTGGAGGAGATCGTCCTTGCCTCTAAGGCCCGGTTGTCGCCAGTTGGCCACCTCCTATACCAGCTCCGCGATGCAGGTCTGCAGCTGGTGCGCAACCTTTGGCCGACCGCGGCATTGCCCAGCACTGTCACCCGGCTGGCCTGGTGGCTGGCAATAGCGTCGGACCGCGTCAATGCATGGAGGGCCTCCGTGCCTCTGGCTAGCATGGAGTTGACGCTGAGCTTCATCCTCTCCTGGTATCTAGAGGTGAGCTTGGACGAGTTGGCTAGCCGGTGGGCTGGTGTGGGTGCGGATCTGGAGCCGCTCTTGGAGGCGATCGGCGCCCAAGTCAGCGACATTGCCTCCTATGCCGCTGTCGACAAGTTGTTCAAGGAGCGGGAGGAGACTGGGAAGGAGGTGCCAAAGGACTCCTACGGCCTGCCCCTAGATGGCAATGAGGAGGCCAGCGACGAGGAGATCGGCTCCAACTTCGGCCCCAGCGACGGTGTGGATGCCACGACCACGACGGATGCCGAGACAGAAGCCCCCGAGGTCGCCCGGTCGACGGCTGCAGAGACAGAAGCACCCGAGGCCGCCCAGCCGGAAGCCCACGTGCCGCGTAGGAGTTATGTTCTTCTGTTATTTTGCTTGAAATGTAGTGTTAGCTTGCAAGTCCACCCACTGGGGGTGCAGAAGACTGTAATTAACCTTTGGCCTTTATCTTATGCAAATTTCTATTGTGCATATGTGTCTATTGCCGACTATCGGCTCGCTCTTTTCCTTAGTCCCTTAGCTATTTTTTCAAGTCCGCCCCCGGCCTCTTTTGGCTTTTGGTCCCGCCAATCGGACAGCCGGGATGTGGTATATAGCTGTAGCAAGGAGTGGGCCGCAAGGGTGGGAGCACAGTACTTTAGACTTTAGGAGTCAGGTTCAAGCGAGCGGGCAGTGAGCCGGCTGGACGGTAGGCGGCGCGGCCAGCTGAAGTTCAGCCGGCGGAAGCGGGGACGGCCCCGGCCAAAGGCGCAACCAGATTATCCGAGCCGAACGTCGCTGACCTTTTGCTCTTTTCACCCGGACAGCTGAGTTGCGATTTGTAGCTGAAGACAAAGAGTGGGCCTTTGGTGCGGTACACACTACTAAGCCGGCTCCAGAAAAGGAGAGCTCGGGCTAGCTGGTCGGGAGAAGCTGGGAGGACTAGTTCAGTTGAGAGAACAGGCAGGGAAACACCCATCGATATGGCATGCCAGCTGGACCAAACAATTGGGACCCATGGTAAGAACGCAAAAAATTCAAACATGGTAAATAGTGGCAATAGTTTTACTTAATGAGGTAAAATTGATGAAATCCTGCTAAATGGGGCAATTAATGTCAAAATGTAAAAATAGGGGGTAAAACCGGAATTCACTCTAGTTGTTATATGGTGGGTGCAATTTACACTTTAAATAAATATTAAATAGATGACTCTTGAACATGACCAAGAGTACTAATATCAGTTTACTCCTTTGTTTCCTTTATTTCTCAGTCATATACATTCACTACATATATATACTGTATATCTTCTTTCGGGTACATACACTGTGTATCATAGAGTACAACCCAGGTTCATCCATTCTTGGAGGTATGGCGGCATTAAAAATTAAATACTAGTCTAATTGCACTTATCCAGTGGCCTTAAAAATATCGGAAGACCAAACTTTGGTTTAAGAGTAAACATATCGACGGGTGCATGCACATAATCAGGGGAAAGGGTGAATGAGAACTTCTGGAGCATCAGGGCCAATGTCGACTTCGCTTCCAACATAGCAAAGTTCTGACCGATGCAAGACCTTGGACCGATTGAAAAGGCTAGCAGGCCGTGTGGAACCTTTGCTGCCCCCGTGATCCCATTCTTAAATCTCAAGGGATTGAATTCATCTGCGTCGTCACCCCAAACCTCCTTGTCCCTATGCATAACTGGAATAGGTATCACAATTGATATGCCTTTGGGCAGTTTTATTGATCCCACTGTCATATCGGTCACGGTCTTCCTTTGCATGAAAAGAGCAGGCGGGTAGAGCCTCAAGGTCTCTAAGAGCACCATTGCCATCTGCAATATATATAGCTTGTTGCACTACTAGTTAGCTACGTGTTCTAAAATGATCATAGAAGTACAAAATTGTAGTAAGAATGTACAGCTATATGTTTCTTGCCTCTTTCAATTTGTTGAGCGCATTGGGGTTAGGAGATTCCCTCCCAAATTCCTTCAAGACTTCCTTTCGAAGCTTTTCCTGCCATTCTGGGTATATGCACAGCAAATACACAGACCATGTGAGTAGTTGAGATGTCGTGTCATGACCAGCGAAGAAGAACTGTTTGCACTCATGTATGATCTCGTCCATGCTCAAGCTGAGATCCACTTGCTTCCCTCCTTGCTTGGTTTCAATGCAAGAGTCAAGCATGACACCTAGTAGATCATTTCCGTATTCAATAGTTGCTAATCGTGGTTGTATGATTTGTGTGAGTAGGCTCTTAAGCTCCCTTTCGAGCATCCATCTACATCGATTCCTTTCAATAGGAAGATATCTGAATCAAGAAACAAAACATTGAAGATGCATAAGGACAACTATGTATGAAAACTGTTTAAAAAAGAACTAAGATTATGCAAAATTGAGGTGCGCTTATTTACAAGGTATAAATTCAAGGAAGGTGAGATTTTACTTGAATCCTGGTGTCAGCACGTCGAGGAAAGCTTCCATAGTGATCCTCAATAGGTCAATTTGAGCCTGGAACACTTTATTTCCTAATTCATAACTGCTTCCAAAGACGGCATGGGATATATTATGAACTGTTAGCTCGCTGAAAAATTTACTGATATCTAATTGTTTTTCTCCATTCTCGTTTCGAGACGCTTGTTCTTCCAACTCCTTAACCATGGTTTCAGCAAAATCCAGCATTGTTTTTGTCATCATCTGCAATGAATACCAACTAGAGGTCAATTTCTTATAACAGCCTAGCATGCTTCCTATTTCTACGGTCCTGACATCTTACTACTAATTGGAGGCCCCAACGAAGTCTCCATGTTAAGCCTAACCACATCAGACCAGAAAGATAAATCCTAGATATTATCACAAAATCATAAACTTCCGGCCATCCATTTGGTAGTCCACAACAAACATGGGTACTCAACCTAAATGTAGACATCTAAATAACCCACATCTGCCTTTATGAAAGATAATCTAAAGTAACCCTCTAAATTTGTATATAAATTGCCCCCTTCACCATTACAACCGATAATCTACATAACCCATTAAGTTTGCATGTAAAGTACCCCATCTTTTTATATTAAAAATAAAATAAAAATATCCCCTATTTAAATTACCTGCATCTTCTAATATATGAAAAATGAATAAGCACACATTACGGCCATATATGTTCCTAAAGTACCCATTCAATCACTATGTAAACACTAAATGCAAATAAACATATATATTTTCTGTCTTCATATGCGGACCAAGTAAACACGCATGCATGCACAATAGTACATACTCCGATAGCTTGGCATTCATGAATAATGTTCCTTTATCAATTCTTGTACTAATGACACCATTATATTAACACCCCATGAAACAAAATTATGTAAAAAAATACTTTCATTAAATTCACACACTGTGACGGAAATATTATGAAAATGTACAATGATAGTTTAATTAAACCACTCTATTTTCTATAAAATAATATTACACATATAATTACTAGCTAGACAAAATTCAATATGTTCAGTGGTTGTGGTGTGGGTTAAAATGACTGCTTATTTCACTGTAATTAAGAGCGCCCATCTCTTAACAAAATAAAAAAAAGAATTATCCAGAGGTACAATAAGATTTAGAGTTTTAACTTAACATGTGGATCAAAAACATAAGCAGCTAATAAAATAATATTAGAAAGCTAAAATCTAGATTGATACTATGTCACAACACAAACGAGAGTTTACATAACTGAGCTAATGTTTCAAGTACACACATATTGTAGTACCATGTAGGTAAAATACAAGAGGGGGGGGGGGGGTTATGAATATAAGTGTTAAAAATATATAGTATTTCATAAATTTAGCACAACATGATATACATTATTAAATACCTAACGGTAATCATGTTAATTAATGAATGGACGGATACAGACCGAGCGAAAGAGCATGCAATGATAAGAAATATTGATTAATTATATTGCAGATACTACTTTATCTATGAATCTGCAATAGTTATGTCTCCTAAGATTTGTACCCTGTGTAGGAGAATAGGTTGATGGAGCAGTGAAGTTTGATTCGAGTTGTGCCCTTTTTTGCCTTGCTGCTAAGGCAAATGCAAGTTTTTAGCATGACACAACACATATAATAGATCTAGGCATTACCTTTAGCTTATCAATGGTGAAAACAGGGTTGATTATCCTACGATGGCGCACCCAATCTGCGCCTTCCATAAACCCGAGTCCATTACCAACCAAAGCCAGGAAATTAGGGTGTACATCGTTCTTCACGAAATGTCCGGACTTGCTTGAAAGAATTTGTCTTGCCAATTCATAGTTAAATACGCATATTCGGGCCTGCGCCCCATGCCAATATAGAAATGGGTCTCCTGCAAAGCATTCAAAAGACGTAGTTTGTGTCACATATTGTTTTAGAATATAACTAAGAAAAAATGCCTAACAAGTTACTGTGTGGTAAACCTCTCTCTGCTTGTCTCAGTAAACTATCATCTATAAGTCCTTGTATTTCTCCAAAAATGATTTATGACTTCCCTTTTTGTTGCCTTCTCTTTTACCGTGTGGTTGTTTACCGGTGTTACATTATGTGTTGCACTACAACGCGACAGGTGTGCTGAACAATCTTCCAACCAACCATTCAAAATTTTAAAAAGGTCTTTGTTGAAATCTTCATAGGAAATTTATGTACTCTCCATCCAAATATAGAGGGCCAAATACATTATTCATGGTTGCATTTATCCATTGATAAAAAATAATAATATATGAGATGCATATTATGTCAATTAAAAAGTCCTTTCACGTACGAATTTGACGGATGTTTTATCCCATGGTCAAAGTTCAGCTCAAAAAACATATTATGCCCTATATATTTGAACGGAGGGAGTATTAGTTATAGCAAAGGTGCATCTCAGGTGCAAACGAACTTAAAGTCAAAGCTTACAGAAATTTAGTAGACATCTTATTTTAGGTTTCTCATAAACTCGCTAGTTGTAGGTGACTTCATATTTTAGGTTTCAAGACCAAATTAGAGGAAGTTTATGAGATACCGAAATTATACAACTGCACTTTTATTTGTTCGGTGGTGCTATGACCTGGAATTTTAAATTTGCAATTTTTATGGTACATGGTGGCATAAGTACTAATTATTACTTTTGACAAAAAAAATTGAAGCTAATTTTAAAAACTTACAAGGTACGTGCTAATTTTCCTGAAGGTGTTTGTTGGGTGTATCTTTTCATGCGTGGCGCAAGGCCCATGACCCGCCTGATGGAGGCAGAAAAAAAAGAGCTACATCTCGCTTACTGCAAGATGGAAGGAGCGATCGCCTTCAGCGCTCATTAAACGGGCCGGCTCAACAGCAGTTCTACGTCTTCTTTTGGGAACCTTCTACCTACGGTGAAGACATCTTTCTAAATACTTGTACGACATCTCTCTGAATACGCGATGATCTTTCTTAAAATACGTTGATTTTTTTAAGATACACGCAGAACATTTTTGAAATACATGAAAGACATTTTTAATAGACGACGATCATTTTTAAAAGACATGATCAATATTTTTGTATTACACGATGAACATCTTAAAATTACACTATGCATATTTTTGAAAATACAGTATGAAATGCACATCAATGTTTTAGAAAAACATGATGAACATCTTTTAATACACGGTGAACAAATTTTAAATAAACGATGAACACTTTTGACACACAATGACCATTTTTTAGCACACGTACAAGATTTTTTTTAGATATACGAGAACTTTTTTCATATCTGCAAATATTTTTTCTGGTACACGTGTATTTTACCTAAAAAGTAGAGAAAACCAAAATGAAGTGTAAAGAAAACCAGGAGAGAAGAAAAAAATGAAGCGGTCTCTCCTCTTGCAAATTTCAGGTGAATTTTATTATCTCAAAATGGAGCATCGAGAGGATGCAAGCAAAATGAGCATACACCCGGCCTCTACATATGGAAAGCACACGGCCAACATCAACACACACCCACGAGACACGCCGGCAAATAGCAAAGTCATATAGACTAAAGTATAGATAGGCGAGGAAAAAAAGACCCAAAGCGACCAATAATCTTATCCAAGAGGTTCTTCAAGAGCAACGCCTTAACAATGAGAACGATGCTCAAGCGCCGCCGTCACGGGAACCAAGCATAAAAGGCCAGCATCTACGTTTTCACCTCGAAGAACCAATCCGAGAATATAAAAGCAATGCCTTCAACATGGTATCAACGGAAAAACATCGGGTATACCGAACTCGGTTCAGGTCCAGACTTTCACCCTGAAGCTCGGGACCAGGTGCTCGAGTGGCACGACCATCGAAGTCACTTTTGTGTTGTCGCCACCACTTTCCTCGATCCTAGAAGCTACATGTGATGCAACTGCCGTCGCTCCACAACCATCTCTTCGCATCATGTTATTGTCCATAGCTTGCATCCCACCGTCGAAGTCAACCACTGAATTTGGAGATGTGGAACTCGTGCGAAGACCTTTCGATTGCTGCTATGATCCACAGGAAGGCTGCCGCTGTAGGCAAGACTGATCACCACAATGACCAACACGGACGACGGAGCACACCACCACCGATAGCCAGATCATCCGAGAGAGCCTGCCCAAGCTAGTTAGCCTTGGGAGCGACATGGGCTAAATTAGAACACGAGATGTAGATCACCATCGCTGATGCATGCCCGCGCAGAGCACAACCACCACAAGAGAAGGAGCGCACAACCGACCGCGACATTGTGCCCGCCCGCGGGCACACCCATAGTAGCCGGAAACGGGGAACGGTAGGCCGTCCCTCGATCCCGATTCATCGACCCGGAATCGGATTCGGGAACGAGGTCGGATTCGGTACGATTCGATGAGGATTCAGCGTCCCCGCAGCCTGCTCCTCGATTCAGGTTCTAGGATCCAACAACTAAAACGCCAGGCATAATTTACTCACACCGTGGTTTCTTTTCTCAAGGACTCCTTGCTTTTCCTCAAGTCCATTAATTGCAAGGGATCCATTAACAACAAGGAATGCTGTCCGTCAGGGAGTCGTCGTTCTTCAGGAACTGCGTTGCTCGACCCATGGTACTGTACCGGGTTCATCGTACCCAAACGGATTGGATCGCGTCCCCGCTATTAAAATTCGTTCTAGAGATGTATACCCTCATTGTACCCTATTTTTTCAGCCATCGACTCTCGTCCCTTGTTCCCGTTCCTCGTTCCCACCATACCGAAAACATGGCAACTATGAGCACACCCATCGTCACGCCGCCGCTGAAAGCCTGCGGTCACGCCTGCCGCGCCCCATGGTGAGGCCTACTACTAAGCGTCGCTCGCGCAGCAGCCGCCACCATTGCACGCCTTGGCGATGCCCCGCAAGAAGCAGCAAGTGGACACACCACCATGAATCGAGGGAGAGTGGGAGACCGCCTCGAGAGATCAGAACGAGCATATCGGGCACTTCCTGATCTATGCCCTAAATCCACACACAGTCCGCCAGCACCGTGGCCAAGCTATCTGTTGCAACCCCACCTCCAGCTGTAGCATGGGACACGACGATGCGAGCCATGATGCGCCGCTCGCTGGCCACCACCCGTTCCCCTCTGCCTTGAGTTCCCCTGCTCATTGAAGCACTATAACCGGTAGGAAACATGCCCCACAGCCGCCGACTCGTGACGAGCTTTGCCCATTGAAGCTTGAAGGAAATGGCGACTTTTAGAACGGAGAGAGAGATTGGTGCAATATGATAGATGTATTATTGAGCCTCGAAGGAGAGTATATATTGAGTATAAGACTTGGAGGGCAAGAAGCCTCTCCCGGAGATAAGGTTGGAGATGGATTACAAATCCTAGACTACCAAATACAAGTAACTTAAATATATCTCTAACATCCCCCCGTAGTCGTAGCGGTAGCGTCGCAGACATCAAGAGCATCGCGGACGGTCAGATTGGAGAGAATAGCAGCCGACGGGCTGACATCCCCCGTAGTCGTAGCGGAGTGTCGTGGACGGCGTCGCGTCGCGGACGCGTTGATTGTAGAGGAAGCCGACGAGTTGCTCAAGCGGATGATAACCCTTTGTGACGATGTCGAGGTAGCCGAGAGCGTAGGGTGGTGTAGCCGTGGTCGAGGTAGCCGTGCGAAGAATACCGTGGTCGGTGTCGAGTCGGGGGTCGCCGGTGTCGAGGTAGTCGCCGTGGAGCCGCAGAAGAAGAGCAGCGGCGGCAGCGGCTAGAGAAGGAGCGCGGCGGCGGTTCTCGAAGTAGGTGATAATGAACCCGACAGCGTGACGAAGACCGGCGTGGACGGTGACGTTCCTGCACCAAGGGAGGCGGCGCGATGCATATCGCGTGGAAGTCACCGCGCGTGGACGGAGGTGGACCGCGGGCCACATCGTTACGGCCCGAAGGGGCGACACAACGGTGACGGGCAGGTCGGCACAACGGCGGGGAAGACCTCTGGGCCGTTGCAGGGATCGCGTGCCACGCTCGCTATGGCCCGACGGGGCAATGCAGCGGCAGCGCGAGGGTCGGTGTAGCCTCGGGGACGGCGTCGGTGCGGCGGTTGACCGCGGGCCGCGGCACTACGGACCGAAGTCACGCAGCGGCAGCGCGCGAGGCGGTGCAACCGCGGGAAAGGCCTCAGGGCGGCGGCGGGGATCACATGCCGCGGCGCAGCGGCGGCGCAGATCGGTACAGCCATGGGGAGAACCACGGGGCGGCGGCGCTGCGGTCCAACGGGGCGACGCAACGGCAGGCTGTTGCTTGATTGGTGGAGGGTCGTACTGAACTCGGGGACAGAACGGTGATGGCCGGCGTAGATCGACGAGTGGGTTGACACGCACACGGCGGCCGTGAGGGGCCGCTTGTCGCGCGAGGCCGCCTGATCGGGGCGACGGGCGGGCAGACGTGTGGACAACGGCCGTTAGGGGCCGCCTGTCGCTCGAGGTCGCCGGGTCGGTGAAGAGGCGGCCGATCACGCCGGCGTCGGAGTAGAGGCGCACGGGGTTGACGGCGGCGGCGGGCGACACAAACCGATCAAGCATAGATCCGAATACCAAAAAGAAAAAACGCCGATCAAATCGACCGACGAGAGAGCGAAAAAAACCCGAAGTAAGGGCTCGGGAAAAAGACTCTGTAGGGCAGCCGATCAACACGAGCGGTGGACGAACCCTAGGTACGGACGGCGCGGACCCCGGCGGCGGTCATGGAGACCGACCGCCCCGGGTCGGCGGACGGGTGCGGAAGCGGCGGCGGCTAGGGTTTAGAACCCGGAAACTGATACCATGTTAGAAGGGAGAGAGAGATTGGTGAAATATGATGAATGTATTATTGAGCCTTAAGGAAGAGTATATATTGAGTACAAAACTTGAAGAGCAAGAAACCTCTCCCAAAAATAAAATAGAATTTGGATTACAAATCCTAGACTACAAAATACAAGTAACCTAAATATATCTCTAACAACGACGACGAGGTAGAGGAACAAATGGAGGGAAAATAGCCTCGGCTTGGCGGGCAACGCGCAGGGTGTCTAGTTGGAAAATTAAAGCATGTCTAAAACTGGGACTGCGGCTAGCGCTGAGGGCATGTACAATGGTTGATAATATAATTTTATCTTAAGTCTTGCATATAAATTAGAGATGACAAAAAAACATGTCTACAATGGGTTATTTCTTAGCCTTATCTTCAATAATTAGCTGTTCCTAAAAACATGATGAGACAAATTTTGCTAGGAGATCATCTCTTGTCTTCTCTTAAATAAGAGAAGACAAACCTTATCTTATGATTTCTCTCTCCTCCATCTAATTATTTATCCTACATGACATTCTTAAGATAGACGCATTGTACATGCCCTGAGGGTGCCCGCACGTAACGTTTTGCTGGGCCTGGCCAAGCAACCTTGCGTAGGAGGCGACCGTTTGCTTGCAATCGCCACAAGCCGGATGTTCTGCCTCCCGTGAGATGTCCGGGCAGCCCCGACCAACCGTTTGAACATTGTTCTTAATTTTGTTAATTTTCTTTGAGAATGTGGTTGAATGGTCAGGAGAAGTGGTATCCCCGGTCTAGTGGGGTTCAAGTCTTGTTGCTTGCATATATTTCTGTATTTATTTTAGGATTTCTGGCGATGTACGTTCAAAAAGATGAGACGTTACCTATGACTACGAGACGCCTTTTGTGACTTCGTTAATCTATGATATGTTGGCTTAGCCACTTGAATATGTTCATAGGAATATGATATGCGCGTGCGTTCATCGGAATGAATGTATGCACGTATATATATGAGCGTGTGTGTTCTTAGTGTGTTAAAGAAAAATCTTTTGAAGACATAGGAGACGCGAGCTCCCGCGAGAGCTGGACTTGCTTTGCATCAGTGGCGCCCGCATGGATGTGCCTGTCGGCTCCCATGCGATCTGTATTGAGAGAAAAAACAGGTGGACGGGAGATTTGTGATAAGATCACGTATGCTCCGGCATAGATTTCTTCGAGAAATCAGCCGTCTGCTTGGAATCCCTTCTGTACCTGCGCGTTCGTCTCCTTCCCGGAGCTGGTGACGGCGGTGGTGATGCTCGGCTGGGCGGCGGCCCGGCGACCTGGCAGCGGTCGCCGGCGGTGGGTGCGGTGGCTGTGCTGCCCTTGGCAGCAGGGCGGCGTGGTGGCCGACGGCGCGTCCCCGGCCCAGATCTGGGCCCTCCCAGCCCCATCTGGGTCCTAGCGGGCCGGTCCCCGGCGTGGCTTCG